>OY282390.1:6182205-6782205 GCA_958295455.1 Coleophora deauratella | reverse complement strand
GCATGGATGGGCATGGATTCATAGATTCATATTTCGTTGAATTACAGAATTCCGTTTTTTTTAATCGGTTGGCTGAACTTTACAGAATCATTCAACAAGTCGACTAAATATAAATCCGACCATTGCATGAATATCTTTTATCAGACAAAAAACATATAAAGACGAAATGTCTACCTCCTCCTTTTGGCAACCCAACTGCTTAAAATGTATCCAACGTCAATCTGGAAATCAAGGCAAATCTAACGACACCTCGCAAAGCGATTTTGGTTCCAGTTTGAGCTACCCTCAACTATTCACGAACTGCATTAAAATTAAAACCCTGTTGTATTGCTACTCTTGAAATATAAATATAACTCATCGCTTGGGCAGTCGACTAACAAAGCTGGAACATGCAAGATCACTTAAGAACTGAATGCGACAACCAAATGTGGTCGTCGACCAGCAATGTTCTGAGGGATGTTATAGAGGCATTTATCTCGACCGTTTCGCGCTTCGCAAGGCACGTTAAGCCGTTGGTGCCGGCTGCTATCACAAGATGGCAATCGTTAAGCCATGTGTGGGAGGCCTTATAGGCAGCTTGAAATCTTCTGACATTGGTGTTAGCCACTAGCCCCACACCTCACCAATCCGGGCTTGGCCCCCGTGTGTGGAGTATGGCATAACCTTCCCGAGGTATGGGAAGAAACTCGGGTCGCTGCAGTGGGGACGATATGGGTTGTCGAGTTCTGAGGGCTGACAGACCTGGCTACTGGCTCCCTCAGTAAGGTGATGTAGAAGTACCGGCGATGCACCGTGGATCCCTCGTGGCGGTCCAGCTCCCCGCTGACACACGACGTCAGCTCCGTGAAGTCTGCGTGCAGACCGCACCTGGGGACAAAAAGATGAATGTCTCAGCGCTATGTTTAAATTGGGAAAAGTGACAGTAATCATGACCATACTGCTATAAAAAAGTATACATGCTGTAATAAAATAAATAGAGGACCTGTGAACGTTTGTACGGCTACTTTGCTCAATTCATTAAAAAAAACATTTGGCTCTTCACTGAAATTGTTCACATAAGTATTTGGCTTATTTTTTTATGAACCGTTCTATTTCAGAAACGTTGTAAGATAATCATTGTTTAGTACCTATACTGAGTTCAGTTTATAGGTCCAACACTAATTTTGTTACACAGATTCTTCAAGCCTTTTAACCCTTTTTAACGAACTTAGAGTCACAATAATCATGCAATATAACGACCTTCTACCAAGCGTTATCACGGCTGGACACAGATCCATAAAAATAATTAATACAAAAACCTAAACAAAAGTACATAATAGAATCTGTAGTAACCCAAAAACAATATCACTATTTATTTACTATACTGGTAATAACCTTCTGCTGATATAGCAGAGCCGCTTCAATGACGCATTAAATATGTAACATAAAAATACGCTACCCTATATTTTATAGAATTTAATCAACCCTAAACTAAAGCACAAAGAAGCCGTTCAAGCATGATGACTGCCCAAACACATTTTAGTTACGGTCTACATTACACCTTCAGTTATAATATAACATGTGTGCTCCCAGAATTGTGTAATCCACTGACCGGAGGAGCAAGAACACAAATGGCACATACATCACAATCTTACAATATAAATCTGGCGTGAAAGACGCCGGAAAACACAATGTTTGCCGAAGACAGAATCGAGGCGTGTAGCGGAGCGTGAATGTTTGAGATACGGCTCGCTGGAGGCACGAGGCAGGTCCGCCGCCCGAAGCTTGGTTCAGGGAATTTCATTAAACAAGTCCAGGATTTAATTTCGAGAGAGGATCTTTAAGATTACTTCAGATGGAGCAACTGCTTATGAACAAAGAGTTACACAAGTTTTATTTTATACTACTTCAATAAGGTGCTCCTGTTAAGACCATTTAGTAGTATGTCTGAAATTGTCTCGAAAACTACTGAGAAGATTGAAGTCAAACTTTTATAGAAAGCTAGTAGCAGGAGGAATAATTTTAGTTTGGTATATGGTTCTCAAACTTCAGAAAAATACCCAATGACCTCCTCATATTCGATTATTCTATCCTCGTAAGGCCCGAGCCAAATTTCATTGCGGCCCAACGACCTAAAAATTACCCTAACGCTTGAACTTAAATGTGGTTCATTCAGAAATGGAGCCAATATTCAAATCGTAATACGAGTTCGAAAATCAGTTAAAATTTTAGATAGTTTTTTATCCACTACTTCTAAACCTATGTCCTAAAAATAGGACATTGGACCATACGAGGCTATTAACTGTAACTAACCCCTTAAAATTCCAAAAGCACTTTTTTAACATCCTGTATATACGCCTAAAATTCAAAATATAATATAAAAGTGAAAATCGACATCAGTGGAAGTCTGACAGGAACATGACTAGATTCGAGATTTCACAACTTCGGAGCCGTGAATAGATTTAAAGCCGGTTTAAAAACTTTATTTAGATAATTAATTTCCATTACAAATAAGTAAATGTGGACATTCATGTTCAGGGTTTTTGGAAAGTGAAGTTATTGTAAATGTCAAACGTGTTTGCCGGTTTGGAAAAACTGTCAATCAATCTCAATGAACATTAGTTTCACTAGCTGAAAACTGCCCTTGCTGCCAGCCAGTAAACTAGTTTCAACAGAATATCTACTCCATTCTCCCCGCAAAGTGAAAAGTAAATATAGACAGTTCGATTGTTTATGCAGTGGATCTAACGACTGAAAATTCATAGCGATCCACTATTCATACTCCATTCAAATGGATTAACCTGTAGCTACTCTATTACTGCATAAATTGCCTTGATTAATGCCTCTATCTTAATGCGCATTGGCCGAACCGACGCGACGTCCGGCAGTCATATATCGGTCTGTCTATAAGTCATAATTTATGCATATTATGGCTTTGTAATTTGAAATATCGTTGTAGGTATTGTTCGAGATTAAATGTACATTAAAAAACAAAGAGATAAAGATTTGTACAGTAGTTAAAGCAACAGGTGGTGAATTATGGAATGAATCCATAAAATAAAAACAGATTTTTAATTGACTTGCTCAGACAAATCATGCAAATCGTCTATTCTATATGTATGAGATAAAACCGGTCCAATAAAACCAGGTTGAATGCAAATGCAATACAAATAAAACATTTGTGGTTTTGCACGCGTCTCCCATAAAAGGCCGTAGCCAAGGAAACTCCATTAGAATTGTTGATGCACATGTTTGCCTTCAGACAGCTTGGCGACGGCGGTGAATAAAACAGTAGCTCTATATCAAATACTCTCGCAGCCTACGATATATGAAGTTGGGTCCTCAACTTGTTAAAGTTTGCCAAAACCAGCGAGCTTCGCGCAATTATAGATATTAGGTTAATGTAATAGCGAACATAATGGGCTTCCGCGGGTCCAAACGCCTGGAGTTGGCGCGATGGCGCGGCCCGCTCGACTGGCGCGCCGCCACGCAAACAGACGACTGTAATTAATATTTTACCATCCTAATTTCATGGTAACTACCATTCCACTGAGCAACACTGTATAAGTAAATTAATGGATTTATAACAGCCTCTCCTATTAGTACCGCAAATAAATACAGCAGCGAACTCGATGAAAGATACAGTATTTGAATAATCGTATTATTTATAAGGGAATAGAATTAATTGAGCGAGAAAATCTCATTAAACTATTCTACGGGTTTAAAACTGATTTAACGAATTTTAAATTCAGACAAGATTGACACTTATTTTCTCGTCGCGCCGCGCGCGCCTTTGATGACTGAAAATGAGTGTACAAACATTCGAAAAGTGTTCACTGCTACCTTCTACTTCGAAATATTTTCATTTCATGTAAAAATATAACAATCAAAAACTTTAATGGTGGGTTCCACTAGTGAAACTGAACAAATTTTGAAAAAAAGAAAACAAGGACTTTTATATACAAATTGCTTGGCCAATCAGCCAATTTACGATAGATTCGGATTCTTTATTTGCATATAAACACAAAAATAGACGAAAATAAAAAAAAAACACAAATATAGACACAAGTATAGGGCCTACTTTTTTAACCGACTTCAAAGAAGGAGGTTCTCAATTCGACTGTATGTTGTATTTTTTCTATTTAGGGTTCCGTAGCCAAATGGCAAAAACCGGAACCCTTATGGATTCGTCATGTCTGTCTGTCTGTCTGTCTGTCCGTATGTCACAGCCAGTTTTTTCCGAAACTATAAGAACTATACTGTTGAAACTTGGTAAGTAGATGTATTCTGTGAACCGCATTAAGATTTTCACACAAAAATAGAAAAAAAACAATAAATTTTGGGGGTTCCCCATACTTAGAACTGAAACTCAAAAAATGTTTTTTCATCAAACACATACGTGTGGTGTATCTATGGATAGGTCTTCAAAAATGATATTGAGGTTACTAATATAATTTTTTTTCTAAACTGAATAGTTTGCGCGTGAGACACTTCCGAAGTGGACAAATGCGTGTCCCCCCCCTGTAACTTCTAAAATAAAAGAATGATTAAACTAAAAAAAACTTGTATTGTACATTACCAAGCAAACTTCTACCGAAAATTGGTTTGAACGAGATCTAGTAAGTCGTTTTTTTTAATACGTCATAAATCGTAAACCGCAATTTACCTACAACGAACTACAAGAACTTTTATATTATGTTACTTGCTGCTACGGAACCCTTCATGGGCGAGTCCGACTAGCACTTGGCCGCTTTTTTTTTCTAAACCGAATAGTTTGCGCGAGAGACACTTCCAAAGTGGTAAAATGTGTGTCCCCCCCCCCTGTAACTTCTAAAATAAGAGAATGATAAAACTAGAAAAAATATACGATGTACATTACCATGCAAACTTCCACCGAAAATTGGTTTAAACGAAATCTAGTAAGTAGTTCTTTTTTTAATACGTCATAAATCGTAAACCGCAAATTACCTTTCATTCAATCAACTCAAATATGTATAAAAAATATAGAGTTCAAGACGTGTGATTATGAATTTATATGGAACCCTCCGTGCGCGAGTCCGACTCGCACTTGGCCGTTTTTTTTGTATGTTTGTTACGCGATTACTGTGCCAGTTATGGATTGATTTTGATGATTCTTTTTTTGTTTGGCAGGGAATACTTCAGAGGTGGTCCCATATAAATTTTATCAAAATTGATTCAGTGCTTTTTGAAAAAAACAACAAAATCAAAGAAATCATTGCAAAATGGTAGTTATTACGATTGAAGTCGGTTTTTTAACGTGTTCAGCGTTGTCAATGTATTTATAATTTAGTATGGGTTAGGCGAGAAAAGTTGTTCAGTTTCATAAAAAAAGTTTATGAGAATGGTCTTTTTACACCCTGTATTGTGTTGTGTGGTAGCACGATACCCTCGGTGCGTGGGTCCCACAGATAGATTATCTAGGTTTTTAAGCTAGAACGGTACTTTTTCCATGTTATTTTTTATGCTTTTATGGGCCATAATTATGTTCATTTTTAGGGTTCCGTAGTCAATAACGAAGCCTTATAGTTTCGTTATGTCCGTCTGTCTGTCCGCGGCTTAGCTCAGAGACTATTAGTACTAAAGAGCTGTAACTTGGCACGGATATGCATATTAATCACGCCGACAAAGTGATAAAATAAAATCTTGAAAAAAAAAATTTTTTCAGGGTACCTCCTCTACACGTTAAGTGGGGATGTTTTTTTTTTTTCGACTATCCCATGATGTAGGGTGCCGTTGGATAGGTCTTTCAAAAATATTGTGAGTTTGCGAAAACCATTTTTCGATTCAGGGATCCGTTTTCGAAATATTACGCTTTAAAGTGTTTTTTTTTTGTTAAAGTCATGTGTCCCCCCTGCCAGCTAAACGGTTGTTTCTATAAATATGAAAAAATTCACGGCAGGAGTATCTAAGTTAAAAGGAAAACTATCACAGCTATGTAGGCTTTACAAATTAACAAGTAGTAGTCAATTTTGGAAGACGGGAGGTTTTCCCCATGAAGCAGTGTTTGTTAAAGTACCTACTACGGAAGCCTACACTGCGAGTGGTACGACACGCACTTGACAGCTTTTGTATAATTATGATCGCAGTAACCACGAACCAACGCAAGTTTTATTAATATTTCTACCTTAAATATTATACTCGTATTGTATATGTAAAGTTCTAGATAAAGCTAATAAGGAATGTTAAACAGGTACCTATCCCCGTTTAACATCACCTAGATCACAAATGTGTGACTTTGAACTTGACCATTAGGTAATCTAAGGTTGAACTAAAACATTTACAAGAGAAAATATTTTTCTGGCACAAAGCCACATTCATACCAGCATTCTGAATATCTGCTCAATTTTATATTCCACCATAAAGTGTTTTCTAACATAAAAATAAAAAGATTTAAAATATAAGGCGACTTAAACAAATCATGCTAAAGGCCGCAGAATTAACAGCTTACACTAATAGCTTTACGTAAGGCGGTATAAACTGTTTTAAGTTTTAGGGCGGGTTGAGTGAGTCAAAGTGTTGTATTGATCGTAAACTGGGGATCATAGCAAGCTGACAAATGCTATTGTCCATTAGTTGGGGTGGGAGGTGGAGTGACGATAACAGTTCCCGTAGGATTGCATCGGGCTGGCGGGCTGGCGGGCTGGCACTTCGCCACGGCTGCCTCCTGCGAACACGATACCGCACCGATATTATCGGTTCATTCAACGAACAAACCCACAATGTGCATCAAGCCAGCTGCAAGTGCAAGTTTACATGCGCCGGCCGTCCCTCGTACGATTTACCGACGCAAGTCCCGAAGTAATGTTGAGTTATCTCGTCGTCCATCTTGCAGGCAAATCCCGGCAAAAAAACAAAGCTGAATCAACGAAGAACGCCCACATTTCTAATAAGCAATAACGTCCCGTATATTTAATGCCGACAGACCGCACGCAGAAGGCAACGGCACGCAGTTTTTTTACCGGGTACTTTTATTAAAACTGTTTGTCGTAAATCTAGTGAAACATCGGTCAGCCCACATCGTTTGGGAGATTTAACAATCGCGATCATTATCTATACTATAGAACATAAATTTGTCTTCCCTGATCAATCGATGCCACTGAAATCGAAATGTCAGCGCGGATCGTACACTAGTTAAGTGATTAATAGCTTTATATAGTGCACTGTGCTGGCTGCTTTTGAAAGGTCCTATTTATAAGTGTCTCATTCAATCTAAACTTTACTTATAGCCTATTTAATTCGTATCAAATAAATTTACAACCACTGAATCCTCAAAAAACGTATTTACTTTATTGCATCTAATTAACAGCACAATAAGAGTATAATCATCAAAAAACGCTATGAATTCAGCCAATAACAAGTAATGCCATTCACTCAAAAACTTAACAAATCCTTAAACTAAACCACTTTCAAAGTACACAAATTAATTTTATAGATCAGATTTAACACAAGTCACCCTGAGCTTTATGTAACAATGGATGGCCATCTTTCCACCAGGCGCCTTCCCTGTCCTGTCACGCAGCCGACGTGGACTAATAACGTTTTCCGATAAAAATACAAAAACAGGTGTGAATGAACGGTCTACTCGTATACAACGAAGCCCGTATCGGGTTTATTCTTTTCCCCGTCCCCATTCTCCTGCAAACTGGACGCTGCATCGCTAACTTTGTTCTCTCTCAACTTGTATTGTAGGTTGCACACATGTCAAACAACTCTCTTTAGTTTCTGAATAGCTACAAGCAAAAGATTATTCATATTCTACACTCTGAGTGTCAACAATACGTATGGCGTGGATGCTTGGACTATATAAATAACTTGGCCCCCGTCTGTGGATTAATATCTATCTCTTTTAAGATATGAGAAGACATCAATGCCTAAACAATGGTAACGGTAACGCTATTCGTCAGTCTATGATGATTAACTATTTAACCAGATTACAGAATTCAATGAGACATATTTACTTTTACCATAAAGAAATACCCATTTCTATGCTTTTCTGAAAGCAATAATATCAGTAGCCAGTGACATCCGTTACTACTACGGGGTGGACACTAATTTGATGACCACAGAAAGGATTCCGACCCTTTGTCGTATTAGCGCGGCTCGACGCGAAGCGAAATTACATCTCTTTTTATTTCGTTCCATTTTCCCTTATTGAAAACCTTCCTTATAATCCTTGCTCTTAATACTGGATTATGCGGTGAACGGTACCATTGGCACCAGCTGTTTTTGGTTCGTATCAGACGTATGCGGTGTAAGACTTCTTTTCACAGAATAAATTAACTTTTTGAGTTAAGGTCCGTTTCGATTAAAGGAGAACCAGATGCAAAAGAATCACAGGTTTATGTTATGTTTCACTAAACTATCAAGAAGGTTGACGCTTCCTGATTCAATCACAAAACGTCTAATGAAAATCGACACGCGGACAATTCTAGTACCTAGGCGGCAAGCGGCAAATAAAGGAACACCTCCATTATATATTTATTGCTTTCTCAATCTGTGCCACAGCAGGCCACTGACGGCCGGTCCTGTACAGGTCCAAGGTATCGAGCATAGAGCTGTTGAAGTAGAGTATAAGGCAAAATTTAATTCATAAGAAAGCATTTGAGGTATTTCTATTTTTTCTTTAAAACACATCACTTGTATTTTATAAACAGATCATTGATGATATTTTTTCTATAAAATAAAAAAATAAATTTTGTTATAGTACTCGTAAATGTAAAATCATTGAATTTCAAGTTTTACATAATTTGTCACTGGGAGTTCTATGTAGTATGGGAGCCCACAGTAAATAGATAGACTGATTCTGTCATAAAAGCACTTAATGCCGATTCTGTGCACTGTGTCGCATCACTCCACACAGCTCGGCACCGACAGGCAACTTGTCCGGATTATCCGGATAATGCCGCGCCAGCCCGCTTCCCGTCTCTACTGTTTGCCGCTCCACAGGAGATCTCTCTTTAAATAATATCCATTCAATCAAGTACTTTCACTGTAATTGTCTTACAGTATTTTTGGAGCTGTGTCGTTTGGTACAGTGTATCAGTAAGTGTCATTCGAACTCTGTTATTTTAATTCCTGACCTAATAGCGGACAAAAAATAATGTTTATATTTCTTGGCAAAAAAGTCCCATTTACAGTCTATTCACCGGCTACCTGGATGAGCCACGTCTCTATTTTAGCGTGATCTAATATTAGCCGAGCGTTTCAAACGGTTGTGGTTATTAAAAATCGATTTCAGCTGCTGAGTTACGTTTGTTTTCGCGTAGATGCCTGCCTGTCAAAAATATACAGGGAAGATACAGTCAGCGCGACAAGTTGTAACCACATAGTTACGCTGTGCAATACGCCTGAGGGACAACTTGGGGGATAAGGTGATTAGTTATTTGTGGATACCGCATCTCCGTCAGTCACCACTCACGCGGGCGGTGATGCATCCACAGACTCAACAAAAAAGGAACAAATCATTCTGGAGTTAATAATGGGTCGACAACAAAGGGGCTACAATATACAATTATATGGCAAGCACGTGTAATTAAGGGATCTAACACCTAAACTACGAATGAATAAAATGTAATCTACAAATTATAGGTACGTTTTTGCCAGAGTGAGTAGTCAATTTAATAAAGCCTATTCATTTTTCGGTAAGTTCATAATGTAAATAACTCAGTAAATCTCACTTATTAAATAATAATAAAATAATAATATCTGGGACAAATCACACACGGTCATCTGGCCCCAAACTAGGATTCCCTGTATCTTGGGAACCAGAGACTGATATACATACACATATACTTTTAAACACATACATATATAGAATATAGATTTAATACACCCAGACTCAGAGCAAACAACTCATCACAGAAAAGTTTGCCTTGTGTGGAGATCGAACCCACGACTCTTGGATCCGAGGTCAGGATCGCTAACCACTTAGCCTCCGAGTCAGTCAGTCACTTACTATTTGTTAACTGATTTGAGGGTTTTTAGGGTTCCGTAGCCAAATGGCAAAAAACGGAACCCTTATGGATTCGTCATGTCTGTCTGTCTGTCCGTCCGTATGTCACAGCCAGTTTTTTCCAAAACTATAAGAACTATACTGTTGAAACTTGGTAAGTAGATGTATTCTGTGAACCGCATTAAGATTTTTACACAAAAATAGAAAAAAAAACAATACATTTTGGGGGTTCCCCATACTTAGAACTGAAAGTCATAAATTTTTTTCATAAAACCCATACGTGTGGATAGGTCTTCAAAAATGATATTGAGGTTTCTAATATCATTTTTTTCTAAACTGAATAGTTTGCGCGAGAGACACTTCCAAAGTGGTAAAATGTGTGTCCCCCCCCCCCTACAGGTATTAGTTATTAAAAATGATTAGCTTTCAGAATATTACTCTATTCGTAATAGTTAAACAATGTTGGATAAAAAAAGGTTGACTAATTCAAGGTAAAATAATTTATAAGAGTAAGTAAGTACTTTAATAATGATTATTATTATTGGAAACAATAATTAATTATCACAAGAGCAGATATTTATAAAGGCCAAGTGGAACACACTAAAAACAAGAACCCTCTTCCACTTACTTTATTGTTCTATCCTGGCTTTGCTCTGCTGCGGAGGCAGCGAGCGTGAAAGTAATCGCACTTTCTTCAATTCCCAAAATCTGAGAGCAATACAGAGTGACTTTAAATTGGTTCTTCATACGAAAGGCTATAAATGTACTCATGATAACAAACAAATTTCCCTAAGGATCCCATAGTCAATTCGCAAAAAATATTTACTCTCCATAAAAATCAATAAACTGACTGGCCAAATTAGTATGAAGAGTCCAATTCTTTTTTTGCGATTTGACTATTAGTTCCTAAGGGAAAGTTGTTTGTTATCATGAACACATTCATATCCTTTGGTATCAAGAACTAATTTAAAGTCACCCTATGTAAATACTTGTACGTAGCTAATTCGTTTTGTTTGACACGTGCAAGCATCGTTGGAAGAAACGTTAGCGTGTAACTCCAGCCTTGCGTGTCCAAAGCTGTCTTTTACACAATAGAATCGGTCACCTAACCGCCAGGCTCATTTCCTCATACCTACTAATGATTTAATTTACACGATAACGCTAACAACGCTGAACGCATCTACAAAATCAACTGCAGTAAAACGTAATTATTATTTATTTGTCTCGCCAACGTGACCTGAACACGCACTCTACAGCCTGCCCACTATTGTAATATAAAAAAAAAGATAAAATACAATTATTATTTACTGTCTTAACAGTTTATTACAGCTCTATGAGTCTAATAATTACGTAAAAGAAAGTGCCATACGAGAACCACCGAGAACGTTAATAAAACTAATAGAGATCACATAGAAACGATTATTTGGTAATAGAACAGTTAACGAGGAGTGTGTTTATAACTTACGTATGGAGACCCCAACATTAATTCCCCTGTTCATAATGTAATTGTAGTATAAGGTTACATGTGTACATAAGGTATACAACATTATTCACAAAATAATTATTTTACGCGGAAGTCAGGCCAAATAGACATTCGAAATTCCTTCATAAGTGTCTACGCAGAAATTTTATTTTAAAAGCCTTTTTTAAATTTTTTTTAACCAACGTACTTCTTCTCTTTACATTATTTATTCTTTACAATATAAACGTTAGAGGCGTCTATTAGGAAAGGACTATATTTTTTTCTTATATACTTTATGGTTCCCTATGAGTTTTCTAAATATCTAAGTTTTTCTTAATTTATTGTGTATCTAATTTCCATGAAGAAAAATCATTGGATTATCTTGTATACTTTATGTAAAATTGTACAGGTGTAACTCTGACAACAAACAAAATTCGGATACTTAATATCTGGACTACTTTTTTATTGGCTGGACTATAAATAAAAACATTGGCAACTGAATTTTGAAGAAATAATCTAAATTTATTTTATAAGCAGTAAAAATCTTCTAAGAATTTAAAAATCTTTCGTATGTCGCTAAACAAACATTTATATGCCGAATAAATTCAGAGAGCCCTCCTCGAGGGATCGTTATAAGTTTTTTGACGTTCCCGTCGTGGTAACTCGCCGGATGACAGACGGGACGGCAGGTCGCGGCGGTGGCGCGGGCAAAAAGGGAGGTCGCGGCGTGAGACTTGAATCCTGATTTGATCGGAGTAAGCGGTTTCAGCTCCCCCGGGCCCTTTGGCAGAGCTTTCAGATGCTCTCGCCAAGTCACCTCTCCCAATATTATTATCTGACCTACGGTGGAACTTTATTCACGTTGATGTTTAATCAATAAATCCTACAAATTTATGGTATACGGAGCCCTGACATCCCTTACGGTTTTCAGCAAAGACTCACATACGCCCTCTGTATGTACATCTGTGTCCCAATTTATATGTAAATGAAAGGCACCAGTTATAATTTCCGCAACCGATTAGAGCTAATACGAAGGCTCACGAAAGTTTCAAGTGAATCGTCTTAATGAGTGCCCAAGCTTGGGGCTCGGAAATTTGTGCCCCCGGATACAGGCACCACCCGCGGGCCAAGGTCGGAGTTTCTACAGGGTGATAATTATGACTGTTTTAACCGTGTTTTAATCATAAATTATATAGAAAAACAATGTTTCTATAGAACGATTACCTAGACCGGGACGAGAACGGGATGAGACACTGGTGTCTATAGGGAATTACCAAACACTGTCAACATTATAAGAAAAGAACTTCCGCGTCGAATTAGAATGCTATCAACTGGAAACACTGTAAAAGTCAACTTCGTAAATTGAGGTGTCGTGAAATATCACCACATCAAAACAGATTTTATTACGAACACACTAAGCTTCCTTCAAGCCAGTTCTAAGTGATTTATGCCATCGCAAATAGTGAATATAAACTAAAGAATTTTCATAATGAAACTAACAAGAAACCTTGAAAAGCTTTTACGATATAAATACCGACGGACGACTAGGTAGCTTTTGAATGATAGTAGCAGTCGAGCCCGCGAAGCTTCTAAACAAAGTTTTATATTCAGATTCCCGTTTATGTATACTTGTAAATGAACACTAAAATGATTACAGAGTATCTAAGGAATAAATCTTTCAGAGACCCTCGTCGTCTCCGTCTCTCTTATTTCTCTCAGTAATAAAGTAACTCGTGCGAAGTAACCCCATCTTACAAAACAAAGTCTCAGGGGGTGGTTTGTAAATTTTAATTTTCTGCTCGTTGAGCAAACATCAGAAACACAGATTAACGTAGAAAAAGATCTTACTGAACAGTGAAATGGGGCTGTCTCGATCACGAACCCTTCCCGGACGCATCAGAATACAATTTAAGGCGAAAGCTTTTAACTTTTTATGAAGGAGCCGAAAAATGTTTTAAAAAGTTATTTCAGAGTTCTGTGAATAGATTTTGATTGAATTGTCGGCGCTAAAAATGAGCCATTTGCGGGGGCGTATAAAGGCACTGGTCGTAGGCGCGGGCGTGGCTCATTATTGCAACTCGACGAGTCCTCTCAGGAATCCCTTTGTTAGTCCGTCACGCGCCTTCGAGCGCTCTCTATTACTGTTCCTGTTCACTAATCGTAAAGCCGGCGCCCCACCCCCATCTATTGAAGATGCTGTGTTGGGGACGGACGGGACTTGTAAAGTTCAGAGGGGACTATATAAAACAGCAGCACTTTTCAGAACTTATTAGATATATCCGTAGTGTTTTGAGTAATATCTATACCTATACAACAGTAGCGTGACGTGAATAACAGAATAGCGTAAATTATTAAAGAAATAAATTTACATCCAAACTACGTGAAAGAACGGAGGCCAATACAGCTGTGCTTTCCTTTAAACTAACATTGAATAACAAGCCGATAGATGGCAACAGATTGGGTACCTACTTTTGAACAGCATACATGGTAATTAGGATTTAGCCACATATTCGGACGTGAGTTGATTAGACGAACGCTAATATTAACCGATACGATCGTGTCGCTCATGCATTGCAATGCTAACAAGCAACCATGCACGCAAGCATTCGTAGAAGCCCCTTCGGCTTCTTACTGAGGTTCTCATATCAAACCAACGAATATTTAAAGAGTTCAATAGAGCTATAATGAGTATCAAGCTAACCGTATAACTTAAGGTTACGTCTAAATAACCTGATTTAACTAAATCGTTGGTTTCCCGAAATTCGACGTGGATCCGAGTTCGAAACGTTGTTAAGCTAATGTTGTACTATATTGCTGAGACTTGTAAATATATATATACTTTAGTAACGACTGTACCTAGTATGTAGTACCTTATGTCGCCCACTTTGAATTCATTTCAATACTTTCTTTAAAATTGTGTGGTGCGCGACCCGCAAGCGGCTGGCGAACGAGTTAATGCGTTTTTTTGGATGACTAATCGGGACTTTGCAATCAGGTTTAAAATTTGACAGTTCCGACAACAATTAGGATGCTAAGCAAAACTGTTGCTTATCAATCTGTCTTATCATAATAGCACCATAAAGTTATGTTTAATTACTTAACGAGTTATAAGAAATATATATATTTTTTTAAAAGCAGCTCCCTAGCCACACAGAACCTTTACAGCCAGCGCTAACGTGTAATCACGCATGCCTTGTCAACTTCAAAGCCCGGTGAAACCAACGGTTATTATTACCAACGTGAAAAGCGTAAGGCTGTTTCTATACCAATGAATGCTGGAAAATATTAGTCTGTTAGATCCGCATTTATACGCAGATCAGATAAAAAATATTATTATTCTACTTTTAATATGTTTTTGCAAACCTTTCTTTAGTATCTGCGTCAAAGGCTTTGTCTCAAATCAAAGGAAATTATGGTTATAGATGGATTAAGTAAATCTGTAGTCACGCGACCCTGCCCTACTTGGGGTGACGTCCACGAACAGCGTTAAGTTTTAGGCACAAAATCCCGATATAGGCTGAAATATCGTTAAATGGCGCTTAAAGGGTACCCGACCCGCCCCATATCCAACGCCGCCGCCGGCCTCGATACTACCTGCGGAAAACCGTCTCGAATACTGCGCTAACACTTTCTGTGCTTCCGGCCAGGCAAATTATTTTTATTTTTTATATTTTAAAAATACACTCGGCTTCAAAAAAATCGCACCTTTTAAGAAATCTATTTTAAACATCTTTCAATCGTATTTGTATTATGAAATATTGGTAATGTTCGGTATCATTTGAAAGGTAAGGAAACAGAGAATGCAAAAACAATAATTCATTCAATGTTTTTTATTGGAACTGAGAAAAATTTACAAAACAATAAAAATCCTTAAAAAACCCAAATGAAATCTGATTAATTTTTCAAAACAAAGTTGCTTAAAACTAACCTAAAACCTAGTGTTACCCCCCCTAGCCCTAATGACGTCTTCCATGCGCTCCCTCATGGATCGCACCAACTTTAGGACCTCTTCTTGAGGGATTCTGTCCCATTCCTCAATAACGGCGTCTTGGAGCTCCTGAAAAGTCGCGGGAGCGGGATCACGGGATCTAACCTTGCGTTTCAGCTGGTCCCAGAGGTGCTCTATCGGGTTCAGAACTGGACTTCTCGCTGGCCACTGCATGACAGGGATCCCAACCTCTTGAAGGTAGCCCTGCACAATTCCAGCAGTGTGCGCGCGAGCGTTATCGTGCATTAATGTGAACCCGTCGCCAATAAATCCAGCATAGGGGACCACATGTTCTTCCAGGATCTCTGTGATGTACCGGTGAGCAGTCATCGACCCTTGCCCGCGAGCACCGCCGGTCCGAGAGACGCAAGAAAGTTCAGTTTTGCCGTCGGCAGATATGCCGCCCCAGAACATGCAGGAACCGCCCCCGTATTCTACCGTCTCTTGGATGCAGGCTTGGGCAAAACGTTCCCATTGTCTTCTGTATACTCTTTTGCGTCTATCGTTGCAGAAAAGGCACACTCTCGTTTCGTCTGAGAAGAGAACAGCTCTCCATTGGTCCAGGGTCCAATTGACGTGGGCGCGAGCAAATTGCAGGCGTGCTCGCCGATGCGCTGCGGTTAATTTTGGACCCGTGGCAGGTCTTCTAGCCACAATATTTCTCTCCTTTAGTCTTCTTCTAACTGTAGAGACACTCACGGCCCTTCTACGAACTGCTTGAAGCTGCTGTTGCAACTCAACAGCATTAGAGAACCGATTTCTCAAAGACTTCGATACGACGAATCGGTCATCTCTCGCAGAAGTGCAGCGATTTCTACCAGACCCACGCCTTCGAACAAAGCCACCGGTCTGCAGGAACCGCTGGTACACTCTTCGAACAGAAAAGCGACTCAAGTGCAATTGCCGAGCAACATCACACTGACGTAGTCCTGATTGCAGTAGTGCGATAACTTGGGCGGCTTCAGCAGCAGTAGTGTCCATCTTCAAGGACGTTTTTCTGATGAAAGATATTCTTCTGTGTCTTCTTCGACTGTTGGTAGCAAATTTATCCCCCGATAAGCTGTATCGACCCTTTTATACCCAAAAAACAAAACAATACAAACAAAATTTGAAGAGGAGAATCAGTTCCATTGTCATTCACAGTGACTTAAAGTGTCAAGCTTTTTCTTTAATCAAATGAAATGGATATTTTTTTAAAGAGTTTTTATAGGGCTCTCAAATGATACCAATATTGCTAGGAATAACTGCTTGTCTTAAGGATTAACAGTGCTTGAAGCCTATTTTTACGGACGTGCGATTTTTTTGAAGCCGAGTGTATGTCGAGAAGGTTGAAACCGAAAAGTAACCTCTGTTTTTTACTTTTTCATGTAGTCTGGACAAAAAGAATTACAAAAATACTTACCATTTTTTGTTCAGCAACAGTCGTGTCAATTATGAATTTATGAATGAGGATTACAAAAGAGTACGTCTGAGTACGTCGATGTGTAGTTGCCCGGTAAGTAACTGTGTCTAATTGTCCGTCCATACGACCATATTCGTCTGACGATAGGCAAATGAGGCAATTCATCGGAATGATCATGGCTGTCAAGGCACGCGCGACACTCCCTAGTGTGGCGAAGTAATCAGCTACGGAAATCTTATGCTTATCAAGTAACGTATTGTAAACTATTGTAGTTAGTTTGTTTGATAAGTGTCAGACAACCAATCGGTTACGAAATCGTGACTTTCCTTTACGTACGACAATACCAATCAATCAATGAATCCTACAACACTATCAAAACATCACACAGCATTTAAATATGGGTATGACCACTATACAACATATGAAAGGGTGTGAGGTCATTGCAAAGTACATATTATTTACTTGTATACTGGGTACTATGTCATGTGTAGAAGTTAAAGGAAAATTGAAATATACGATCAAGTCTCGTATAAAAGTTTTTCCACATTCCTTTATTATATATAGAGTATTCTCGCAAACTTCCTGTTTAAAAACAGCGGAATTTCTGAACATGTCTTGTGCAGTACGTTACGTTTACGTTGGCGTTGTCGCGTCGCGATCGAAGCTGTTTAAACATTCCCCGAGCTGTGTTCCCAGCTGGCCAGAGTCGTCGCCAGATAGTTTGTTGATTCGACGTTACACTAAAACATTCAATGAAATACCCAGAAGTAATGAATACAGGGACTCAAAACTTCTCTTACAAAGAAGCCATTTTTGAGTGACTTGCTGAAACCGCAAGTTTTCGATGACACAGAGAAAGTGGCAACGCGTTGCAACGGCTGAATTGACATTTAAAAAAGCTAGCTACGCTCCTGTCCTTGGCTCAGAGACACGTCGTTAAGCTGCGTTCACACCGGAAGCTAGGCGCGTGACACTCCTGCCGTCTCGTCTGAATATTCCCAGACGTGATCCCGCAGTCTAATCACCTCTTCGAGACGATACTCGATGGTTCACAATAGTATACGTGAAAGGTGGACGTGGTAGGAAGTTTTCGTTGGTGGTCTACATCTAAAATATTCATATCATAATTGGTTGCCCATAAATGTAAACTTTAATGCGTTGTTAATAACAATAAACTTGACCTGTTCTTGACCATTTCTATCCATGATTTAAGCAGTGCTGATGTTGAGAAGTCACAATAAAAGCTTCGATTAAACGTTACCATCAAGATAGCGCATAACACAAGTTGACAACGATAAAATTTTAGACAGCAATAATCCAACCAAACATATTGAGGTTTATAGTCGTTCAGAGTGAACATAAAAATCAGCTTCAGACTATGCTACGTTTAAAGAAATGTATTGACAAACTATTTTCTGTAGTTTGGTGTTTTCGAAATGGGCGACTGACAATAATGTTTATCTTTCAGTGCCATTTCTCAGAAATATCATTCATTTGATCAAACCTTGATGATGAGCTTATTTTTGTATGTAAGTAATGGATCCTTGGAAAAAAAAATTGTACCTATCTTGAGCAGAAACTACGATAAAATGTTCTGAAGGTACCCCAAAGTCGACGCGAACGTAATCGCGTGAATTCTATTATTAAATGCAATTTTCTTTTAGACGGAACGTAAGACCACCAATATACTCAGCGTGGATTTAGATAGCACAGAGTGTTACAGATTTCACGTATCTACACTGCAAGTGCAAACCGACATACACGGTAATGAATGTACGGTACGCAAAACGGGTGTGCAATGTGCGTTGATATGAACTCACTCATACATAAGGATAAAACGGCTGGGAATTTTCATTTAAGTTAGGTATAGGGTGGCAGGGGCAGGGGCGTTCGTAAACACATCCGAGGGAGTGATTATTACCCTGACATTCAGGTAAATGACACCAACTTTTGTTAAGTAAATATTTACTGGTGTATGAACAAGTCCTAAGTAAGACGTATCACAAACGCATAAAATATGTATGTTTTCATTAATTGTTCTCGGTTTTCATTTTGATAAAATAGGTATGTACATGCAGGTCGAATCGAAAGAGAGGTTTTTTCTGTCAACTATTTACTAAAATAAAGAAGCAAATAAATTCAACAGTCTACCGAGAGCCCGGCTAAAATACTAAGCAGATAAAAGAAGTGGATGGGTTTCGCAGCTCTTCGATAAAGCTATACCTAACCTTGTTATAAATAATTTAACAGTAACTCATATAACTCGGTCGGCTGAGTGAGGAGAAAATAGGATTGACCTAAAAATAAGCGCCTTAATCCAGGATTCTTCGTTTCTGTGAGACCATACTTCAAGCAGCTGTTGTTTATTGCATTTAATATTGATGAAAGTAAATATATGGCCTCAATATCAAGTGTCTGTAGATTGACTGGAAGAAACTGCTACCTAACAATCATCATCTTCACCCTTTTAGCCGAAAAACATTCACTGACTGCCTATAACCCAGCTTATTGTTTCTTATTTCTCCTTTTTAACCGACTTCAAAAAAAAGGAGGAGGTTCTCAATTCGTCGGAATCTTTTTTTTTATGTTCACCGATTACTCGAGGACGCCTGAACCGATTTGGAAAATTTTTTTTTGATTAAACGGGTATACTTCACAGGTGGTCCCATATAAATTGTATCGAAATCGATTCAGCGGTTTTTGAGAAAATCAACAAAAACATAGCAAAATTGGAGTTGTTGCGATTGAAGTCGGTTGTTTTTAACGTATTCAGCGTGGTAAATTATTTTGTTTATAATTTATTATATGTACTTTGTTTTGTAAGACCGCCCAAATTGCATCTCTAAATTATGTGTGCAGTAAAGATAATTTGTCATGTATTTTCCAAACACGTGTAACTAAGGAAAGTACAACGCAACATTTAAGGTTTTTATATAAGTAGAAAATTAATCAAATACTTTATACAGTAAAAAGCTGATAAATTTATAGCTCAATCGATTGTTATTTATTATAATAATATAAAGCGGTATAACGATTTCCGTGTATAGCTGTTTTTTTCAATCAACACCGTGGGAACCCAATGCAGCGCGCGCGCCGCCGCGCCGCCATCGCGCCCAAACCACATGCTGTCACGACTGCGTCGCCAACAGGCGGAATAATTTCCAAACGACTGGAATTAATAATCTTTCGGAAGCGTTCATTTGTTTCACAATATTTTATTACTATAAAAGCCAACATTGCTACGTTCGTCAAGCCATATACCAAAAGAATAATTTCGAATCAAACAACTGTGCAAATTTCAATACTTAATTTGTATATTAATAATACATAATATTCTATTTGTTTTACTTACTTAAAGGCAGAAAGAATTTATTAAAACTGTGTAAACATCACCATCATGGGAGTTATTGACCAAGAAATACCTATAGTATAGTGAACTCCGCGTCGCGTCGCGTGGTCGTCATTATACCTTGTGTTACCCTGGACCAGTCTGTGGTGTGGACACACTCAGATTTAATTAGTACTTAATACCCAACTGTCAAGCGCATCATTAATACTGTTTATCGATGGTAATGTGGAGTCGAGACGCTGAATGTAAGCGTGATTATTGTATTTGGACACGACATTTTTATTTCACAGAGCGGCAGCAGTTCCGAAGTATCGGAATTTTAAAATTGGAATCTTGCTTGTGCAGCTGTTGGTCGTTATAAAAAGTATTCGTGATCTATACGATTAATTTAATTATGTATTCAGCAATAACTTCACATAAGACTCGGAATTATTATCTTGACGTGGAGCGTCTTACAGTTTAGGCGAAAGTTGGTCAATTCTCTTTTTTTACCCTCTGTTACACTTTGTATGAAACGTACATGATACATACATATTGGAAGGTAAAGAGAATAATCCAACAAAAAACTTACCCGGAAATATACTCGTACATGTGTATATGGTAGGTTAAAACCTACCTTTATTAACCTTACGCATATACCAAAATAAGAGGAGCTTATACGCTATTTAACAATCAAAGTTTGTTCTTTAACAACAAATTGTTATTTTCAATATAAGAGAACTTATTTTAGAAACATGTATGTTCATAATACACATTTATATGATTTCTTTTTACACTTGACTCCATTAATATACATAAAAAGATTCAAAGAGATTGAACAAATAACACAAAGAGCTAGAGCATGTTACATTATTTCATTCTATAAAAATAATTCAATATGAGCGAGCATCTCTGCATATTGTACCAGAATAATGTTGAACATATCCATAAAAAGAAAGTTCTATATCGGAGCAATAAGGGGAATTGCTTTGTATTCTATACCGAAATGTTGCGGAGTGCTTAGACGGGTAAATTTGTATGTGTGTTTGATTGATCGTCGCATTATCATTCCGAGGAGAGGCGGCAAAAGGAACGTTCGTAACATTTTATATGAAAAAGTTTTGAAGTGAACTCTGCTGATGAGTAGAAAAAGTAGACGGTGTTGTAGAATTGATCGATCGTCACGTAAAAAGAAAAGCTACTGGTATGTAGGGAACACAGAGAAATTCAACGATGTAAACTCAGTGGGGAAGGTCACCATCCGTCCCTTCCAGACATAATATCTGGAACTTTTGAACCAATCCCAAAAGTCATGTGCCAGTGCACTGAGTGTTCTTTTTTAACCCTTGCCAAACAAATTGACTAATAGGGAATTTAGTAAAAAAAATAGTAAAAACTTAAAGCATATGTCCAGAAAGTACACCGCATAGAATGTATGAAAACAGAACTTACCTAAAAAAGCTTACCTAAAAAAACATCGGTGAATTTTAATTAAAAAAATATATGTTACGTGTTTTGATGGACACATAAAAGTTCTTGAAGGGCAATACAACCCTATGATTAGTTTTTGAGAAAAAAAATATTTTGTAAAAAAAATCGTCTAGGTCGTCGTTTCATACTAAAATGTATGGAGGAAAAATTTAAGTTATCGTTTAAAACGAAAAACATTTCTTTGGAGAACATGATCATTTTAATGATTAAAAATTCACACATTTATTTTTCGTACCAAACGACAACTTCAATTTTTTCCTCCATACATTTTAGTATGGAACGAAGACCTAGACGTATCTTTTACAAAAAAAAAATGTTTCTCAAAAACGAATCATAGGATTGTATTGTTCTTTGAGTATTCATCAAAAAACGTAACATATATTATTTTCGTTACAAATTCACCAATTCATTGTCGTAAAAATAAGTTGGGTATTTTGTATGAAAAAATGAATTTACAAAAATGCTGTAACTTCCAAACCCAACACTTTTTCGAACAGTTTCTTTGGAGAACTTGATCATTAAACTGTTAAATAAAACATATATTTTTTTCGTTCACAACATATCACTTTAATTTTTTCTCCATACATTCTAGTATGGAACAAATACCTAGATGATTTTTCACAAAATATTTTTTTTCTCAAAATTGAATCATAGGATTGTATTGCCCTTCGAGAACTTTTATGTGCCCATCAAAACACGTAACATATATATTTTTTATTAAAATTCACCGATGTTTTTTTTCATACATTCCATGCGGTGTACTTTCTAAAAGTTTAGTTAAAACTTAAAACTGTTATCATCAAAAGTCTGGAGCACTCAATCCAGATGCTGCAAAGGTCAGTTCTGTTGTAAACTTCATTAAGTAATCTGCTAATTAGTCGAGCAACAAAATATGTTCAAATACAAACTCATCACCCGTACTAAATGACTAAACCTAATTACTTAGCGCTAAGTATATGTTGTACCTAAACCTATAATTGAGATAAGTACATAATCAATCAATATTGATTGATTGGGTCCTAACACTCAATGAATAGATCCAGTAATCAAGTAATTGCTATCTTGGAAGTTTATTAACGAAGATGCCACTGGGGGCAAAAGTTTATTTTAGCCACTGCCTTCGGGAATACACTTCAGTATACTATGATAATAAACACAGGAAGTTGATACAGAGTGGGCATAAAATATTAATGCTCACTTTACAGATCGGAATCTGCCACCCTAGCTTATATTTCCACGGTGGTTTTGGCTCACCTATTTTTAGATAACTTTCATGACCACTTACTTACTCCAAAATATTAAAGCACCAATAATATACAGTAACGGAAAGTATTTTTGTCTTTATTGCCAATATTGGACACGCACGACTATTTTATCGTAGTCCCGGCTGACTAGCGATATTAACCCTTTCTCTGTCATCGTAAATTAAAGCACGATAAGAACCCGTATATTAAACGATATTGGTCTATGATAAACACCTAGATACTCGCTTGGAAATAGAATTTATCTTACAAGCAATATTATACTATGTATACCGATAACTAGCTCTTGCCCGCTACTCCGCCCGTGACAATATTTTTGTTGGCTGCTCTTGAGATTGCGAGTTCCAAGCGTAAAACGAGTTTCTCTGTGATAAAAAGTGTCTTGTATTTTTATATGCCCTTTACACTAGCTATTTGTGTCAAATTCCAGTGAAATGGGCTCATTAGTTTCAGCGTAAAATATTGACATAATATAAATTTTCGTGCCCTCGGGAAGTTAGCATTTTTGTAACGTTACTCCTTCTCGACGACCAAAGATAATACATTTATAGATATTATACGTACAAACAAACAAATGCATTATATACTTCATTCCAATCAAAAAAAGCAAAACGTAAACAAACTTACTATGGAACTGACACATGTCAATGTCATCTGCATACTATGTTTGTTTACCTTTTGCTTTTTTTTGATTGGAATGAACCATATGTAATTTGTTGCTCTTTTCATAGAAAGTACTCTGTTCAATTCACGTCTTTCTACCGTTAGTTTAACTATATTGCTCTGACCAAGTCTACTGAAAGAAAATTATTTTAGAAATAAGCTGCACCTTTTTGTACGTTTTTACCCTTATAATGTATGTTTTATGTTTGTCAGTTTTCAGTGTACAATTTTGGAAATAAGAAATTCAGCATCATGATTATTTCTAAAAGTTTATGAAAAACTATTTAAAAACAATCGTTGTACAGATATCTCTATCGTCAATTATTGACGTTCAAGTTATCCCTACTGCTTTGGTAAACAACCCTTATCTAAAGGGCAAATTAATCAAGCGGAAAGTCTCGGGCCATCGAGTGCAATCGCCGGTAAGTAGAGTGGGTCCCTGAAGCCGACCGTCTGACCCACCGAACAGTCTATATTTGTTGGGTGAGCCCTAATACTGGGGCAACACGACCTGAGTTTGACCTTTATCTTTACAGTTACACACAAGTTTCATTTGCGACCGCTGAATGGGGTAGGGTTCGATTGCTGTCCAATGTATTAAGTATCATCAATTAACACATTCCAATTCTAGTATAAATTCCAAATATTCTACTAACAATTTTGGATTTCAACCATAACTTTGTTGATTGACATTTCAATCTCGAAGACTTATCCGGTGAAAATGTAAAAAGTTTACCAATATCGTTATAAGGACGGCTTTAATTTTATAGTAATTAATTTAGATAGATAGATAACACGTGTATTTAGGTATCCAACACGACCTTAACCTTTAACTTTATTTCTACAACATATCTAAAACCTTTTACATCGGGGTGGAAGGAGATGAAGCAATTCGGTCAGGAAAAATCTGAGCGACCCGCGAGATTAGGTGCGTCATTAAATAAACGCGTGTTCGCGAAGTTGATACATCGCGGCAATAAAACAAAAAGTGGTTTGCATTGTAGTGGCGGTGGTGGTGACCTGCACAATAGCCACCCCCACTTAAGTGCGGTCCGACGCTTTCACACAGGGCCGATTCCCGGGCGAAAACACCACTAATAAGCGACCGTGGCCAGACAAAGACATTTTCCGTTTGGACAGACCGGAAACATTACGCTCAAATTATATGCGTGCTTTCAGTTGGCGGAATTGTGAAATGCATAAATTGCTGGCATGAAAAAAGCTTCATCGCGCGCTGTAACGTTAACACAATTCAGAGATACTTATCGGCGAAAACGACGACGCATAGATTTACAAGACACGGAAATATTTATCGCTCCTCGTAATGTTCTGTTCCCCTCGACGAGGCGACATTATTGTTTCTTAAAGCGTTCTATCAATTCCGAAAAGATCTACAACTTTGGCATTTCGTAGATTACCGAGAACTGTAGATTGTTACAAGCGATCTCGGAGTCACGTAAGACGCCTTACGTGGACGGTCGATTAGCTGTAGTTCCCTTGAGAGTTTTTAACGAGAAATGTCGAGGAAACCTTGCAAAGTCGAATGAGGTGTGTGTATAGAGCACTTCGTGCCAGGAAATGGAGAAAAGGATAAAAATACAAGTTTCACGTAGCGGAGCGCCATTTATTGTTAGGAAGAGGGATGGCACCGAGCTCGGAGTTGGAGGAGCAGGGTAGGGTAGCGTAGATGACGCGTGCAAAGTAGAGACATTATTCCCGGCGGCGGTGGCGGGCAGCTCGTTACGGACAGCTCTCTGGGGACCTCACGCCTGCTCCTCATTTGTTACTGGATGCTTTCACGCCCTATTTTCGTATCTATCTAGTATCGGTACAAGAAAAACTTACCCTCCTTTCCCATTACTGGCCAATCAAGAAGACGTTTATGTTGGATCTTCTAAAATTATGCATGAAAGGTACAGTGTCAATAACCACGTACATTACTGAGGTATAGCTACTACCACAGAGTTTGGAAGCCAAGTTATTTTCGAAAAACAAACGACTACTGTCATTCGACAGGCGGCGGTTGGTTGCAGTCGCGAGTAAACAATATCCACGTCTCGCTCCATGAAAGTAAACACGCACAGCTGGACTTTGAGGGTGTCAAATCAACAAACTCCATTCGGCTCACTCACCCGAAATGAAAATTTGTATGTACCTGTTTCAATTTTAAACAAACAAACGATGAAACGAACAAAGCGACTTGTTTTTATCCAACTATAACAACAAAGGGTCAGAAAATAGAGAAACGAAATTATCATAATATCAACAAGTTTCCGTGTGAATGTAGAAATTGTAGGAATTAGGGGTGAATGGTGTAATTTCGCGAGACATTAAACAAACTGCCTGATATCCACTATTCAGACAGGCCTATTAGTTTGGAGGCCGAAGTGTCGGCAACACATGGGCCTGCCCTGCTCACAGGGGCCGCTGCTCCATACAGACGTACGTAACATAGCAATTAGATCATACCCGCCTAACTCTTTCAACACTCTCCCAGTTGTAAAACTTTAACTGTCTTCGTTCAAAGTTTATGTAAATTGGGTGGTCTAATGCAATGTTAAGAACAAAGAGTTCATTTTGCTCTTGGAAACTTTGAAATTTTACTGCTTTACTTAACTGTATACAATTTATTCCATAATGGACTGTCAAAACTATTACATACAGGTATTACTAGACTTATTTTTCAGGGTATCGATATTTTAGATCTAAACAACACCTTTTAATATGTTATGTCGGAACGGAATATTACTTTGTACTAGATATTTCACCGTGAAATCGCGTAAATCAATAACTTCACGGTATACGCGTAATTTCATAAAAAATCTGAAAATCTGCTATATCGAAGGTTTATTAATTACACGATTTGACGAAATAATTTTCTAAAAAAATATTTTACGTCAACCTCGCCAAAACATCAGACCTAGGAAAACATCGGTCACATTCGGGTATCTTATATGCTTTCATACGATTTATGCGATCATAGAGTTAAAGAGACGATTTTTTTTAAATTAAAATTGCACTCCGTTAAACGCGTAATGGATAAATAGATAACAGATTTATACTCTTTATAATATACACACAAACATAAAAACAACAAAAAGTACAAGAACGTAACCGATCGATGCTCAGTTACGCAATTTGCCGTGACTTGGTGAAATGACAAGTTTATTCATGAAGTTTCCGTAACAAATTATGCGATCTTATGGTGACAGATAGATCACGAGTGAGACAATCGATTACTAGAGGTACACTGAGTCGATAGAATACTGAATCGATTAAATTTAAAATATAGTGCGGTGTGATCAATTGATGTATTTGCTTTATTTAAGGCATGACTGCGTGTCTCTTTAGATCCGGAAGAGGTCGCGAAGTCAATAAATTTGTTGAAGTACTTTTTTTAAATCCCTAAATAAAAAGAGTTTCTCTAAAAAGTCTCCACTTTTCCTTGTTGTGGTTTTCAGGCGTCTCAAAATGCACACATTGATTCGACGTGCTGACTTCCACGGAATCTGAAAGATCTTCATCCAGCATCACATTTCAAAAGCATAAACGCGACTGGAAGCCGCTGCTCTTTGTATCCATGTTTGTGATCCTTAGAGGAAAATGGAAAATATAAAGTTCGGACATCGATCGAACAGCGGAGACTTAGTAACAGATTTAGTTTTGCATCAAATTAGTATTCTTTGGTCACAGGGTCACAAATTAGATAAGGTGCTAACTGGATTCCACAATGTAATATTTTGTTATTTATGAATCGCCAATTCTCATGCGTTCAAACGTTCAGGGCTTACCATGCGATGTGAACTGCAATTATTTAATTGAAAAACTGTAACAGTAACAAAGAGCATGGATTATTGGATGGGATTAAAACCAGCGATGTACTGGCCGGTCGCTGACAGTGACGGTCAGCTTGGTTCACATTGAACAGTTCGATGGAACGCGAAATTGTTGGGGTTCCGTGCCAAAAGTGTGCCAACGGGATCATGTTACAAGGTAAGCCTACGCCGGCGCCGCCGTTTGTCTATGCGTCGTCGTCGGTCCGTCAGTCTACCCGATCGTGTGGTATGACTTTTAATTCCAATAAGTATAATATTAAAAACATTTTTCAACGTTACTTTTTTATGCTCTACCGCGGAAACGGTAAGACAATCAAGCTTTAAACTTGCTGTGATTATAGTAAAAACAACAAGTAATAAAAATCGACAAACTGTGATTCAGAATCGCCCTAACAGTCCTAAAGTGAATGAAGAAAACATATTTTTAATAACACAAAAATTCATTTGGGTATGTATGTGTTAGTGAAACCTCAGCGCGCGCGATTTGCTGATTTAACTACTGAACCCATTTCATTGCCATTTAGCAAAGACCTTAGAGCGGGGAACAACGCTGGAAAGAGTCATCGCGAAAAATGCACTCTCAACAACAATAATAAAGCTTTATCCACGCGGGCAGAGCCTCGGGCAACATCTAAATAACTGTATAAATAAATAATTTGAGTGTTAGTCAAAAATTTGCACTGCATGACTGTAATTTAGGTAACTCGTTTTCGCGATGCATCGGGCCCAAGCAATGCAACGTAAAGAACCTACGCGCACGCGCAGTATCCTTGCAGTGCAGTGGTTTGGTTTACTCACCAAGAGTTCACGACCGGCCGCCTCATCCATCAAGGGTGATCGCGGCGAACGACGGATGAATCAACTTGATTAGTGCACTCTTTTAGTGCAAATCTTAATCGAATCAGTCATCCATGTCTGACATGAGACATCCTTCAAACATTTATGTCGAAAGAATAAAGGTTGCACGAATCATGCAGAATGGAATCAAGTACTTAAAACGGTAATTATCAAATCTTGAAGCTGAACAAAGTTCCTTGACGTTACCAATTTATTGAAGAAGTCACAAGAAAAAACTAATTTTCTATTTGCTGTTTCTCAAAAGTCTACAATTTTGTCTTAGAGTTCGCCGTAACCGTAATGCAGTAAATTGATGTAAACTAAGGTAAGACCTATCATACTTATCCCACAGTCTGTAGTGTCTCAAGAAGGAGCACGTATATCAGCAACTTCAACCTTTATAACCCTCTTTTCAACGGACTATGTCTCAAAGTGCACCCGAGTAAGCGCCTTTTTAACGGCCCATAAAGCAAGATTACATACGAGCCTCTCATAAATCATCCCATTATTTTCTTACAACGAAGTTCAGATTATGTATGAAAACTGTTTCGGAAGTGTTACAAATTAGTATCATGTAAGAACTAAGTTAGCTTTTATGCACACATTACAATTAATGGATTTCAGTAGGTATAGTTGTAAAATTCGTAGACATCCCTAAACGCAGAACTGATGAAATAAATAAAAATCTTTTCGATAAATTACGAACGTACATAAATGATTACACGTAGCCACTATGTAACAATTAATCCGTTCCTGTAAAACGACTTTGTGGACATATAACCGTGCGATAGGCGAATACCAGGAAAGAGGGGCAATTGCATGAATCCTACAGCAACTTACAAAGCCGGCAATTTATTCCATTCCATACCCCCGCCCAAGATTTATATCTATTTAGATTTCAACAGTCGCGCGCCTCACGCAAACCCAATCCACTGAAACCAATTTCGGCATATCGAACCCAACCAGACAAATTGGGACCGACCGATCCTAGCTACAAATGTCTCTACTTAATACCGCCTTTCCCTTTCGTGTGGCCTGTACATCAATGATTTGTTGTAGCGCCAAAAAGCATTCGACGTTCATAAACAGTCACATCACGTTGCGTAATAAAGGAATTCCGCTGACAAAATACGAGTATTAGCGGTCCATGATAGAGGTATACATTAAACTATACATGGTTGTAGCGGCAGGCATTTCCACGCGTAGAGTATTTCCGGGTAGTGGTTCCGTGTTATAATTAATGTTCGGATAGTGCTATAGACAATGCATCACTGAGCAGAGCCATTAGCTGCACAATTAGAGCAATTGTTGTTAATTTATTGTAGTGAAGCGTCAACGCGAACCCGGGCGGTGCGGCGGCGTGCAACCCGTTGACGGCGAAACGCCACCAGCCAGAGAGAGTGAATTACATCATTCAGTATTACAGCTCAGATACACCACCGCATTGGAATTGCTCTTATTACATGCCACAGACTATCACGCTAATTAAAACAGAGGACCCGGCGCCATGTGAAGTGAATATTCCCGACGTTCCATAACAATAAAATATAATCCAACAGTAGACTGACAAGCTGTCCGCAATAATTTTCCAAGGAACTAATGCGACTTAAATTACTCACTCAAACATAAATCCTCATTAGATCAGGTTCGGGGATCAGAAAATACCAATTAGTTAATTGTGGGCGCTGCGGTTTTTGTGCTCGGGTAAGCATTTTGTTCAACATGTTGTAAGCCGAGTAAGCGAATCTATTCCTTATTAAATCTTAGTTTCTTAGCAACAAACAAGCCTGGAACAGGTTCGATTCTATTGGTATTGATCACGCACGGCATCTCCCAGGCGTTCTTGCTAACTTCGCAAACAAATCAACTGATCGTACGAGTAGATACGTGTAGGTAGCTTTCGCGATGCACGCCATGCGAAGTAACCAACTATGTCAACCATCTACGAACGAGTAACAAAACTATTCCAATCTAGCCGCGAGTTAGGTACACAGGGAAGTGGGTTAGGACCGATAACGTCGTGTTAATAGATTAGATTTTAAATTGCGTCTGCGTGTCACACCATCGTTATGTGTAAAGCTGTGAAAAGGAGTTAAACCCTGCATTTGGTTTAGTTTAGTGGTTGGTAACCAAAGATAATCATCTCCATGGCGCAATGGCAAGTCCGCTGGCTTTGTAACGAGTTCTATTCCATTCCATCATAATATGAATCCCAGTTTGTGTGGTTTACTCAATGTGAGAATGATTCCATTTTGCAAAATACTGAGAATTCCTTGGTCACCTTTGGCTGATAACTACAGGGTAACTTTTAATACGCTGAATAGCTTCAAATGCTAATGGATAACTGAACAGCTACCTAAAGGAACCTATACCATCAGAGCCAAAAATATTGAGTTCCCAGCCTATCTCAAAATTCCCAAGATAATGTGCCTAAAGATTAATAAGATCACTAATGGATGTATGATGAATACAAGATCTAGTTATCGGTAGTTTGTCGGTATTTAGACAAACCTATGCAGGTTTAACAATACCCTTATATTGTAGATATAACCATGTTTTTTTATAATAACAGAATAAATATAAATAAAAAAGTTACAACTTGATATTAATTTGAAGCTGGTATACAAAGCTGTGTTTTTTTTATAAAAAACTTAATTTATAATATAAATCACTAAGACCATACTCGTATAGAATACGAGTAAATCTATTCTTTACACTGCTTCGTGGTGGAAATAAGTGGAAAATAAGAAAGATGCGACAAAGAACTGTAAAGTGTAAACGTTGCAGTCTTACAGTGAAAATATATTCTCATCCTGAGTAAACTTGATTTATAAATGCATTTTCCACTGGGAACGTGTTACAAAGCATATTGTACGGTACAAGCTGCAGTTGCAAAAAATAAAGTAGAGAAATACATTTTACAGTGCGAACATTTATAATAAGGAAATAGCGAAAGATATAGAATAAATTAAGAATAAAAAGAAAAGCAATCCTATATGGAAGGAAACCAGGTGGTAAAATAATTAAGGGTGTAATAAAATTACAATTTAACCCCTTTGATTTTATTTTCGACTAAAAAATATAGCCTTATCTTATAAGTCCAAGGTTTCATCTATTTCAATATACTAAAATTCATAACATTAGTTTAGTTAGTGGTCTAAGCGTGAAAACGTGACAGACAAATAGAGTTAATTTCGCATTCATATGTAAAAAAATATAAGTTTGGATATTCTCCTTGTGTGTAATATGTGTTCAGACAATAATATAATACCATACTTGTACCGATATCTAACCCTTCAAAGGCACATGTACGTTTTCGCGCAAGTGCATAAGAACGATTTATTATTTTTTGTGCAATAAAGAGATAACAAACAAACGATCAAATACTTTCATGCAGACAAACAAATGGTTGATAGAATTTATACAGGAACTGTATCTGACGACGGACAGGAAATGAGTTGGCGAATCAGTTCCGCAAGTCCGACGCGACTGACGGACAAACAGACGGACAAGTGCATTAATTACAATAACAAACGCAGGTTGCACCAATCAGTGCGATGCCGTGCAGTGCGGGGGCGACGACCGATTAATCACGCACGATTCACTAGACCTCGTCTTGTAGACCAATAAAGATGTCAATTTCTAGATTCTAGAGTACAGGAACCCTGGACTGTGTGACTTTAATTCTAAAAATTATTAACATACATGGCATCTGAGGGCCGGTCACTATGGAAACCCTTGGGGGAGGCCTTTGTCCAGCAGTGGACATCGTTCGGCTGATGATGGTTTGATGATGATGGTTTCGGTATCTTTTTATGTATGACGGTAACCAAGATGAGACTACAGTTAGTATTATTTGTTACAACAATTGTAAAAAAAACACCAGGGCTGCCTATCCTCCTAAACCGCATAAGATTAATAACAAGTATCATATTAAAGATTTATAGGAATTTTACTTATATATGGGAAAATATTTAAATTTCCCTATTAGTGTGAATTCCAGGATATCACGAGCGTTTTCTTTGTTTGTTTTTATTTTATTTAACAGGCGAATTTTCCTTTTGTCTTCTGTCTAGCTATTTTTAAATAAGTTTGACAGTAAGTTAAAATGTTAGTAACTATTGCAATGTGATAGTATCAACTATCAATATGGAACTAACCAATAACATTTCATTTTAAGCCTCGTTGGACTTCACTATCAGTATCAGACCAATAAAGCTGTCTTGCTTAACTGCCAGGAACCGCATGATATAATCGTACACGCTTTATAATTAGTACTCGTAATTCTCAAAACAAACAAGACCTGATTAATTTATAAAGCTGTTGAGATGTCTAAGCTTATTTGTACATATTATGAATCACTAGACAACGATGCGAGATAAAATATGTGCACTTAGAGCGATATATCAGCATCAAAACAATTAAACAAGCTTGAAATTAACGTAAGCAAGCACTTTCGTGCAAAAAGACCCCATCACGAATATCCCACAATAACTTGTGTGAAAAATGGTTTAAAGATTTTCTTCTTAATTAAGTATTATTGTACGTCCAATTTTAAGGCATCATTGTAGAGCTCCTGAGATATCAAAGTTAATAAACTCAGATTAGAAATAAATTGATTGCATGTAGTATCTTAAAATTTTAATATTTCTCCATAATTGTATCTCTGACTGAACTAGATAACGTACAAATTTCATATAACTAGTGTCATCTCAAAGGAAGCAGCATACAATTTGAGCTAATTTACGATGGCGAGATAACCCGGCGTGATAGATTGGCTCTAAGATAGATGGGGAGAACTCGTCCCGGGCCCACAATTGGGCCGCTAGATCAAACAGATATGAAGATACGAAAAAAGCTATAAATTATGCAGTAGGGTTTGAGTTTCGTTGAATAAATACCGTAGTTTAGAGGGCTGTCGCGCGGTGATTGGTACTATCAGCATCTGTATTAAATAAGGGACATGGATCGCTTCAGGTGAAAAGGTTGGACCATACTCCACAGCTTAAGTCAGGATTGGCAAAAGTGTATACTTACAGGGTTATTTTTAAATACCTTTCACTAATTTGATCACATGATCAAATCACATGATCACATGGCCTACTTTGTATGGAGATGCCCAAATTTTTTTGCGAATTGCCAATTCGTTCAATACGAAAAGTTGTTCAGTTTCATGAATAGAAGCCACTGTGAAGTTTTCGTGGGGAGTCCAAAAATAACCCTGTATAGTAGGGCTCAAGGCTCAATCAATAAATGGCCTCTGCAACTATTTGTATAGGGCTAGGGATCGACCAATCATCAGATCTCCTAGAGTCGCCTTTAAGGCCTTGGATTCTGATATGTAAATCTATTTGTAAATCAAGACATCTCAAGTATGTAATTCAAAAAACTTAATAAATTCTATCTTTATACAGGTTGTAAAAAATTGCGTTTGAAATTTCAAGGGGTTACTCAGAATCATGTATAGAATAGGTACAGGAAAAGTATTAAAAAAACGGATTTACAATTTTTTTTCAGTTTCCCATACAAAATTTTGATTCACTATTCAGATTAAGTATGGGAAACTTTAAAAAAAATGTTCGGATTGTTCAATATTTTTCCTGCATTCTATACACCATTCTGAGTAACCCCTAAAATTTTCAAACGCACTTTTTTAACACCATGTCCTAAATATCAGTATTGGTACTTTGCTTGGCAACAAAAGTGATATGACTAAATTAAATATTGACTTGATCCCCGAAGTACTGTAACTGTAACCGCACCAACTTGATAGATTGGGCAGCAATTGGAACTTCCTACTATTGCCTTCTGAACTCTCAACTCTGAAATTAATAGAAGTCGACCATACTTTGTTAATAAGTCTGTTACCTATTTATTTTTGTTATTCACAAGAGAGTTAAAAATTAAAATCGTTATATTCATCAAGTGAAATAGGTATGTGAGTTTGCTTTATTGTTGTCAATAATTGACCACGCTGAATACGTTAAAAACAACCGACTTCAATCGCAACAACTCCAATTTTGCTATGTTTTTGTTGATTTTCTCAAAAACCGCTGAATCGATTTCGATAAAATTTATATGGGACCACCTGTGAAGTATACCCTTTCAAACAAAAAAAGAATTTTCGAAATCGGTTCAGGCGTCTTCGAGTAATCGGTGAACATACATAAAAAAAAAGATTCCGACGAATTGAGAACCTCCTCCTTTTTTTGAAGTCGGTTGAAAACAAGTTTAAAGAGATTTATTAACTACACGTGATAACTAAATCGCAATTTATTTTATCATTAGTGAAAATTATTATTAGTTTTTTTTTAATCGAACCAATATTTACGTATATAAATCTTTGTTCTAGCTGGTCATGTTCTCAATGTAGCATAGTTTTAATCAAAACAAAGTGAAGCTAAGTGTACCGGAATATAAGCCTCAAAAATTATGATGTTATTATGTTATCGCTATGATGTTGCGTATATTCTGTAGATCGTTTTATGTATATAAAACTGAGACGGATTCAGGATTTCATTTTAGAGGGCCTTGAGCTAGTTTAGTAGTTGCGGTTGTGTGTTTAGTGTTAGGTTATAGCTAGTAATATCACGTGAAAAATGTCGTAGGGCAACTGCTCATTTTTGGTTAAACAAGACGACAAGACTCAATTTTTCGTTCTTCTTTTAGTTTTCGTGTTGAAATAAGACAAGAAAGTCTAAGTGAGCCACCAAGAAAGATTTTTTTTTTCCGCCTGTGGCTGACATCCTTTAAATATTTAATTTCAAGGATTTACCTACATTTTAATTTTCTTTTGATTTATTTGAGTTTCAAATATTCAGATCAATTTTAGAAGGGGAATTAGAAATCGAGCCGCAAATGTTTTTTTTGGCCACGGAACCCAACCTCTAATTTCATAACTAAGCCACGGAAAAATTAGAAAGCTTCTAATAAACTTATTCGTCTTCTTTACAACGCCAACTAAATATTCCAAAGATAGCGTCAAGCAAAGAACAACAATTATTATTACTTGTCCACCTGATTCATACATCACCACCTAATTTACTAACTCAGCCACGGATTTTACAACTCACCAACATTTTACGTTGTTACAGCTTCAACATGTGTTCCTCAAAAATATTGTTTAAGATTCAACTAGAAAACTTTATATAAGTATTATAATTTTGCAGGTTTTTTAGGGTTCCGTAGCCAAATGGCAAAAAACGGAACCCTTATAGATTCGTCATGTCTGTCTGTCTGTCCGTCCGTATGTCACAGCCACTTTTTTCCGAACTATAAGAACTATACAGTTGAAACTTGGTAATTAGATGTATTCTGTGAACCGCATTAAGATTTTCACACAAAAATAGAAAAAAAACAACAATATATTTTGGGGGTTCCCCATACTTAGAACTGAAACTCAATTTTTTTTTTCATCAAACCCATACGTGTGGTGTATCTACGGATAGGTCTTCAAAAATTATATTGAGGTTTCTAATATCATTTTTTTCTAAACTGAATAGTTTGCGCGGGAGACACTTCCAAAGTGGTAAAATGTGTCCCCCCCCCTGTAACTTCTAAAATAAGAGAACGTTAAAACTAAAAAAATATATGATGTACATTACCATGCAAACTTCCACCGAAAATTGGTTTGAACGAGATCTAGTAAGTAGTTTTCTTTAATACGTCATAAATCGTAAACCGCAATTTACCTACAACGAACTACAAGAACTTTTATATTATGTTACTTGCTGCTACGGAACCCTTCATGGGCGAGTCCGACTCGTACTTGATCGCTTTTTTATATGGTATAATGGTATGCTTTTTTTCCACACAAATTACTTTTTAAATAAAATCGTGTGTTTCGTCTCCCTTTAGTAGTTGCTAATACAGTGTGTAAGGGACAGGTTTCCGAAAACTAAGGGCTTGCTCAGTAGACGAAACTGAACAACTTTCCACAAGATTTTTTTTCAGGAAACGAAAATAAAATCGGCTTCTCCATACAAAATTATAAACTTGATTGGACAGTTTGTATGGAGAAGCCGATTTTTTTTTCGTTTCCTGAAAAAAAAACTCGTGCAAAGTTGTTCAGTTTCCTCTACTGAGCAAGCCCTTACAGTTTTCGGAAACCTGTCCCTTACACCCTGTATATTTAGTGGCCATAATTTACTTATTTTAGGTAGGTACATTTGATGATCAATCAATATATTTGGTTATAATTTTAGGTGTATTTTGACGATCAATCAATATAGAACGAGTTATGTATTATTTAAATTTCAGTAAATTTTAATTTTTAATCGTACTGAGTTATAAAATTTGAAGTCAAATTAATAAATTTTTTGGTGTCATAAATAAATATTTTAGAAGCTGACTACTTGAATATGTTACAAATTTTGATGTTAAATAATAACTACCATGCTGAGTTGTTTTAACAGAAGCTTATATCGAAGATTTATAGTGGCTAACATAGTATTTTTAGGTGCCCATTGATGGTGGTTAACTTAGCAATTTAGAGGACAATGTAGATTTTTAGAGGCGAATAAGGCGAAAAAAATTTAAATAGGAGCCTGTTTAATTAGCACCCTGTTTGTGATGAAATTAAACTATAGTTTTTGGCTATATTTTATTTAAATTCAAAAATATATATACTGCGTATATTATGTATGATCGTCTCGTTAGCCATATTGATGTTGAAGTGAGACAGTAGATGAGTGAAAGAGATGGGTGATTGGGATCCATAGATCGATAGTTTCCACAGATCATAGATGCGTAGACACACCCATATTAAAACATAACTGATTCTGACTACCTTCGACTGACTACCCATTATAACATCGACTATAGCAGTGATACTTTCAAATCGTCATAAGTAATGGGGCGCCAACTACATATTTTGGTTTGTCAACACTAAAAGATCTTAATCTGGCGTTTATGTATTGTTAAGAAAGCCGCTACTAGTCACGCCCTCCCTTAAAAGGGACTCTGTTTGTCCACACCACGCCTTAATGTGAGCTTAGTGAGCACTCAGTACAAGAAGGCTAATCTCCTATTCAAAGTACAAGTAGTCAAATAAGGAAAGACTGCCCGCTCTTACTTTGGTTGGTTTACGTGTCTTAACCACGTAAACCAACGATGTTAAACAAAAAGAACTTACTACCGAATCTAGTAAACGGGATTAAGTATTCCTTGAGTGCACTTTTTCGTATTCTTAGCAGTATAGTTACTTTGAACAGAAAAATAAAATAAATTACTTGCCCAACTCTCACAGAACTGATTATCTTGGTAGACTCTTAATTTCAAAGCAAATCAGTGCTGTTACTGTTACTTTGAACAGAAAAATAAAATAAATTACTTGCCCAACTCTCACAGAACTGATTATCTTGGTAGACTCTTAATTTCAAAGCAAATCAGTGCTGTTACTGTTACTTTGAACAGAAAAATAAAATAAATTACTTGCCCAACTCTCACAGAACTGATTATCTTGGTAGACTCTTAATTTCAAAGCAATCAGTGCTGTTTTATTTTTTACTGAGATTATGTTTTATATAAACAAACTATTTACATCTACGTGACCTCTACATTACGCACATATCTTTACTTTAGTCAATGAAGCGAGATAAGAAGCTTAGCTCGCGTTGAAACCCGCTGCAACTTGGGAGGTCCGCTGGTCCACGCCGCCGGCAGCTGGAGCCGAATTAATAGCTACAAGGTTTAAACAAGAGATAGTGACGCCACCTCAGTCACCCCGTGAGAATGTGACTAACGAGCTATGCACATCAATAGTACTAGCTTATCTCATATAATCTACACCAAGCCTGTTAATGTCCGCAAGTGTACAGTGATACAACGATGTACCTTTAATTAGTTGGGACTGTATCCGTGATAATTAGGAAGACACTCGACGTAAGATTAAAAGATAAAATTCATAGGTTGCTTACTAAGTTGATGGGTTATTAGATTCACTAACCTTAACATTACATTCTCCAGCTTTTATCAACTTTTGAAAACAGTTCGTGTTTTACACTAAATGAACGAGTAAGTAAATAATTTTACCAAACGTAGATGCCTACCTTCATCAAACATAATTTATCATGAATAAAACGAATTACTTCACTGTAATTAGCAAGTTGGTCCTTGTTAAGTGTAGAACTGATTAAACTCTTAAACCTAAAAGGTTTGATAATGGAGTCGTATAGCAAGCCCATTCTATACAATACCGACTGATGCATAAAATAAAACAAATCAACGGCCAATGACTGCCTGACGATCGATGCGCGGATGGGTACATCTGCCTCAACTAAAAGACGGGAAACTATTAACTTTAATGAGTAAAATATTCAATGTTGTGTTGAATGGATCGTTATTTGTTACTGGTCTCCAACTGACGACTGACGACCTCTATGTGAAGTGCCTACTTCAGAAATGATGACGCTTTGTGTCTCTAACGCCACCTGGTACTCAATAATATAGAATGCTGGCTGGATACAAATGTACTTAACAAACGACATCGGCCATAAAGGTTTATATTCCATATTTGAATAAAAACCGATGATGACTTTGAATATAAAAATACTTTCTGAGAATGTATTTTAAATTCTACCTATTGTTAGTCGCGCTAGCATTAGGGTTTAGCTTGCGATGCAGTAAATATCATTATATCAAAATCTCAAAACCCGAAATGTAACACACTATGATGCGTTCAGTAGCCTCTATCATCTCGTTAGATTGGAATCAGTAGTACCGCCACTAAAATTCTTATGTCATAATCATCACATAGCTGTAAAATTTATAATGTCCCGCGGCTCCGCTTTCGAAGTAAAAAAGTTATCATAGAACTTAATAACATTACAAATTATTACATACATATATAATACGTACACGCACAATTTATTATAATCATTATACAGATGCCAAGTTGATTATTGAAGTAAAACCGGTAGCGATCGATTTTAAAGTTAGTATTAGGTAGGTATACCATTAACTATAAAATCGATCATCTATAGCTGCACGTGGCTTGTATAAAAAAGATAAGTAGAGTAGCGAGTGCCTCCATTGAGTGAAACAGGATCTAGGTAGGTCGGGTCCAAGTGATTGGGGCGTTCGATAAAAATCATGTTCGTCAAATATAAATCGGCATTTGATGACGAGATGAAATCCAACTCTTTCAATTTCAATTCTTTATTTGCATGAAAGTATGTTTTACAGGTCTTCAAAAATTTAATACAGAATCAGTACAGTCAACCATATTACGGCATGCAAAATATTAACAATATAATTGCAATTTAAATATGTCACTTTTAATTTAATTACAAGTAATTTAATTTAATTACAAGTAAAATAATTTAAAATAAAATAGGAGAAAAAATAATAATAAAGTCACTAAATATTATAAAAAATATATGGCCAGAAATAATATAGGTATGTCAAGTCATTCAAAATATAAGAAAAATATTTAGTTAAGTCACAGTATATTAAAATTATTGTTACAAGAAAAATAGAAATGTCACATAGAGAGTAAAACAGAAAATTCAATGTTTATTCACTCATTCTCACTCAATAGTCTGTTATTGGACTTAACCTTCCTGGAGTGACCAGATAACAGGGATATAGGTAATAAAGTGAAACCCAGTGCGGAGGGGCCTCATGAAAATGTTTAAAGCGATAGAAATGTTCGGATTTCAGGATTAGCTAGGATACTCAATTTTCACACACGCCAGGCTATTGTGCAATAAATTCAGCAGCAAAGCAATGCAGCGAAATAAGATGTGACAGCCTTTGCGCCTGCAAGATTGATAAATACGAATGACTATATTATACAGTAAAAAGTGAAATTTGCACTGCAAAGGAACTCCTTGATACAAGAATTTAAATGCGGGTTGCATTTTTCGCAATTTACAGATTAATAAAGGGAACTATGTAATATGTATACCGTTTTACAGTGGGATACCATTTTACAGAAAGATAGAGCAAGCTGTTCATATATAGATACTGCCATAGTTACTACCTACAGCCAGAGGACATACACTATTTAATTCGCATAGTAACGCCATACCGCCATAGTACGAGTACACACATGATATCTACGTAAATTGGTGTCTGCAGCTGACATTAGCAGAATTAATTTTCGGCTCGCTCTAGACTTGGCTAATCGTCACGCAATCCCAAACAGATAAACCTCGGACTGTTAATAAGTTATAACGTAGATAGGCACTCGTCAATATGAGTAGTCGTTGAGTTTTACGAAAACGCTACAATGAAATTAAATAATAACTTCTATAATAATATGAAGACTTAGAGTGTTTGATCAAGTGTAACAGAACTTTATGAATTCCGAAACAATGTGTGTCCAAATACAATTGGAATCAGTAGTACCCACCACCAAAATCCTCAAGACATAATATTCGTCAAATATATAACCTACCATGGCTCGACAAAAGTATTTAAGTAAGAGGGTTACAAACGAAATATTGATTAATAGTGCACAAAAAACAATAGATCATAAATATTTATTACAAGATGTCCTTGTGGATAAAAATGGTTTACCGAAAATCGTCGTGATTAATGTTCGATTTGCATACGGCATGTCGCGGTGAATAATCAAATCGAAATTCGTTTTCAATCAACAATGCCGGCCACGTTTCGCGGGCGGCTGCCTGGTTCCCAAGGGCGATGGACAATGGTCCTGAGAGGCGATTTGCATGAGCCAGGCAGCCAAGTACGGACATTCGGCGATTTACATGCTCAAACGGCAGCGGCCCTAAGCATAGACTGGCGCCTACGGCAGCGACAGACATACACCGAGGACAAGTGCCGCCATTGCCGACGCTGATGTAATCGAATGTCCCAATATTCATATTCAAATTTTAAACTTGGCATTGTCCTGAGTCCTGACATTAATTTATCGCTACAATATGGCATCTATTCTCAAACTCTTTGTCGCCTTCAAGATGCTAATGTGAGATGATAAACGAAACACGTGTTGCAGTTTACACAGCTTGTGTCCTACTCTAATCCTAGCATACCATCGGTTTGGTTACACAACCCTGTTTGCGTTGACAAAAAACCTCATGAATACTCATTTAAAAATAAATACCCGAGTAATGATGGCATCGAAGAATTTCGTGTACCAGCCACACAATATGGGATTTTAAACCATGTGAATTAACAAAAGGTTACTCACTTCCAGCCAGTGGAGTATCTTGAAAAGAGCCATATTTCGTTGCTGTGAGGCCGAAAACAATGGCAGCGTTTTCGCGCCCGCTGACAGTTACACGGCCTCTGCAAAGAAAATCCTGTGTGAAATTTAAAATTCATACGAAAAGTGAAATATAAATGGTCATATATTTTAGTCGGAGGTTTTAAATCAGAAAAACCAATAATTCACATGCACACGATTTAAAATGGGACCTATTTTCATTTTCTACGTGGAAGCGGGCGGAATGGGTGGTGGAGATTCTTTGAGAGTTCGCTGTGTGTGCGGAAATTAGGAGAGAAATCGGAACAGGTATCTCCAAGCGGATGTCCGCTTCGAGCGGCGGACAATCCCAGGAATGAGAGAGGTGCTCTCTCAAAAGCTAGCTTTATAACTGTAAAAATATTAAATCCACAGTCAAAAGATTTATGGGTACTCGATATCTTATGCAAGCTGATTTACTTTTAAAATTAAAGCTCTTAGATACCATTAGGGAGGCGGTTGCTCTGACTTCTTATTGACTTTTAGAATTATGTCCCCAATACTAAATCACAGATTCTTTAAGGGCGTTTTAAATTTAGTTTTTTTTATCTCGTTCATAATGTGCCCGTCGTACCAAAGCTACGAAAGATTTTTGCTTACTTACAATCATTAGCCAAATACCTTTCCTCTTAAGTTTCTTGTGTATGTTTATAAAACTTTAATACAAAGCAGTTTAAAATCCGAATAAGAGCGTCTTATTTTTTAAAACCTAGACAAAACACTAAACAAAAAGCTGAAATAGTAAACTTCCAGCAGACTCTGTTTAAAAATTCTCCATAGCAGCAACAATGGAAGTTAAACATGTCGACGCACATTGTAAATGGGAAACAAAGCGGTTTGGTCGAGTTTACTTTAAATTTATAGATTCCAGTGCTCATTAGTTATTTTGCTCAGAGTTAAATAAAACTATGCGTACAGAAAGTTAAATGAAAAATAATACATAATTCCGTATACTGTTAATTCCAGTATTAAGGATTAAAAAAGGAAAAAAAAAATGTGATGGATAAATATACAGTGGACCTATTTTTGATAAGGTACGGCCTACGGCCTAAGTAATAATCTATGAATGAACCGAACCGAATTTCGGTCGAATAACCGAGTAACACGAATCGCACGATTTAAAAATCACGATTGTTGGACGCTGAAAACATCGCCGGATGCTTATATTCATTTAGTTAAAATTCCTTAGAATAAAATATTGTTATGAACAGAAAGATGCGGATCAATGGTTCCTAAGGGCTTATTGGAAAGAGCATTACAAATTACTGAGAGCACCTTTGGAATATCTATTATACATATAATCAAACTGTAACGGGGATGATTCTGTACATGGAATATTTTTTGAACATAATAACTGTAGGGGGCATGTCTATCGATATAGAGACCAAAACGATTTAATTTGGAATTTTGTCTGTACTGTCTGTTTGTTCACGCATCACGGAAAAACGGGTGGTCCGATTTTGATGAAACTTTGTACGATTATACTACGTAACCCAGAGTAACATTTTAGATACTTTTTATCCCAGAAAATTCAAGGGTTCCTGAAGGCATGCCACAAAACTATAATTCTTAAAAACTTTAATGCTCAAAACTACGAAGCCGATTTTATTTTTATTTAGCGTAATGATACCTTATCGTTACTACTAAACATCCATTTTTATTATCTCGGTTTCGCTTATGTTGCGTGTCCAGCAAAGCCTGAAACTGGGGTTGGCTACTAGCCTAGCCTCACATCTTACACCTATCCGAACTTGGACCCTTTGTGTGGAGAGGAGAATGACCTAACCTTCCCGAGCTATAAGAAGAGATCCGTGCCCCAGTATAGTGTTGGTTGTGAACACAGATCTATGCAATAGCTATTCTAGGATATGAACCAAACATTTTCCCGCGATAAAATACCTTTCTTCTCTTTTTTCCTTTTCTTCAGTGTAAAGCCAATCTTTAGAACTATTTGAAGCAGTTTCATTACGTTTTCTTAAATATCGTTTTTAGAGTTGCTACTGTAATATAAAAAGAACTTATAATATTTTTCTCAAAAATGACTCTATTATGAAAGTTTGCACAGTATACATTGCAAATGACATTCCGGGTTTAACTATAAAGCATGCATGTAAGTATTTAATTTTCTTATCTCTAAAAAATAATTAAGCAGAACATATGAAGTTTTGTAAAAACCTCAACATTTACGAGTACGAAGTCGCGAGCACCAAGTTAGATAACAATAATAAATAACTAAAAATAATAATTATAACTTTCAACTTAATTGCTACGTGATGAACCGAACTACGGCCGAATACCGAGGTTCGGTTCATCTGGCGAAATTCGGCAGCACCGAATGTGAAACCAAACTTCGGACCAACCCTAGACAAAATGATGGTGACGTTAAAATGTTTGCTTAGACCAGTGTTTTTCAACCTGTGGGTTGCGACCCCCTGGGGGTCGCGAAGCCTTCCTAAAGGGGTCGCGGGAAAAGAAAAATTAAGTGGTTATAGGTTAGGACCAGTGTAGGCACGGCAATGAAAAAATACGATTTCAGTGAGAAGGCTGGTCCTGTTTGTTTTTTAACAATTTGTCAAAACGTGGTTCTATTTTGGAGACGTTTTTAAGTAAATCATTTTCTAATTGAAGAAAATTATAAACGTAGTCTTGCAAATCACTAACATTTTATATTTATATGTTAGAAATTTTTGCTCTAAATTAGGGATTAAAACAGAAGGTACGATAAATTTTGTATCCACATGCGTAAGTTTTATAAAATAAGAAACGACTATTAACCTGTGCCTGCAGCTATAACTAAAACCGGGAACATTGCGGAGTACGAAATAACATGTGAAACATCATTTCTCAACCACATCCAGATTGCCTCCACCATCCACTGCCAGAGTATCGAGTAGGTACTACCTAGTATAGTGTTAAAATATTTACAATGCGGTTGAAAACCCGCCTCGCCTCTGCCGGAACAGTTCTATACCACTGCCTTGAATAAACTAACTCTAATGTACTCGGGGTTCAGGGTATGCTGTAAAAAGGTTCCACGCGAAAGCGACCTACCATGTTTTATTTATTTAGTAAACAACCCTGTATACAAAACAAACTACACGATCCACCAACAAATGTATAGATAGATAATACAAGAACAATATGTGCTTGTCAGAAACGACTCGAAGATTGTAATATAAGTGAGCACAAAACGTTTCTTTCTTCATTGTTTTTTTATCTTATATTTATTTTTATCTACAACTTATGAACTGGGGTCACATCGCACCGCCATTCTCTTTTATTTGATTACCGAAATAATAATCCGATTCAATTTAGGTGGTCCGTCCATACCCTGAAAGTGAATTATCTCGCCGCCAGACATACAGGGTGCTTGTTTAAGATAAAAAGGCTCAGTGTAGTTCGAGGGACATTAGCCTGTATTATTGCGTGCGGCAATATCGGCTGGTAAGTCGGCTCGGCACTGCTTCTTCTTGAAAAATGTTTTTTTTTAGGTATTGCCATAATGCAATGATTTATTAAGCTAAGGGCTTTTTGTTATCGATCGTTCAATATATGTATTTATGTCCGCGATTAAAACACATCAATGGTATATAGAAATGGATAAACGCGCATATGCATAGCAAATCATAAGCAATGATTACAGTAGCCAAAGCATAACAAAAAAACAAGAAATTTAAAAATATGTCGTGTTTTTTATCACCACTTTTTAAGATAAAATTCATTCTAATATCACACTTTTTCGTTTGTACACTTTATCGATGGACAACTGTTACATATATTTATTGTCCACTTAAAGCACCTGTCCTGTGACATCTTTACGTTATTAAGCAAAATTACATTCCTAATATTTTTTCATCGCGCAGCGGAAAATCTCTTTCACATAAAGGACGAAAATGACATTATGTATTCCGAATTTTATGCCCAAATGTGATAAAAGAGGCAAAATTATAGCAATTTGAATGTAAATCGAGTGTTTTCCCAGAGAATATCAATGAGGTAATAATTTACGAGCATGTAGGTTTTTCTGCAAAAGACTGCTCATTGATCATTATTAACGAAAAAAAGAAAATGGAATGTTATACCAACATGTTTTAGATAATGTGTGGTAAGTAACTGTACCTATATTTATGTATACCGCTGCTTAAAATATATTAAGTTTAAACAAAGCGGATATTACACAACCTGCACATGATTTATTTTGATAGCCTTCACTTTACGTCTTTAAAAGAACTATAAAATAAAGATTATGGACTAAGCGAAGCACCTCATTTCAGATAAATTCCGTCTACCGCAGCGACCTCCATACGATTCTGTGAGTCTTCGAATATGACATGTCTCATATGCAATGAATTACAAAATTATTAACGTGAATTTCTAACAAAGACTTTTTTGCTAATATAACCGGAACCGAGACTCGTTAATTAGCGCTCGCATTAAAAGCATATTACAAAAGAACACGCTCCTTTTGACTACGGCACGGCAGTCGGTCGTACCGTATCAACCGTAGTACATAGATATCGTTACCATTTCAACCCATTCCGCTCGCTGCCGCAGAGATTTCAACTTTTTGCGAGTCAGCTGCCGTCTCATTAATTTTCATTTTAGTGAATCAACGTAATGGAGTTCCAAAACGTTTTATTTGGAAATGGAATAATTAATTAGAAGGAGTTATTCAATTAAAGGTTGTGTTGTTAGTTTTAATGGCAAAAAGTATAGCTTAGAAAGGTCGCGTCGCCTAGGTGACTTGCCATGGGTTCTTGAGTCTAACGCTAACACACATTACACTTAAATCGTGTTACCATTGGCAACTTTCCAACGTCCGTTGATACTTACTTTACTTTTCAACCGACTTCAAAAAAAGGAGGAGGTTCTCAATTCGTCGGAATCTTTTTTAAATTTTTTTTTTTATGTATGTTCATCGATTACTCGAAGACGCCTGAACCGATTTCGAAAATTCTTTTTTTGTTTGAAAGGGTATACTTCACAGGTGGTCCCATATAAATTTTATCGAAATCGATTACACAGAAGAATCCAAAAAAAGTAGAATGCTACGATAAATCTATCCGACAAGTGACAAACACTCATTGGACACAGCGACAAAACAATTTAGGCACGCGACAAACTGACCGGCACTAGGAATACTAGAGTGCATCTACCTCTGATTGGAGTCTGTCCAAAAATGTTTAGGCTATCGCTTTTACTAGACTAGACAATACACTGCACTGAAACAATCTATATTCTGACCTTCAAATCGAATTTTAAGCTCAGGTATCGTCTGTTTTCTATACGTACGTGCAAGAAAACACGTCATTTAAGAAAGTCCCATCATCGGACTTTACACTGCATTAATTGATGATCTAGTAAAGCTGAAAGAACCCGCTGTTCGCATACACACTACTTGGTACTTATTAATATTTTCTAACCTTCAGATCAAGATCCATGACCAGGTGTTTCCCGAATGAGGTGCCGCCAGTCTTCTGTATGTGCAAGAAGACCATCACGTCGTGCGCGTCCAGGTCGAACCTGAAGTCGTCGTGGAGGACCTCGTCGTACGAGAGGCCCGGATGGGTCATCGCTTCGGGTAGCGGTCGCCCTGGTGCCTCCGCGTACGACAGCGCGAGGGATTCCGACATGCGCTCTCTTGGTGATAGAGCGCATACCTGCAAAAATATGTCAAGTACAATATTGGTAGACATTATCAAAGTAGATGTAAGTAATATATTTTAAAATTCATTTCCTTTCTTTCTTTATGTAACTACGTTAAGATCTAGGCTCTGAAAGAAAAAAAGAAAAGCGTCTATTATTAACGTGAAAAAGTGAAACACTGATAGTACAAAAAAATACTTATTTTGTAAATTACACATACAACTTTATAATGAGTGTTAGTGATCGGTTACGCTAAAAGAAAAAGTTCGCCCAATTCCATATCCATTTTCGACTTTGTCATAACATCATATCCCTAAACTACGATACTAAATAAACTAAGCCTCTATTAGAGGCTTCAAATAGAAAGGTTGCATGTACTGTAAATGACTTTGATACAGAGCTAGCGAGTTAGTAGATCAAAGAGTCAAGTTTGTGCATTAATAAAGGTTTCATTGTCGTAAATATGTTGACAGGCTGCTTGAAGGAGCAACGTATGAAACAGGGGTGCGGTACCCCAAAAAGTCATTAGTTAACGTCACAGCTGCATTACGTTATATACGTTTCAGGTTAAGGATAATTAAATGCAGCCGAGAGTTTTTCTGTGTCAATTTTTCGCTCTGGTATCACTAATGTTCTATCCATCAGATTTGGTATCAGCAGCGGCGGAACAGCTTCCATCATAAATATAACAAAATTTTTGCCAACAAGATACGATATACTTCTAATAGGGTTTTCTGTAATCTATACACATAAGTAAATTATTTTTCTGTATTTTTTTTAAGCTTGTTTAATTTTCGTATACTTTCTTAGACATTTCTTAAACTACCTATTTATTTTGAAATTGTAAAAAATACGTAACTGAGTTCAACAATCTTTATGTGTACTAAGTATGTATAGTACTTAATCAGTCCAGTAGATTCGGAGCAAATTGGATGTGACAGACGGACAGAGAGACAGACACACAGATACTATAAGGGTTCCTTTTTCCTATGGAGGTACTAAACCCTAAAAAACAAAAATACTATATAGAGAGACTGCTACAGAATAGTAAACAAAACTGCGAAGTTCTGGCAATCATACGGTCACAGAGCAATAAAATCATCTAGCAAATGTCGCGTCCCTGCCAATCCTCGGATCAATAAGAATAATAAATAAATACCGAAAATACGGAGACTCGTGAAAAGGGCGCCGACATCTGCCATTCACGTCCCATATTGTCCCCTAGTGACAAAGAGACATTTGCTCTTAAAACTTTCTCAAACGACCATGCACTTGTAAGTGAGGTTGACATATTTTGATCACACAAACTTGACGCACTAGGTAACTTACAGAAGAATAGTAGAATTGTTTTTGTCGTTTTAGATCTGGCATACAGCTATAGTTTTTATTATCGAGAGATGAGCGCATCGTGAAATACAAATACCCGAAATACGTATTGTATATTCTATATCATACTAGGATAAACAAAAAAAAATACAAACAAACGTCCCACCGTAGCTTAGCAAGACCACATAGTAAAAGGTAGAGTCGCATGTAACGAACTATTCTTAGAATCTACTGTTGCTACTGATTTGGTGTTAAAAGTTTGCTTTGCTCGCTAAGTTAAGGTAAGAACCATGTACATACTGATAAACTGAGCAAGCTATAAGTTCAAAAAAAACTCATAACAACATCCTCGCTCTACATTTATATTTGGATCTTCCGAGTACTAGGTACTTTCGCCCATCAATATCGCCATCTTAATCTCAATCTCATACAAGTTTAAAAAGAGTTTAAACATTCAGTAGAAGCACACATCTAATATTTATATCAAAGTTGTTTTGAAGTGTACTAATTGCGTACCAGAATTGCGCCAAAACAAACACTCGAGCCACAGAAAAATGTATTGAACATCAATTAAGTAGGTACTGAAAACCTTTGCCATTTCAAAAAGCATTCTGCGGAGCGTTTATTTTAAATTAGATCTTTACTCCACTCCATTTTCCGTTCCGTTTCAATCAAAAAATGTAATTAAGATGGTAAAAAATTTAAAACGTTAGACGTTCAATATCAGTATAAAGGGAGTCGGGAGGTTAAGAGAGTGCCAAGGACGAGATAAAGGCCTCCTCGTCCCTTGTTTGTACGCTTAATGAAGTGGGCAGACCCCTTCGAGCTGCTACAATCAGCGGCCGCGTTATTTAGTCAGTTTAGGGATCGAAGTTACCAAGTTGGAAAAAAATACAGAATCAGCCTTAAGAAAAATAAATATGAGTTACTTAAATTTAAATACTGCTCGAAAATTCAGCCAGTTTGCTGGGTTGAATACAAAAAAAATCGTAAGGAAGTTGCTAATAGTCTGAACTTCTGAAGAACTTATAGCGTGCATGGATATGGATATTTGAAAACGTAAATCAGTGAATAAGTTTAATGCATTAGATCATTAAGATATGAACAATTGAACAGAGCTGTGCCTACCAGTACGTATTCTTTTCGGCATTCGCCTTAAGTCGCTCCTTATATTCTGATTGCATTAAACGAATTAATATGCTGCAATCAGATCTCAATCCCTGGTGTTGAGTTACAATTACACTGCTTTATTGACGTGCGTTAAAAAAAGAAACAGTATCTGGCGCCACATGTAAAGCTACGCCGCCACTTGCAAACTTCTTAGGTATTTGTACTATAGAACTCAGATCCGAAACATAATATTCTGCGGGCGTATACAATATCCATAAGGCTGAATTATTACATAACAAATACGACATCGAAAAGTCGCGAAAAGGGTTCGAAGAAACCATTGGTCAGTACTACAACGGTCGGGGGCGCCTCCATGGCGGCCGTAATGCTCATGTCTGTAGTTTCTATCTCAAATAGCAACGTAAAATACCAATGAGTTTAGATACTTTAAATCACATTTTCATATCCCGATCTTTACCTTTTAAAAGTTTTGAAATGAAATCTAATCTTTCGCCTGTCAGTGATCTTTGAGTTAATTACGGGTTTTTATTACGTTTTTCTAGTAATGCTAATATAGCCTAGAAAAATTATTTTGTGAAAGACGAAGCCGCCTGCAGACGGATCGGCAGAAGACGGATCGAAGTTATGAGAATTTGAATCACAGATTAATATACTTTCAATTAAGAAGCGCAACAGCCGTCCACTCCATCGCTTTCTCGACGATTTTCTTGTATAGATAGAAGTACTATTTAAGCAGAATGCTAATAAAATCAAGACGAATCTAATGATACCTTGCACAGTGTGCACAGTATTGTTGACCCATTGTATTGTATTTTTTGACTTGTAATATGTTTATTTACAATAAACTACTTATGACTTATGCCTGAAACCGAAATAACTTAATTAAAATGAATTAAGTTATTTCGGTTTCAGGTGGAAACAATAAAACCAACATACATAAGCTCGAAAATCATAACTTTCCGTTGGGGAAGTCGGGTAAAAATTCATGGAAAGCTATTAGAAGCAATAACCGAGTAAATAACAAATACGCAATAGTTATTAGAACGTTATTAGTATTTTTGTTAATCGGTTAGATTACTTACTGGTGCATTTCTCTGAAAATCTCAGAATAGTTCTAAATGCACTGAGGACGATCACTGTGGCAGGTTTAGTCAGTTAAAATCTATGGCGATAGCCTGATTTTTATTAAAGCAACTATGGAGATTTCTCCTACACAACCGAAAAAAACGTAAGGATGCCTTGTGCAACAATAGGTCTTTAGAACTACTGAATTTCATGGCTAGAGTTAACTACCTGGGTAACGTTCATTTACGTAACAAGGTTTCGTTTCGGGTTTTATGTGAAAAACAATATAAATGGAAAGATCGCGTGTAACCAAGAATAAACTAGTGACCACGTTTTGATTGATAATCAGAACAAGGGTATTTTATTTTTATTTTGGGCTAGGCACCACATTGATCACTTTTTAGATTTTTTAAAAGAGTTGCAAAATGACGGGTGAAAGAATGTGTAAAACATTTATTTGAATAGAATATAATAAACGTTAATAAAATGAAAATATTTTGAGTTTTTAGAGATTACAGTAAGTCCCATGTATGTACGTTATCGCGCTGCATTTTAGGAAAGGTATTGGATATTATAAATAAAAATAAATAAAAAATATACGTCGCGATCATCGTTGTTGATGTGTACTCGTAGTTGGCAGTTTTATTTTTATTATTATATATTTGTAGGTATATGTCGTGGCCAGATCATGAAATGACTGGCCGTATAGTTAAAAAAAACTCTTGGTTAGGTTCTGTTGTTGACTCTGTTTTGTCGAATCTCCTCGACGATAGACATTTCATTTTATGATCTGACCAATTCCTATGATCTGGCCACGACATATCCACCAAAATCGGTCAGAAGCGGTCGTGACTCTCGTGACTCAATGCGGCTTGCGTGGTCGCGTCGATCACGCAGGTAAACTGACTACAGACACGGTCATAACCTGGACAGGTTGGACTGTTAGTGGCATTTATCTCTACCGTTTCCCTGCTTCGCAAGACACGTTAAGCCGGTGGTGCCGGCTGCTTTTACTAAATGGCACTCGTTAAGCCATGTCGGCGGCCTTATAGGCGACTTCAAAACTTCTGACACTGGGGTTGGCCACTAGCGGCACAACCTCCACCAATTCGAAACTGGCACCTGTGTGTGGAGTATGGCCTAACCTTCTCGATGTATGGGAAGAGACCCGTGCCCTTGCAGTGGGGACGATATAGGGTATTAAAAATCCAAAGCACATATTCTGTGAAAGAAATCGTTAAATACTAGTAGCAAAAGATTGCGTGATAACAAGTTTAAGCCAGGCCCAACTCCCCAAGTCAACAAATCTAGTGTACCTAACTTTTAATCTGGCGTAGGCTTATAGAACATGTTCTTAGGTTGTAGGCGGTAAAGTGGGCGTTTGGGGCCAGGTGTTATCCTGTCCATTATCAATTCAGCGGGCAATGGCAACACTGCAGTGTCGACAGGACAACTCGCCTGCGCCCGCGCCTTATGTGGGCAGCGCCATATGAGACTCATGCTTAGCAATCAGCGGAGATTTGTAAAGAAAAAGCGATTGGTAGATACAATTTTATTTGTTTTGAGACAGGCATTAGTAATGAGTCAATATTATGAATAAATGTAGTCGTAGTTGTGTATTTGAGTTCATAGAGGTAAATGATGTTGATAAACTATAAGTGAATAGTTTTTTTATATACGAAAAAACTGTACTCTTCGTATGAGTAGAAATACTTAAATAACCACTCATAAATAAGACTTTTAGCGTGAAGTCTGAAATTGCGTCAGATAAATTAGTGATTTATATTATACCCACTTGTAGTAGAGCAGGCGAAAATTTCATTCATTAGTTTATGTACCAAAGCATTTAGATGACGTAATCGGTTGCGAAATTGCGAAGGAAGTCCTAATTCCTTCGAGTCGCAACATAATGTAGATTCTAATAAAACAGGTCAGGGAGTGAACGGCACGACTGTTTCATATCTTTTTTAGACTAGTTTTGTTTTCTAGACTAATCTTTTGTGAAGTGCAGTTGTTATATTTATCTATATATTCCTGTCAATTCTCTATCGCATCAAAAACATAAATGTGAAAATGGGAGCCAAGTTCAATATTATGATATGGTGTGGTTGTCAACTTTACTGAGAAAAGAATTGAGATCTAAATGGATGCCAAGTTTGTAGATAATCCTGAAATTTATTTATAAGAACGTATAACATTCTTAAGTAAATATAAACACAATTTCTTGTTTTTTACTGCTACAACAATGTTTGCTATTTAAAAATATGACTTTCTAAATTTAAATAGTAGAATTATTTACACAAAGCAAATAACTTATGATCTGTTTAACCTCATCATTGACTTGGCTAGTTTTTACCAGCACATGAAATATTCAGAAGAATAGAACCTTATAGTATAAAAATAAGAACTTGCGTATAACATAAAGATGATACGTTGATAAACCAAATTTAAGATGACTAGTATGTGAAAACTAGCCAAGTCAAAGTTGAGGTTAAACAGATCATAAGTTATTTGCTTTGTGTAAATAATTCTACTAAAAGTGTTTCTACTTGAAAATTTATTTCTTACAAAATACCTCACAAAAAATAACATCTGAATAATATTTAAAATATTAAGAATATCGAGAATCTATATAAAACTAAGAAGTTAAGTTTTAATGATTATTTTTCTAAGAAATATTTTTTTAAATCAGTCTCCTGAACATTCTAAAAATGTCGCTTAATACAAGTCGCCCGTGAACCCTCGATATATTTTTATTCTGTTTATATTAAATGAATTAAGTTTATATGTAATAGTTTTTATTTAAATATTTAGTAGCTAGTGCTTTTATTACACAGGTTTTTTATACAATTCCAAGAATCTTTTATTTTTGTTTCGTCTTGCTATTTTCCTGTTTTCCATTTACTAAACTGTATAATATTATCTTTATTTCACCATTGCATAACAACCTCGATAGCTCACTTAATATAGGAGTCGCACATGTAACGCGCAGGTGCGAGTTCGAGCCCCGGGATGAGTTACTTTTTGAGCCTTTTTTTATTTTTTTTAACACATGTTTTTTTTTAATTTTTCCGTTATCAGTACATGAAATACTAGCCGCACACCAAATTTAAAGCTCGTAGCCTTGCTAGAAGTACCTTAGCTTTTTGATGACGGTGAGTGTGTCATTAAATCATAAAAATATTGTATTAAAAAAAATTTTTTTCTTAGAAATTCAGTGTTTTCTGATTTTTTACTTTGCATACACACAATTACCTAGCTTGATGCAAAATTTGAACTTTCTAGGTCATCTGGAAGTGGGTAAGCTTTTTGATCTATATGTCAGTGAGTCAGTCATAAAAATGTCGATTTTCGGACGTTAAAATCTATACCAACCGTTTGAGTTGTGTTTATAAAATTTTGAGTGCTCGTTTATCTAGGAAGTCTTAATAGATAAACCAAATTTGGTGTGTTTATGTTCAATAGATTTTGAGTTATGAAGGTGACAAAAGTGGCTCCAAATGGTTCGTGTAATATTACACACGGAGCTACTCGCCAGTTCTTTTTTGACGTGAACTTGGCTGGACACGCTCCGCGTGTCTAGATTTCCTTTAGTGACACTAATCAAATTTTAGACCTTTAGTGACAAATATCCTCTCACCCGCAACATCACTATTTCTATTCAGTATAATTCAGTGTTATACAATTTTCAGAAAGACTTGTAACTTGATAAATACGATACAAATATCAGATATACGTCAGAGCGTTTTCTAATCACGAACACATAAAAGTTGCATCTGGCTAATAGCGAAAATACGAGTACTATGGTTCATTCCAATCAAAAAAAAGCAAAACGTAAACAAACTTACTATGGATCTGACACATGTCAATGTCATCTGCATACTATGTTTGTTTACCTTTTGCTTTTTTTTGATTGGAATGAAGTATAGGTATATGCATCTGGCGCCGTATGGAACGCGTCAGATTTGTCAACTTGTTTGACGCTTTATTTGAGCAAGCAAGGTAAATAGATTGATCACATGAAGATTTATTATGAAGTATACAACGATAACAAAATAATATTTTAATTCATAATCTCTTTCCCAAAATATATTTATTTTACTAAATTAAGTAAGCCACAGTCTTGTGCTTTATATCCAAGTCTCTAAATGAAACCTGGCTTCTACTGATGAAACTGAACAATAAATATTTTTAAGCTATCGGTCATAGCACAAGTCCTGACACATTTTTTAAAATTGACGTGTCTTCAGTTTTTTAAAATTTAATAATTTAATTTCATGCTTTGTGTAGAGTAGACGATTGGCTACCTTTTGATAAGTTTAGCGTGTTTATAAAATCATTTTGTATAACGAAAGGTTTAAAAAGACATTATGGGTGCAAGAGCAAAAATGTATTTTTTTTTTATTCTAAGTTCTTTTGGGTTACTTGGCGAGACTTTCACATGTCTTATTAGTTCATTGTGTAGGGCATAATACCATCAGTAAAAGTACGTTGATTAAATGGCTTTAATCTCACAAACATAAAAGAGTGCAGGCAGAAGACTTGCCGTGAGAAGTTCGACAGACATCAGCCTCTAGACTGGAAACCGTCGATTAAATTAAGGAAGCATTAAGTCGTATACGTAACTGGTCTGTCGAGTATCTGCGTCAACACATTAGAGTTCCTCAAACTACTGTGCAAAGAGTTATATCAGAAGATTTGGGGTTGGTGAGTAAGTTAATCCATGGGTTCCATGCAGACTGAATGATAATCAAACTGAAACTTGAAGTTGCCTGTAAAAAATGTTTTGGTATAAGCAGTCGCTCGAAGGAATCTGTGATGTACAGATGAGACTTGGGTGCCGTTTTCAACGCTCTCTTCAGAAACATCGATCCATTCAAGTTAAATGAAAAAATCGGAAGGTTAAACAAAAATTGTATTTTTACTGGTTATCTAAAATACCAGTTGTTTGGAGAGGACTCACTTATAGCGCGGGAGACTACTGATTAATTTTAGAAGTATTATATACTTTTATTATTTACACAAATAAAAATAAATAAAAAACAAAATATGTCAGGACTTCTGGTACGACCTATATTATAGAGTAGGACTTGTTAATAAATCAGCTGATTTGCCAACAATATTTGGGTAATTCCTAGAACCAAACCTTTTTTCTTTAAATTGAGTGTTTCTTTGGGGACCGTCCATTAATCACGTGATGTTTTTCAGGCGACTTTTATGCCCCCCTCCCTCTTGGTGATACGTCGTGAGGTTTTACACTACCCCTCCCTCTTTTTATTGAAAATATCAGACATTCTTAGAATCTGTTTTAATAAGAGGGTTGCAAGTTTGCAAACTGAAAGTTACCGAGTTAGAAATTATATTAAAAAAAAAAATGTTTTTCACGTCACACAAATCATATTATTTTTGACCCACTAAAAATACACGTGATATTTCACTACACCCCCCTCCCCTCTTGTGATATTTCGTAATTTTTTCCGATCCCCCTCCCCTTCTTTCAAGCCTCACGTGATTAATGGACGACCCCTTGGATTACGTTGTTTAATGTAGAAGCTACAGTTATTTTTGAGACATTTTGAAAAAACAACATTTAGGGAAAAAGTTTAGGACTTTTTTTATAAAATGTCTGAAACAGCTAACTTTATGTTATGTAGTTATGAATCAATATCACTCTTTCCATACTGATACTTTTGTTAAATTTATAACATGATAGCAAATGTAATGGAAATCCAAATGGATGTTTAAATTTTTTTTTTTTTTTATAAAACAGTGAACTGATGAACAATCATTTAAATTTTTTTTCTTATGCAAATAACTACTAGGAAAGTAAGTACTGATGAATACATTGAACCAGGTAAAAAAATGGTTTAAAAGAATGTGTAAACAGCTATTTGGAGCGAGTTTGAGTTCCATATTATTATGTTTTTATCCACACTTTTTAACCGACTTCAAAAAAAAGGAGGAGGTTCTCAATTCGTCAGAATCTTTTTTTTTCTAGTAGACTAAGTGAGATTAAATAAATATTGCATTATAATTTGTATAACTGTATGACCAGTATTGTGTATATTATTTAGGTATAAATTATAATTAGAGTATACAATTGACAACACTGAAATATGTTTACCTCCAGTTTATAAGTGTTTATGTTTATGCAGAAAATGCAAGTTAATAAAATACCAAAACTTTTTTGATTAGTTGGATATTTCTCGAGATAATATTTTTTTTATTTGTTATAGGAGCCTTTCCATCAGGCTGAGTTATTAACCGACGAAAAAACGGAGGCGGTTCTCAAATCGACACATATTTTATAAATATATAACCACGCATAACTTTTAAGAGTGGTCCGATTTTGATAACCTGCTTCAGCACTGTTTTTATAGTGTTAAGGAATTTTTTGAATATAAACCAGAATTGTAATTTATTATTAACTTGAATTTATTATTATTTCAATTTTATTTTATTTTTGACATTTTATTTGACATTACATTCTATTCTTTTGACATTGTATAATATTAAATATTTTTAATGAAAAAATTTGCATGCTTATATAATATTAAGCTGAAAACACTGTGTACGCTATATTCAATAAGAACTATATTTTTACTGTTTTCTAGCAAATAAAGTTATTTGTATTTGTATTTGTATTTGTATTTGATAATTATTTTTTTATTGGAAAGGGTATACCCCAAAGTTGGTCCCATATAAATTTGGAAAAAAATCCAACCCTAAGGGTAGGAAAATAGGGGATGATTGATTGTTCACTCACTGATTGTAATGTATGACCACACATTGATTTTTACAGAGTAATCCGATTTTGATAATTCTTTTTTTATTGAATAGGGTGTAATTCGAAATTGGTCCCATATAAATTTAGAAAAAAAACTACCCTAAGGGTGGGAAAATATATTTATATGTATATAGGTAATTTAGTGATCTTTGTTCATTGATTGTTTGGCGCCGACTCATACTTAGGTATACTTACATTAGTTTAAGAACTTAGTTATAAAAGTTAAATAAAAAGATTTAAGTATAATTTTTTGATTTTCAGTTTTTTCAGCAGTTGAATTTTTTTTTTTTAAGTTCCACCCTGTTAGCATGGACACCTTACATAATATGCAGACAGCCAATAAAACCGTAATAATGGAAGGAAAATGAAAATTTCTCGAGAAATATGTAACAATTTAAAAAAAGGAAAGATCTGGGTATTCAATTACTGTATTTTCTACACAAAACACTTATAAAAGCTGGTGATCAAAAATATAAAACGTAGTCAACAAGCACATGGTAGGAACTTTATACTATACTGGGTAGCCCAAAAAACCCCGATTACCCCGGTCACCACTGTAGGATAAAAATAGGAGAATGGATGGAGAATCGCAACACCTATGTTGTGGCTACATTCCCAACTCTGCTGCATGTATAAGCCACATTACTTCTCCTGATAGCTAAAGCTAAACTTTGCCCATAGTAATTGTTTTTAATTGGCTACTTACATTTGTTATAATTTTATCAATATTCAGTTATGCTCTGTATTAATTATTTTCAATTTTGTAACATAGAATACTGGTACGCATGATAATTATGGAACATAATTACTTAGCAAGGCTTTTTACAATTTATTTTTTTTGTGAAAATGCCCATAGGCAGTCCTCGGTGTGACAGTGATATGTTTTGAATAATATTTTTTATTGATATGTAAAACGAAACTTGTGCTCACCTGGTCAGGGCAGAAATAGCCGAACGCAACCATCCCAAACAGTGAAAGTAATAAACAGAACAGTATCACCTTCCGCAGCCTTGATCTTGGCTCCATTTTCTTTATTTCGTATGCGCCACTGGGCAACAACAAGGCGAAATCACTATCTACTTGTACTGATACACTTTTCTGCATTTCGGCCGAGTGCATGTCTCATTTTTACAAAATTCATTACATACAAACACTGTCACCGTTTCGATACGAGTCCAAGACAAGCAAGTTCACAACGAAAACAGAAACATCTTATTTAGTTTTTCTTGATTATCTATTCGTGATAAGATAACAATTTGATAGCATTGTTTGCTTGAATCGCAAACTAATGAACGCGGTCTCCAGTCTCGGTTTCGGCCGAGGCAAGCAACATAACACATGAAGTGGCGATCGCAAACTCAACCAACTAATAACATCAAACGAACAACCGAACGAACGAAGGAGTGCGTTCCGAGAGTACGCTGTACGCTGTGCTGTGACAGCTACGCTACCGTTCACTCTGGTCAGACCTGCCGGACTTGTGCCAGCCAGAAGGTCAAGTGAACCCTCGGACGGAACGCACTTCTGCACTGAGTCGTGTTCAAAACCTACGCTCTGAAAGCAAAAAATCTTTATCCAAGTACCTTTAAGAGGAAGAATATTTTGTTTATGTTTTTAATTTCTAGTTGCGTAGAATTACGACTCAAAGAAGTTTCTTGAGAAAAAATATCCTGAAAAACGTCAAAATTAATTGTTTACTTTATGTCTCGAATTTCTCGAAAGTCCCGGGAAATTTAGCTCGAGACGTCTCGAGTCCCGGGACTTAGACAAGAGACTAAAAACCTAGAGACTTGACAAACCCTAGGCCGTAAAAGTTAAGAACACAGTAAGTGACAGATTTGACGCGAATGATTTTGAACCTTGTCTAGCGTTTCGAATGAGGTTCAAAATCATTCGCGCCAAATCTGTCATAGTTAGCCCCTGAAATCTGCTTGAAAAAAGGCCTAATAGTAAAAAAAGGTAAAAACAGTTTTCAAGCGCAACATCCTGTTTGGCCCACTTTTCTCTTTAAGAATATACGCATTAGAGCGAGCTATCGGTTGGTTGACGGTTGCCAGGACTCTGTACCGAACAAAGTCTCTGTTAAGTTAAGTTAGTAACTAGCTGGGAGAACGAGCGTCTCTCGTTCAATAGGGAATTTTCAGATGACGTAATTATGTCACACCGTTCATAAGATTCTCAATAGATGGCGTTTCTAAGCTTTTGCAATGTATTTTTAAAATTAGCGTAGAATTTAAAGTAGCAAAATAGATTTTATATTGTTGAAAATATATAAAAAGCCACCTGAATATACATTCAAATTCATTGAATTAACAGAAACGATAAATTTTTAACTTGGTCAAGTATGGATGACCTGGGTGCGTTCAGATTTCTCTGTAATATGTAATTTCTTCTTCCGAACCAAAAATAAACTGATTTTAATACAATTTTATGATAAAAAAGCAATTTATAACTCTGTATCATGTTAGAATTCTTTTAAGAAATACAAAAACAATACTGATAAACTTTGTGCATCAAAAATTATGAAAATATTTTTTTTGATCAAAATACAAAAAAATATTAAATAAAAATTTATCTTCGAAAGCTATTCATCATTATTATGATATTAGTCAGTAATATCAATCAGTTTAGCCGACTTTTTAGAGATTTTCTTATTTCCAATGTTGATCAGCGCCATCTAGTTGAATTTAGAGAAAGCCGTGGAAAATTCCCTATTGGAGCATTTATAAACTAGGTAAAATAACTTGTTTAGTAAGTAGTAGTTAGTAGCTACCTATAAGATATATTTTCTATGAAACATTTTGTAGGGTGTGTTTATGCAGGGTGTGTGCAGGCAAGATCAATGTACGCTAATCATGTTATTTAAATAAGGATTTCGATATATTTGTCCCCTTACAATTATAGTTAGAAAATATCATGTACGTTCGTAAAAATCTAGATTGTTTTTCAAAAATAATGACAGACATTACCGTAATTTGAGATGTAAAAATAATCTTGACATAGCTTTCTCGAGGCTTAGTAAGGTGAAAAAATCATTTGTGGGGCAGTGTGTACGCTTTTATAACAAAATTCCGAATGACGTGTGTGACCAGAATGTAAATTTAAGAAACATATAAAACGCTGTATTTGTTCAAAAGGATACTATAAGACTGTAGATTATTTTAATGATAATGACATTTGGAATATTCCTCCAGCAAAATGATATGACGTTTATAAGAGTGCTTAATGTATCAACGTAAAGAAATAAATGATTTTGAATTTTGCTACAGAGCGTGCTGAAATATATTGGGTTGGTAGAAAAATCCTGCGACAATAAAAGTAAATTTTTAAGACAAGTTCTATATTTACAAAATAACTTCAATATATTATGTAATCGCCATTCATATCTATAACTTGTGGCCAACGATCGGGCAAACGTTGAAAGCCCTCCAACCAAAACTTCTGCACAAAGAATATACAGATTGAATACAAAGTATCGCAAGACTTTTTTACCAACCCGATACATACACTCGAAAAACAGAACCCTACTTCTGACTCATGGTAATAACTCTTTTATTGTTGTGGAATGCCAAAAAGATAAAAGGGAAGAAGCTATCGGTTGTTATCACAACGTAGGTTCTGAACGCAACCCAAAAGTTGTGTTTCGTGCGTTTTGTCAGTTTGTTTTTTTTTTTTTTTTGTTTGGTTCTTTCCTGCTTTTGCAAGGAAAAGGCAAAGGCTTCTCTGGCCATACAGCCTATTCTTACGTAGTTTGCTCTTCTCTAAATATTTTTCTATTTCATTTGAGTTCTCATTTATCAATTTCTGTCGTCTTTAACTTTTTCTCTATTCTTCAACAAAATGATAGCACTTTTGATGAAGATTTCATGGACTTCTTGAGAGCACTCGAAACACAGTTTACACACTTTTATTTCATTATCCTACATATTAGACACTTAAATGGCACTTTATTGAACAATACACTATCAATATTATGCATTAAAAACCACGATATCTATTTTTTCGGATAATAAAACAAAAATGACAAACTCTTGCCGCGAGTTCCCGCCAAAAAGTCTTGTCAGTTTGATAACTCGGGTCCCGTTCCAGAATTAAGATATAATTTAGGGCGGAAACATGTTATTAACACGCCACGCGACGCGACAACGCAACACGTATATCAAATCCATCCATACAAAGTCTATGGCTAGAAACATACTACGTGTCGTCGTCGGGTTATGGAAGTATAATATTTCTAGCCATATGTAGAATTTGTATGGATTTGATACAGGGTTCGGAAACCGGTTTTTTGAAAATACCGGTTTCGGTCATTGACCCCTATATCGAAATAATTTCGGTTAAGGTTTCGTTCAGGTTTCGGTTACCGGTATATTTAACCGGTTTAACCAAAACCGATATTTTTTCGTTCAAACGGAATTAACCGGTTAATTTGAAGAATATGCGACTTTGTAAACATGTTTGCCGCGTGCAATCAATTGAAAGCGTGCGAGAAAGTGAGCAGAAGACTCGGGCAGTGGCACCCGTGCGACGCGCCTGTACTTGACTAAGTTTGGTTTTAACCGGTTAATTTAGTTATTTCGGTTAGAAAACCGCTTCCTGATTAACCGATATTTTATTCAAATTTACCGGTTAAGCTGGAAACCGGTTTTAACCTGAACGGAATCGTTAACCAAAATTCGAAAGAAATTAACCGGTATTTGTTAACCGGTTCCGAACCTTGATTTGATATGCCGGGTCGGGTGGCGTTTCAATAATATGTTTCCGCCTTAACAATAGGCTGTCCCTCCCTACTGCTTATTCCTCCGACACGATAATCGCTATTTTAAGTACCCGTCTTATAGGTAGCGATCCTTATTTCCGACCTACCCCCTTCGAGGACGCCACTGGGGCACACTGGGGTGGTGGCTAGCATTAACTAGGTGGTGTCTACCACCCTGGTGTTCAATAGCACTTTATTTCATCTGCGCTTTTCATTTATAATAAAGTGGACGATTCTCATTAATAAAACATCGCTCGATATCTTGTGCAATAAAAATTAAGTTTAATAATGGCAAATATATATAACATTTATTTTAACTAGTATTGGTAATCAATATTTCATTCCGTCATGCAGTTTTAGCGTCAACTATTGCAGTATAATAATTTCCAGTACGTAATGAAAATCGCCCATTTTACTAATGAAGGGGGCAGATGATAAGTGTCAGCCACCAGTCACCACCCCGATGGCGAGCTCGAAGGGGGGCAGATGGGGAATAAGGGTGGCGACATTACTGCGAAGCACCAAAAGATAGCGCCATATAAAGGATTTTAAACTCTTTTATCTAAAATGAATACATTCCGAAGGTAAATCCCACACCAGATCGATTTCTGGACTTAAAAACTTCCAACCCTAGATTTTTGTCGAAATGGTGAAAGCAGTTTTCGGGATCGACGTCGCTTACAAGATAACTCGTTTCATTAGTACAGTAGGCCGTATAAATAAAGGTATAGTAACGTAGTTTCATCCAAATCGTTAGCCATAAAAAAAACAAAGAACTTTGGTTTGTATGCGAGATTGTACTTCAGTGAAATTTTCCCAGAGTAACCGACTTCCTAGTGTAGTAGGCTGTATAAAAATACGTAATAATAATAATAGGTATGATTAGCGGTAATGGGTACAAAAATAATAGTATTATAGTTTCTATGAAAATTTAATCCAGCATCAGTTAGAAGAACCTCATAAAGGTGTTATGTAACATAGACATCTGTAAAATCCATAATTTCCATTTTTTATTATTTATCTTTCTTCACTGATCAACACTGGTGTTATAATGAAACTCTTAACATGAAAGCATAGCTGTTATAAAAACTAAAAATATTGAAAATAAAATACCATTTTAATGGTCCTACAACTATTACTATTTAATTAAGAATGAAATCAATTTCAAAATAAGTTTTATTTATTGTAAATCAAAAGGCACTTTAAAATTAGGTGGAGAAATAAAAATGTATAATAAATAACAAATATTGGATATTAAGTTTTTGTCAAATTTCTCTCGTCACACTGTAGTTGCACTTAAAAGTAGAAAATATCCTTTTTTATTAAAACATTATGTACACATGTTAAAAAATTCAACAAGGAACAATCCACACCTACCTAGAAAGAGCTACAGAAAATCAATATGAAATAGCTACAACTGTTGCCCAGGTTGTTTCACTTTATAAATTCATAATTCATCCACGTTACTCTGTTACAGCAACTCACAGCTGCAATGTCATCAGAATACAATTTAAATAATACATGCAAGGTGTAAAATTGAACTCAATGCCACGAGAGAACTATTATATAAAGTTGTTCCTTCACACTGATAATAAAAAAAATGTATACAAATAGTCCACACCTCAATTGATTAAAATTTTTCTGTGATACAAAAGTTACAATATATCACCATTGATAATTATCTATCAACATTTTGTTTGTATTACATTTTTAAACACTGATGATGATAGTGGTAAATAGTTCAAACACTGCACTATGTCAGTTGATGTTTACATTGAATCTTCTTCTATAATTAAACTTCACGAATCCCTCATCAAAAGGATCAACTCCTCTCACCACAGAATTTGCTAGTTATAAAATTACTATAATATATTTTAATGATTCAGTCCACAAATTTGAAAAAAAGTCCACAATTTCACTTCATGTGCCAATAGCAGGCACACAATAGTCGGCATTTATTACTTAAAGTTCTGTTCACTGCGTTTGTTTAGTTAAACGTTCATCTAGTCAGTAGTACAAAATATTGTTTAGCACAATTTAATTTGTTGAAAGTTTTTTTTGTTTATTGAAGCACTGTTTTTTTTTTTAAATTAACAATCTTAAATTGTTCAGGATGGAATGCAACATTTAGCTGTCACGTTGGTACAGGACAGATTCCTCATTTCTGCTCATGTATGACGCTGCATACACTTTTGTTTAATGTGGATCCAATTACCGTACTAGGTGTCTATGGGGAGAAGCCAGTCCTCAAATTGTTCTCACATATCAAATACGATCAGATGCGCGGGCGGCCGCGACTGCGCGTGCCGTCTCGCTCCTGCAAACCACATATTAACATGTTAAATTCTACAAGACACTGAGAACACCATTAAAAAATATATCAAAGTACAGTAGACCATATAATCGAAAATCCGGATAATCCATTTTAGAATAAAATAAAAGTCTCTCACTGCTGGACAAATGCCTTCTTCAAGGATGTACATAGGTAGTTTAGTATACCAGCAAATTTCCATTGTCTGAATAAAATTTTTGGTGCTACAAAACAATATATACAGGATGATTGGTAATTCGACGTGATCCTTCAAAGAGGTTATACTAGAGGTCATTTGCAACAAATTAAGTCCAGTTAACCAAGGGTCAAAAATGTATGGTTACTGAGATATTACGTTTTTTAGATTTTTTTGAAATTTTCTGCCTTGTTACCAAAAACAATGAATTATGAAAAAAACATTACACTGTTAATATTAAATTGATACTTTTTAAGGGCTGAGAAATGAGCGCTCACTTTGAAAAAAAAAAAATCTTGCCCAAAACTCACATAGTCTTAAAAATAAACGGTCTTAAATCGCATATTTTTTTTATTATTTATAAATTTTCCATAAGTAATTGAGTATTACTAGAAAAAAATGTAGTGAACTTGGCATACAAATTAATGAAATAACTTCCTTGTTTCATAAGCTTTCTAAAAAGGTACAAATGTTATCAACTTTTGTACGACATCGAAAAAATATCCAATAAACCAAACGAGTAACTGATTTTTTCCATACATATCCTGCACGGTGCCGCCCTCACTTTTACTCATGTAGTGCGTGACTCGTGAGCTTAACATGATTCGATAATTTCAGGCAATCTTCGCGACAGTTCGTGGACATGAACTCGCACAGTTTCCAACCAAATGGTTAGTTCGTGCGGACAGAAAACTCACAGTATTCGTTAAATAATAGTTGATATCCTTGTTAATTGACTAAAATACGTTTAAACACTTTTAATTTTGATATGGGTGGTTTTGGGACGCCTCTGCAGCACGAACATAGTAGCGGTCGTGGCTCAGTGTGGTTGCATGGTCTCATCGATCACGCAGGTTAACTGACTACAGAAACGGTCAAAACCTGGATGGGTTTTTACTGTAAGTGACATTTATCTCGACTGTTTCTGTGCTTCGCAAAGCACGTTAAGCAATTGGCACCGACTGCTATCATTAGATGGCAGTCGTCAAGCCATATCGGAACAATAACAAGGATAAGAAAGGAAGGAAGGATATTAACTATTATTTAACGAATACTGTAAGTTTTCTATCCGCTCGAACTAACCATCTGGTTGGAAACTGTGCGAGTTCTTGTCCACGAACTGTCGCGAAGATTGCCTGAAATTATCGAATCATGTTAAGCTCACGAGTTACGCACTACATGAGTAAAAGTGTGGGCGGCACCGTGCAGAATATGTATGGAAAAAATCAGTTACTCGTTTGGTTTATTGTTTTTTTTCGATCTCTTGCAAAAGTTGATAACGTTTGTACCTTTTTAGAAGGCTAATGAAACAAGAAAGTTATTTCATTAATTAGTACGCCAAGTTCACTACATTTGTTTCTAGTAATACTCAATTACTTATGGAAAATTTATAAATAACAATTTTATGCGACTTAAGACCGTTTATTTCTGCGACTATGTGAGTTTTGGGCAAGTTTCTTTTTTTAAAGTGAGCGCTCATTTCTCAGCCTTTAAAAAAGTATAAATTTAATATTAATAGTGTTATGATTTTTTCATAATTCATTGTTTTTGGTAACAAGGCAGAAAATTTCTTAAAAATATAAAAAACGTAATATCTCAGTAACCATATATTTTTGACCCATGGTTAACTGGTCTCAATTTGTTGCAAATGACCTCTAGTATAACCCCTTTGAAGGATCACGTCGAATTACCAATCACCCTGTATATTAGTTCTTGATACGAACGGCTTAAAATGTGCTCGTGATAACAAACAACTTTCCATACGGAACCCATAGTCAAATCTCAGAAAGCTTCATACAAATCAGTCAACGGACCGGCCAAATTAGTATGAAGAGTCCAAAATCTTTTTTGCGATTTGACTATTAGTTCCTTAGGGAAAGTTGTTTGTTATCATGAGCACATGCATATACTTAAGTATCAAAAACTAATTGAAAGTCACCCATATACAGAATGTCCCTCATTTGTGGCGTTTTGTTTCAATGCACTACACCTATTAGTTCAAAGTTATGTCACTTTTAATACAGTAGGGGAAAAAAAACAGCAACAAAAATTATGATCTAGTTACACCTCTTTTCATGTGTGCACTTTATATAAATGAAATGTAATGAAATAATATATGAGTTCAGAAATATATTATTTATTAATTTTTGACTACCATTTTACATATTTCTGTTTTATTTGACTTGTCTTGAGTTAAAAAAAGTATCTCGCTCAGAACACGTTATTAAAAATTTATTAATATTACCTGTATTAAAATAAATATACATTGGTTAGATGTACACACCTTGTGATGGGGCCTGTAGTTGGAATCGCGTTCGCGATACCCGTGGTCCCGGTTATATTCAATAAGAACTATATTTTTACTGTTTTCTAGCAAATAAAGTTATTTGTATTTGTATTTGTATTTGTATTTGATAATTATTTTTTTATTGGAAAGGGTATACCCCAAAGTTGGTCCCATATAAATTTGGAAAAAAATCCAACCCTAAGGGTAGGAAAATAGGGGATGATTGATTGTTCACTCACTGATTGTAATGTATGACCACACATTGATTTTTACAGAGTAATCCGATTTTGATAATTCTTTTTTTATTGAATAGGGTGTAATTCGAAATTGGTCCCATATAAATTTAGAAAAAAAACTACCCTAAGGGTGGGAAAATATATTTATATGTATATAGGTAATTTAGTGATCTTTGTTCATTGATTGTTTGGCGCCGACTCATACTTAGGTATACTTACATTAGTTTAAGAACTTAGTTATAAAAGTTAAATAAAAAGATTTAAGTATAATTTTTTGATTTTCAGTTTTTTCAGCAGTTGAATTTTTTTTTTTTAAGTTCCACCCTGTTAGCATGGACACCTTACATAATATGCAGACAGCCAATAAAACCGTAATAATGGAAGGAAAATGAAAATTTCTCGAGAAATATGTAACAATTTAAAAAAAGGAAAGATCTGGGTATTCAATTACTGTATTTTCTACACAAAACACTTATAAAAGCTGGTGATCAAAAATATAAAACGTAGTCAACAAGCACATGGTAGGAACTTTATACTATACTGGGTAGCCCAAAAAACCCCGATTACCCCGGTCACCACTGTAGGATAAAAATAGGAGAATGGATGGAGAATCGCAACACCTATGTTGTTGCTACATTCCCAACTCTGCTGCATGTATAAGCCACATTACTTCTCCTGATAGCTAAAGCTAAACTTTGCCCATAGTAATTGTTTTTAATTGGCTACTTACATTTGTTATAATTTTATCAATATTCAGTTATGCTCTGTATTAATTATTTTCAATTTTGTAACATAGAATACTGGTACGCATGATAATTATGGAACATAATTACTTAGCAAGGCTTTTTACAATTTATTTTTTTTGTGAAAATGCCCATAGGCAGTCCTCGGTGTGACAGTGATATGTTTTGAATAATATTTTTTATTGATATGTAAAACGAAACTTGTGCTCACCTGGTCAGGGCAGAAATAGCCGAACGCAACCATCCCAAACAGTGAAAGTAATAAACAGAACAGTATCACCTTCCGCAGCCTTGATCTTGGCTCCATTTTCTTTATTTCGTATGCGCCACTGGGCAACAACAAGGCGAAATCACTATCTACTTGTACTGATACACTTTTCTGCATTTCGGCCGAGTGCATGTCTCATTTTTACAAAATTCATTACATACAAACACTGTCACCGTTTCGATACGAGTCCAAGACAAGCAAGTTCACAACGAAAACAGAAACATCTTATTTAGTTTTTCTTGATTATCTATTCGTGATAAGATAACAATTTGATAGCATTGTTTGCTTGAATCGCAAACTAATGAACGCGGTCTCCAGTCTCGGTTTCGGCCGAGGCAAGCAACATAACACATGAAGTGGCGATCGCAAACTCAACCAACTAATAACATCAAACGAACAACCGAACGAACGAAGGAGTGCGTTCCGAGAGTACGCTGTACGCTGTGCTGTGACAGCTACGCTACCGTTCACTCTGGTCAGACCTGCCGGACTTGTGCCAGCCAGAAGGTCAAGTGAACCCTCGGACGGAACGCACTTCTGCACTGAGTCGTGTTCAAAACCTACGCTCTGAAAGCAAAAAATCTTTATCCAAGTACCTTTTAAGAGGAAGAATATTTTGTTTATGTTTTTAATTTCTAGTTGCGTAGAATTACGACTCAAAGAAGTTTCTTGAGAAAAAATATCCTGAAAAACGTCAAAATTAATTGTTTACTTTATGTCTCGAATTTCTCGAAAGTCCCGGGAAATTTAGCTCGAGACGTCTCGAGTCCCGGGACTTAGACAAGAGACTAAAAACCTAGAGACTTGACAAACCCTAGGCCGTAAAAGTTAAGAACACAGTAAGTGACAGATTTGACGCGAATGATTTTGAACCTTGTCTAGCGTTTCGAATGAGGTTCAAAATCATTCGCGCCAAATCTGTCATAGTTAGCCCCTGAAATCTGCTTGAAAAAAGGCCTAATAGTAAAAAAAGGTAAAAACAGTTTTCAAGCGCAACATCCTGTTTGGCCCACTTTTCTCTTTAAGAATATACGCATTAGAGCGAGCTATCGGTTGGTTGACGGTTGCCAGGACTCTGTACCGAACAAAGTCTCTGTTAAGTTAAGTTAGTAACTAGCTGGGAGAACGAGCGTCTCTCGTTCAATAGGGAATTTTCAGATGACGTAATTATGTCACACCGTTCATAAGATTCTCAATAGATGGCGTTTCTAAGCTTTTGCAATGTATTTTTAAAATTAGCGTAGAATTTAAAGTAGCAAAATAGATTTTATATTGTTGAAAATATATAAAAAGCCACCTGAATATACATTCAAATTCATTGAATTAACAGAAACGATAAATTTTTAACTTGGTCAAGTATGGATGACCTGGGTGCGTTCAGATTTCTCTGTAATATGTAATTTCTTCTTCCGAACCAAAAATAAACTGATTTTAATACAATTTTATGATAAAAAAGCAATTTATAACTCTGTATCATGTTAGAATTCTTTTAAGAAATACAAAAACAATACTGATAAACTTTGTGCATCAAAAATTATGAAAATATTTTTTTTGATCAAAATACAAAAAAATATTAAATAAAAATTTATCTTCGAAAGCTATTCATCATTATTATGATATTAGTCAGTAATATCAATCAGTTTAGCCGACTTTTTAGAGATTTTCTTATTTCCAATGTTGATCAGCGCCATCTAGTTGAATTTAGAGAAAGCCGTGGAAAATTCCCTATTGGAGCATTTATAAACTAGGTAAAATAACTTGTTTAGTAAGTAGTAGTTAGTAGCTACCTATAAGATATATTTTCTATGAAACATTTTGTAGGGTGTGTTTATGCAGGGTGTGTGCAGGCAAGATCAATGTACGCTAATCATGTTATTTAAATAAGGATTTCGATATATTTGTCCCCTTACAATTATAGTTAGAAAATATCATGTACGTTCGTAAAAATCTAGATTGTTTTTCAAAAATAATGACAGACATTACCGTAATTTGAGATGTAAAAATAATCTTGACATAGCTTTCTCGAGGCTTAGTAAGGTGAAAAAATCATTTGTGGGGCAGTGTGTACGCTTTTATAACAAAATTCCGAATGACGTGTGTGACCAGAATGTAAATTTAAGAAACATATAAAACGCTGTATTTGTTCAAAAGGATACTATAAGACTGTAGATTATTTTAATGATAATGACATTTGGAATATTCCTCCAGCAAAATGATATGACGTTTATAAGAGTGCTTAATGTATCAACGTAAAGAAATAAATGATTTAGAATTTTGCTACAGAGCGTGCTGAAATATATTGGGTTGGTAGAAAAATCCTGCGACAATAAAAGTAAATTTTTAAGACAAGTTCTATATTTACAAAATAACTTCAATATATTATGTAATCGCCATTCATATCTATAACTTGTGGCCAACGATCGGGCAAACGTTGAAAGCCCTCCAACCAAAACTTCTGCACAAAGAATATACAGATTGAATACAAAGTATCGCAAGACTTTTTTACCAACCCGATACATACACTCGAAAAACAGAACCCTACTTCTGACTCATGGTAATAACTCTTTTATTGTTGTGGAATGCCAAAAAGATAAAAGGGAAGAAGCTATCGGTTGTTATCACAACGTAGGTTCTGAACGCAACCCAAAAGTTGTGTTTCGTGCGTTTTGTCAGTTTGTTTTTTTTTTTTTTTTGTTTGGTTCTTTCCTGCTTTTGCAAGGAAAAGGCAAAGGCTTCTCTGGCCATACAGCCTATTCTTACGTAGTTTGCTCTTCTCTAAATATTTTTCTATTTCATTTGAGTTCTCATTTATCAATTTCTGTCGTCTTTAACTTTTTCTCTATTCTTCAACAAAATGATAGCACTTTTGATGAAGATTTCATGGACTTCTTGAGAGCACTCGAAACACAGTTTACACACTTTTATTTCATTATCCTACATATTAGACACTTAAATGGCACTTTATTGAACAATACACTATCAATATTATGCATTAAAAACCACGATATCTATTTTTTCGGATAATAAAACAAAAATGACAAACTCTTGCCGCGAGTTCCCGCCAAAAAGTCTTGTCAGTTTGATAACTCGGGTCCCGTTCCAGAATTAAGATATAATTTAGGGCGGAAACATGTTATTAACACGCCACGCGACGCGACAACGCAACACGTATATCAAATCCATCCATACAAAGTCTATGGCTAGAAACATACTACGTGTCGTCGTCGGGTTATGGAAGTATAATATTTCTAGCCATATGTAGAATTTGTATGGATTTGATACAGGGTTCGGAAACCGGTTTTTTGAAAATACCGGTTTCGGTCATTGACCCCTATATCGAAATAATTTCGGTTAAGGTTTCGTTCAGGTTTCGGTTACCGGTATATTTAACCGGTTTAACCAAAACCGATATTTTTTCGTTCAAACGGAATTAACCGGTTAATTTGAAGAATATGCGACTTTGTAAACATGTTTGCCGCGTGCAATCAATTGAAAGCGTGCGAGAAAGTGAGCAGAAGACTCGGGCAGTGGCACCCGTGCGACGCGCCTGTACTTGACCAAGTTTGGTTTTAACCGGTTAATTTAGTTATTTCGGTTAGAAAACCGCTTCCTGATTAACCGATATTTTATTCAAATTTACCGGTTAAGCTGGAAACCGGTTTTAACCTGAACGGAATCGTTAACCAAAATTCGAAAGAAATTAACCGGTATTTGTTAACCGGTTCCGAACCTTGATTTGATATGCCGGGTCGGGTGGCGTTTCAATAATATGTTTCCGCCTTAACAATAGGCTGTCCCTCCCTACTGCTTATTCCTCCGACACGATAATCGCTATTTTAAGTACCCGTCTTATAGGTAGCGATCCTTATTTCCGACCTACCCCCTTCGAGGACGCCACTGGGGCACACTGGGGTGGTGGCTAGCATTAACTAGGTGGTGTCTACCACCCTGGTGTTCAATAGCACTTTATTTCATCTGCGCTTTTCATTTATAATAAAGTGGACGATTCTCATTAATAAAACATCGCTCGATATCTTGTGCAATAAAAATTAAGTTTAATAATGGCAAATATATATAACATTTATTTTAACTAGTATTGGTAATCAATATTTCATTCCGTCATGCAGTTTTAGCGTCAACTATTGCAGTATAATAATTTCCAGTACGTAATGAAAATCGCCCATTTTACTAATGAAGGGGGCAGATGATAAGTGTCAGCCACCAGTCACCACCCCGATGGCGAGCTCGAAGGGGGGCAGATGGGGAATAAGGGTGGCGACATTACTGCGAAGCACCAAAAGATAGCGCCATATAAAGGATTTTAAACTCTTTTATCTAAAATGAATACATTCCGAAGGTAAATCCCACACCAGATCGATTTCTGGACTTAAAAACTTCCAACCCTAGATTTTTGTCGAAATGGTGAAAGCAGTTTTCGGGATCGACGTCGCTTACAAGATAACTCGTTTCATTAGTACAGTAGGCCGTATAAATAAAGGTATAGTAACGTAGTTTCATCCAAATCGTTAGCCATAAAAAAAACAAAGAACTTTGGTTTGTATGCGAGATTGTACTTCAGTGAAATTTTCCCAGAGTAACCGACTTCCTAGTGTAGTAGGCTGTATAAAAATACGTAATAATAATAATAGGTATGATTAGCGGTAATGGGTACAAAAATAATAGTATTATAGTTTCTATGAAAATTTAATCCAGCATCAGTTAGAAGAACCTCATAAAGGTGTTATGTAACATAGACATCTGTAAAATCCATAATTTCCATTTTTTATTATTTATCTTTCTTCACTGATCAACACTGGTGTTATAATGAAACTCTTAACATGAAAGCATAGCTGTTATAAAAACTAAAAATATTGAAAATAAAATACCATTTTAATGGTCCTACAACTATTACTATTTAATTAAGAATGAAATCAATTTCAAAATAAGTTTTATTTATTGTAAATCAAAAGGCACTTTAAAATTAGGTGGAGAAATAAAAATGTATAATAAATAACAAATATTGGATATTAAGTTTTTGTCAAATTTCTCTCGTCACACTGTAGTTGCACTTAAAAGTAGAAAATATCCTTTTTTATTAAAACATTATGTACACATGTTAAAAAATTCAACAAGGAACAATCCACACCTACCTAGAAAGAGCTACAGAAAATCAATATGAAATAGCTACAACTGTTGCCCAGGTTGTTTCACTTTATAAATTCATAATTCATCCACGTTACTCTGTTACAGCAACTCACAGCTGCAATGTCATCAGAATACAATTTAAATAATACATGCAAGGTGTAAAATTGAACTCAATGCCACGAGAGAACTATTATATAAAGTTGTTCCTTCACACTGATAATAAAAAAAATGTATACAAATAGTCCACACCTCAATTGATTAAAATTTTTCTGTGATACAAAAGTTACAATATATCACCATTGATAATTATCTATCAACATTTTGTTTGTATTACATTTTTAAACACTGATGATGATAGTGGTAAATAGTTCAAACACTGCACTATGTCAGTTGATGTTTACATTGAATCTTCTTCTATAATTAAACTTCACGAATCCCTCATCAAAAGGATCAACTCCTCTCACCACAGAATTTGCTAGTTATAAAATTACTATAATATATTTTAATGATTCAGTCCACAAATTTGAAAAAAAGTCCACAATTTCACTTCATGTGCCAATAGCAGGCACACAATAGTCGGCATTTATTACTTAAAGTTCTGTTCACTGCGTTTGTTTAGTTAAACGTTCATCTAGTCAGTAGTACAAAATATTGTTTAGCACAATTTAATTTGTTGAAAGTTTTTTTTGTTTATTGAAGCACTGTTTTTTTTTTTAAATTAACAATCTTAAATTGTTCAGGATGGAATGCAACATTTAGCTGTCACGTTGGTACAGGACAGATTCCTCATTTCTGCTCATGTATGACGCTGCATACACTTTTGTTTAATGTGGATCCAATTACCGTACTAGGTGTCTATGGGGAGAAGCCAGTCCTCAAATTGTTCTCACATATCAAATACGATCAGATGCGCGGGCGGCCGCGACTGCGCGTGCCGTCTCGCTCCTGCAAACCACATATTAACATGTTAAATTCTACAAGACACTGAGAACACCATTAAAAAATATATCAAAGTACAGTAGACCATATAATCGAAAATCCGGATAATCCATTTTAGAATAAAATAAAAGTCTCTCACTGCTGGACAAATGCCTTCTTCAAGGATGTACATAGGTAGTTTAGTATACCAGCAAATTTCCATTGTCTGAATAAAATTTTTGGTGCTACAAAACAATATATACAGGATGATTGGTAATTCGACGTGATCCTTCAAAGAGGTTATACTAGAGGTCATTTGCAACAAATTAAGTCCAGTTAACCAAGGGTCAAAAATGTATGGTTACTGAGATATTACGTTTTTTAGATTTTTTTGAAATTTTCTGCCTTGTTACCAAAAACAATGAATTATGAAAAAAACATTACACTGTTAATATTAAATTGATACTTTTTAAGGGCTGAGAAATGAGCGCTCACTTTGAAAAAAAAAAAATCTTGCCCAAAACTCACATAGTCTTAAAAATAAACGGTCTTAAATCGCATATTTTTTTTATTATTTATAAATTTTCCATAAGTAATTGAGTATTACTAGAAAAAAATGTAGTGAACTTGGCATACAAATTAATGAAATAACTTCCTTGTTTCATAAGCTTTCTAAAAAGGTACAAATGTTATCAACTTTTGTACGACATCGAAAAAATATCCAATAAACCAAACGAGTAACTGATTTTTTCCATACATATCCTGCACGGTGCCGCCCTCACTTTTACTCATGTAGTGCGTGACTCGTGAGCTTAACATGATTCGATAATTTCAGGCAATCTTCGCGACAGTTCGTGGACATGAACTCGCACAGTTTCCAACCAAATGGTTAGTTCGTGCGGACAGAAAACTCACAGTATTCGTTAAATAATAGTTGATATCCTTGTTAATTGACTAAAATACGTTTAAACACTTTTAATTTTGATATGGGTGGTTTTGGGACGCCTCTGCAGCACGAACATAGTAGCGGTCGTGGCTCAGTGTGGTTGCATGGTCTCATCGATCACGCAGGTTAACTGACTACAGAAACGGTCAAAACCTGGATGGGTTTTTACTGTAAGTGACATTTATCTCGACTGTTTCTGTGCTTCGCAAAGCACGTTAAGCAATTGGCACCGACTGCTATCATTAGATGGCAGTCGTCAAGCCATATCGGAACAATAACAAGGATAAGAAAGGAAGGAAGGATATTAACTATTATTTAACGAATACTGTAAGTTTTCTATCCGCTCGAACTAACCATCTGGTTGGAAACTGTGCGAGTTCTTGTCCACGAACTGTCGCGAAGATTGCCTGAAATTATCGAATCATGTTAAGCTCACGAGTTACGCACTACATGAGTAAAAGTGTGGGCGGCACCGTGCAGAATATGTATGGAAAAAATCAGTTACTCGTTTGGTTTATTGTTTTTTTTCGATCTCTTGCAAAAGTTGATAACGTTTGTACCTTTTTAGAAGGCTAATGAAACAAGAAAGTTATTTCATTAATTAGTACGCCAAGTTCACTACATTTGTTTCTAGTAATACTCAATTACTTATGGAAAATTTATAAATAACAATTTTATGCGACTTAAGACCGTTTATTTCTGCGACTATGTGAGTTTTGGGCAAGTTTCTTTTTTTAAAGTGAGCGCTCATTTCTCAGCCTTTAAAAAAGTATAAATTTAATATTAATAGTGTTATGATTTTTTCATAATTCATTGTTTTTGGTAACAAGGCAGAAAATTTCTTAAAAATATAAAAAACGTAATATCTCAGTAACCATATATTTTTGACCCATGGTTAACTGGTCTCAATTTGTTGCAAATGACCTCTAGTATAACCCCTTTGAAGGATCACGTCGAATTACCAATCACCCTGTATATTAGTTCTTGATACGAACGGCTTAAAATGTGCTCGTGATAACAAACAACTTTCCATACGGAACCCATAGTCAAATCTCAGAAAGCTTCATACAAATCAGTCAACGGACCGGCCAAATTAGTATGAAGAGTCCAAAATCTTTTTTGCGATTTGACTATTAGTTCCTTAGGGAAAGTTGTTTGTTATCATGAGCACATGCATATACTTAAGTATCAAAAACTAATTGAAAGTCACCCATATACAGAATGTCCCTCATTTGTGGCGTTTTGTTTCAATGCACTACACCTATTAGTTCAAAGTTATGTCACTTTTAATACAGTAGGGGAAAAAAAACAGCAACAAAAATTATGATCTAGTTACACCTCTTTTCATGTGTGCACTTTATATAAATGAAATGTAATGAAATAATATATGAGTTCAGAAATATATTATTTATTAATTTTTGACTACCATTTTACATATTTCTGTTTTATTTGACTTGTCTTGAGTTAAAAAAAGTATCTCGCTCAGAACACGTTATTAAAAATTTATTAATATTACCTGTATTAAAATAAATATACATTGGTTAGATGTACACACCTTGTGATGGGGCCTGTAGTTGGAATCGCGTTCGCGATACCCGTGGTCCCGGTTGTCGCGTGGGTCGCGGTCGTCCCTGTGGTCGCGATGGTCGCGCGGGTCACGCTGCTCCCGGTGGTCGCGGTGATCGCGCGCGTCGCGGCCGCCGTCGCGGTGGTGGTCGCGCCCGTCGCGTCCTCCGTCGCGGTGGTCGCGCCCGTCGCGTCCGTCGCGACCGCCGCCCTCGCGGTTGTCCCGGCCGTCGCGTCCGTCGCGTCCGTCACGCCCGTCCCGGCCGTCTCGGTGGTCCCTGTAGTCGCGGTACCCGCGATACCCCCGACCACCGTCGTGATCTTCGCGATTGTTCTCCGGAGGGTTCAATGGCACTTTACGCGAGTCTTCTTCTTCCTGACGTCGTTCGTAATGGATGAAATCGTCAAAAATGGACGTCGAATGACAGTAACTGTGCATGATTCTCAACACTTGTAATCCTTTAGCGTGCGGTACTTCTTGAGTATCGCGAGAATTCGTCACCGGTTTGTTCTCGTTATTCTCTAGTTTGATATGACGCAGTTGCACGTTTGGAACGTCCTTAACATAGATCCACCTCACGCGGAATTGTCCCTTCCACTTGTCTTGCGACCACACGCTCGAGTTTGCATTGTAATCGACGGCGCTCATCATGCGAGCCATGCCACAGAAGTGGCCGCTGCCGTTAACCGAAAACAACAAGTACACCATCCCACCCTCACGCTCGCGCTCGCGGAACGCCGCGTCGAGGCGCTTGTTGCCGTGCTCGGTACTACACCAGATTTCGTATTTGATGCTGCGGTGAATATCGTCCTCCGAGTACGACTTGATCACAAAGAATCGAGCTAGAGGAGCGCTAAGATCGAATTCCTTGGGATTGTATTCGTTTTTGACGCGCAGCTCTTCGAGTACCGGATGCGGCATGGGCGCGGCAGCGGGCGCCGGCGGCGGCGGCAGCTGAGCCGCGGGCGGCGCCGCCATCGGGGGGCGCGGCTGGTGCGGCTGGTGCGGCTGGTGCGGCGGCGGCGGGCCGCGCGGTGGGTGCGCCCACGCCGGCGGCGGCTGGTGGCCGTGCTGCGGCGGCGGGCCGCGCTGAGGGGGCGCGGCGGCCGGCGCCGGCGGCTGCGAGGGCAGCGGCAGCGGCGCGGGCGCCGGCGGCGGCTGCGACGGCTGCAGCGGCGGCGGCGGGGGAGCCGTCACCACGGGCGCATTCTTCCCCGCGTCCCACGCGGACATGTCCATGTTGTGCTTGCCGGGCACTATGGGCGGCGGCGGCATGCCCGGGCCCTTCTTCTTGAGCCCGCCGCTCTGGGAGGACGGAGCCGGTTTCGCTGGTTGGCTCGCGATGGAAGCCCATGTCATCTTTTTGGGCTGCGATCCTCCCGATACGTCCTTGAGTTCCGGTGCGCGATCCTTATCCTTAGAATGATCGAGCGAGAGCGCCTGCACGCCCGCTTCGACAGTCTTGATTCCATCTGGCACATACAGTCCATCAGCCCTGTAGTAATCGTCATACTGTTTAGCACGACCTAATTGACCCCAAGTAGAGTAATCTCCATTACCATGGAAATAGTTAAATGTTGACGCCGGCTGCCCGAATGCAGCTGTGGAAAAGGGTGTTGTTGATGGCCCAAATACACCTGGAATCAAACACAACCACATTCTAAAGAAAAATCTAATGTAAAGTAATTAAAAATGCACAACAAATAGCAATATTTTATGTGTTAGTTGCATATAAAATGATGGATGGTTTCTCACGTCTACAATATCAATACTATATTACATATAAGGTTAAATGACCTGACATCTGTTTGCTCACATATTGAAAAGGTCAAAAGCAACTTTTTTTGTGACAATTTTCAAATTACCACCCATTTTACGAATTTACATTTTGCTAAATAAAGATATCTTTGAAATCAATAGACATTTGTGCATGAGTGACATGTGTGCGGTGCAGTACATACATACACTACTACTGATATTCGATTGATACATTTTCACTAGAACTTCTTGTTGCAAATAAACATTTACTTACTTACTCACTGAACTGGTCGCTTGTTGCTATTGATCACACCAATACATGGGCAAACTGATATCAGACCAAAAAGAATAACCTTGTATATTATGCAATGGAAAAATACTGAATACATATATTATATACAGTAAAAATTATAAAACTGTAAATATTTTTTTAAAGAAAAAAAAAATTCAAACAAAACTCTTGTTACTCGAATAAATACTAGCTACCATCCATTCCATAAGAATCGTGAGGATTGTATCCTCCGAGGAAAGTCATCGGGTCTGTTCCATTGGAGGACCATGTCCCATCCCCGACTCCAAAAGCTTGATAAGGAAGTGCTGTTGTACCGTAATAACCTGAAACAGCAAATAACAGGTCTGTAACATTTATTACTGGTTCTATAATAGAATTAACTCAAAGAATGGCGGGTTGCTAGTTTTCAGTCTGAAGCAAGTGAATTTTCGTTCCCATAATTACATTTAATTTTTTACCATTTACTGTCTTCAATACATTCTAGACTTCTACTTTGAATACATTAATCTATCCACATAATACATTTGTATTAAGAAAAAAGGACTTTAAATTGTAGATGCATTATAACCTAAACAATGTCTGAAAAAAATATGTAAGAATACTACTCACATAAACAAAACTGTATCTAACTAAAGTAATCAGCCAGGAAGGGCTATGGTAGTATCTACCTGCCGCATTGTAGGGGTCGGCTGCTGATGAGATGGGCGGGGCGTACGAAGGTTGGTGCTGATGGCGCCATGACACCTCCGCCAACTCGTCACCTCCGGTCTCTAACTGTTGCTCTTTCGGTGCATTTGTCACTGAACCCAGAAAAGTTTCTTTGTCAGTACTAAAACTGATATATACTCGTTCAGAACTGTGATCAGTTTCACTAACAGAATATCTTTAGGTACATATTTGTGAAAACAAAGCAAATCAAATTTGGTTGTTATAACATATTGTAAATGACTAAAAATGACTAAAGAAGAGATTTTTATGTATAATAATCTAAAAGTCTTGCAAAGTTACAGAACAAACCAACAACAGCAATGTTAACTACACCACTATAAACTATTAGGTCTTTACCTATGAAATTGGCGTTTCAGTTTTGAAAGTTCAACAGAATAATATTACCCCAAAAATGAATTTAGGTACTTCCATTAAATTATATATTATTTTCTAGCTACATTCAAGATCTTTTATGAATTAGTGATGTCATGTCTCTCATGTAAAAACTGACTGAGTAGGGTTCCATTAAATACTGTATTGGAGTTTGCTTAGAGGTCAATTGGGTCAATTTTTTCTACCAAAAAAAATAATCGAAATTATCTGAAAATCGTGAAATATTATGCTCAATATGTTCAAAAATACACATGGTAACGAATAACACGCTGGGATAAGTGTAGCCTTCAAAAATAAAAAAAAGTATTTTTTTAACGAAAAAATGGCGATTTTCAGTGACGAAAAAATCCATTTTCACAGTTTCTAGACCACTGTGCTCTCAAAATATTCAGACAACGTGCATTTAGCAAGCATTATTTTATTTCTAAATGTCCAATGGTACTTTGAAAATAATTACTTGTTTTAAAACCTTAATTATTTTATATTAATTTTGTATTTGAACTTTTTTAACTAAACATCAATTTCATAGGTAAGCACCTAATATTATGGTCATATTCGAAAACCAATGTAAGATTTACCTTTCACACTGAGAATATTTACACAATATAGGCTATACCAGTGTTTTACCTTCTATACCCGACCCCTATCTATGTAAAAAAAAAACTTGCGATTTTGAAGATATTAATAACTAAATCATTTTCTAGTTGAAGGAAATTATAAACGTAGTATTTTAAATCACTAACATTTTGTTTGCTTACGGCCTTAGTGGGTCGCAAGTTTTTTTTTTACATACACTCGGCTTCAAAAAAATCGCACGTCCGTAAAAATAGGCTTCAAGCACTGTTAATCCTTAAGACAAGCAGTTATTCGTAGCAATATTGGTATCATTTGAGAGCCCTATAAAAACTCTTTAAAAAAATATCCATTTCATTTGATTAAAGAAAAAGCTTGACACTTTAAGTCACTGTGAATGACAATGGAACTGATTCTCCTCTTCAAATTTTGTTTGTATTGTTTTGTTTTTTGGGTATAAAAGGGTCGATACAGCTTATCGGGGGATAAATTTGCTACCAACAGTCGAAGAAGACACAGAAGAATATCTTTCATCAGAAAAACGTCCTTGAAGATGGACACTACTGCTGCTGAAGCCGCCCAAGTTATCGCACTACTGCAATCAGGACTACGTCAGTGTGATGTTGCTCGGCAATTGCACTTGAGTCGCTTTTCTGTTCGAAGAGTGTACCAGCGGTTCCTGCAGACCGGTGGCTTTGTCCGAAGGCGTGGGTCTGGTAGAAATCGCTGCACTTCTGCGAGAGATGACCGATTCGTCGTATCGAAGTCTTTGAGAAATCGGTTCTCTAATGCTGTTGAGTTGCAACAGCAGCTTCAAGCAGTTCGTAGAAGGGCCGTGAGTGTCTCTACAGTTAGAAGAAGACTAAAGGAGAGAAATACTATGGCTAGAAGACCTGCCACGGGTCCAAAATTAACCGCAGCGCATCGGCGAGCACGCCTGCAATTTGCTCGCGCCCACGTCAATTGGACCCTGGACCAATGGAGAGCTGTTCTCTTCTCAGACGAAACGAGAGTGTGCCTTTTCTGCAACGATAGACGCAAAAGAGTATACAGAAGACAATGGGAACGTTTTGCCCAAGCCTGCATCCAAGAGACGGTAGAATATGGGGGCGGTTCCTGCATGTTCTGGGGCGGCATATCTGCCGACGGCAAAACTGAACTTTCTTGCGTCTCTCGGACCGGCGGTGCTCGCGGGCAAGGGTCGATGACTGCTCACTGGTACATCACAGAGATCCTGGAAGAACATGTGGTCCCCTATGCTGGATTTATTGGCGACGGGTTCACATTAATGCACGATAACGCTCGCGCGCACACTGCTGGAATTGTGCAGGGCTACCTTCAAGAGGTTGGGATCCCTGTCATGCAGTGGCCAGCGAGAAGTCCAGATCTGAACCCGATAGAGCACCTCTGGGACCAGCTGAAACGCAAGGTTAGATCCCGTGATCCCGCTCCCGCGACTCTTCAGGAGCTCCAAGACGCCGTTATTGAGGAATGGGACAGAATCCCTCAAGAAGAGGTCCTAAAGTTGGTGCGATCCATGAGGGAGCGCATGGAAGACGTCATTAGGGCTAGGGGGGGTAACACTAGGTTTTAGATTAGTTTTAAGCAACTTTGTTTTGAAAAATTAATCAGATTTCATTTGGGTTTTTTAAGGATTTTTATTGTTTTGTAAATTTTTCTCAGTTCCAATAAAAAACATTGAATGAATTATTGTTTTTGCATTCTCTGTTTCCTTACCTTTCAAATGATACCGAACATTACCAATATTTCATAATACAAATACGATTGAAAGATGTTTAAAATAGATTTCTTAAAAGGTGCAATTTTTTTGAAGCCGAGTGTAGATAGATGTAAAAAAAAACTTGCGACCCACTAAGGCCGTAAGCAAACAAAATGTTAGTGATTTAAAATACTATGTTTATAATTTCCTTCAACTAGAAAATGATTTAGTTATTAATATCTTCAAAATTGACCCACGTTTTCACAAATTATAAAAAAATTAAACAGGCCAGCCTTCTCACTGAAATCATATTTTTTTATTGCAATGTAGGACCTATATACAAACACTTCCCAAAAACACTGGGCTATACTATCAGGGCAAAAATTTTACGAAAGTATTCTAGAACACTTTTAAAATGATAAAAGACATTGTATAAGAGACTGCCAAACAGGCTGATGTGAATTGAAATTGAAATCTTTTCTTTCAGGTACATTTAGCAAGACTAAGTATTTATAAAATTTATCAGCTTTAGTATGTTGATATATCTGCCCTCAAAAGAAAGAAGGTCCCACACCCCGGACATTTCATAAAAATTTCGCACCATTGTTTACTACATACATATGTAAATATGAGCATTATGTATTAGGATTGAATCTAGGTTCAATTAGCCCTCATTGATCTTTATTGTTAGCTAGACTTTTGCAAATAAAGTGAAGGCTGTATACACCAGACAAGGCTGTATAGCCTTAGAAGCCTTTAGCTCTTTCCTTAAAAAAGAAAATTGTCTTTGGTTAACAAAGTGTGCTTTGGTTCGCCAACCCCTTGACAAATTGGCACACATCGGTCACATGGGGAGGGTGAGGTAGCCTTCAGAGAGCGGCAAGGAGTGTCCATACTGTATAATGTCCTTATATTGTGGGAAACTCCATATACTTCGCGGCCTTCTTTCTTATGAGTGCAGATATGTATGGTCCTTATGTTGGTCATACATACAAAGCATCAACCCTCCATTGAAAGATAACAAAGACAGCTATTCTAAGCAAGCCTTATCAAATTACCTACATTATATTTTGTGTGAGTGGAAGCTTGGGAGGACACCTACAAAATCCCACATACTATGTTAGCCTATATACCATAAATTCTCAGAATGAGGCACAATATACAGGTTATTGTTTTTGTAAAATAATGTATATGAATGACACCACCTACACAGTGCTTTGCAAGAATGTTGCATATGCCTTTACCCTAACAGATCAGGTGTTTTTTTTACATAATTAAATAAATGTTAACTTTCACAGCTATAGTATTTATTAATGATGTAACTGAGAGAGTGTTACTGGCGTCATACGAGCCGCGCCGGACGCTAAGTCGCTAAGCTGCCGGTGCGGGACTCCACCTACGGAGAAAACACTTGCAACGTCACTACGACACATCTTTACCTTGATTCCCTTGCCCTTTCATCCGCTGCACGCACCAATAACATGAAACAAGAGATAAAACAACTGCGTCAAATCATCAAAAACACAATTTCTTACGTAAATAACACAAAAAATAGCGCAAATGCGAAATACCTGATCTGACACGCCTGCTGACATTGGCCGCGATTTTTATAGATTGAGCACTCACGCAAGTCTTTACTCACGATAATATCAAAATAAATCACATCAGTTCACTTCACAATGTCTTAAAAGTCTGATAATATTCACTAAATGTAATAAAATGTCCGCAATATAAAATTCCGCTGAATAGTCCGGAACGGATGGACTTTATCAATGGCGGACCACCAGTCCAGTCACACACAGTGTTGCCATAATTAATAACATTCCTGCGTTCGGAATTTGGTGCGTGGCAAAAACGGAGAATTTAGTACTCCAAGGGCAAAAACCACAGTGCGCTATTTGTTTAGGTCCTTGGAGGAATTAGAACATAAAAATTAGAATTTGTGCCACGAAGGTACCAAGAGCTTGCACATTTGCACATCATTATAGTTTTTCAGACGACTTTTAGGGTTCCGTAGTCAACAAGGAACCCTTAAGGTACAAGTCCGAGACCGGCTGCAAGTCGCCGACCGCACGCGACAGGCGACAGACCGCATTTATCGACCGCAAGTTACACTACTGGTTTCTATGAATCTCTATGAAAGTGATTCCGAGCGCGGCGACATGTCGCCTGCGGTCGCGGCCGGCGACATGCGGCGGCTACACGCAGCGACTGCAAGTCTCAGGACCAGTAGTGCGGCCGACCGCAGAGCGATTACACGCATTTATTTTCTTTTTTTGCATATAATAACAACAATTCGTCGTCATCTTCCTCCTCTAACAAATGACACAGTAAATTATTGTTAAACACGTCCAATATTCTGACTCGCGCGACGGTACGGAAACGACAGGGTACAAAAGCTAACTGAAGTGCAGTCGCGTTTGGAATGACGGCGGCAGCGACATGCGATCGACCGCAGAGGCTGGCCGCAGTGTCGCCTGCGGTTGACGCCTGCAGCCCGTCTCGGAATTGCACCTTTATAGTGCCGTATAGTTTCGCCATGTCTGTCTGTATGTCCGCGGCTTAGCTCAGACTCTAGATAGCTGCTTTTCCACCAGATATGTGCGAGGAAAATGTGTCGTACGAGGATGTGTAGCTGTGCTGTAGAAATGTGTGGGGGTTTCCACCAAACATGTGCAGTCTCGTACGAATCCTCGTGTATTTATCGCAACACATCCCTCGCATACATTTCTCAGTACCTACAAAAGACCTCGCTTCGCTAAGCCCTTTTCCACCTGAGCTGCTGTACAGAAGCGAGGCTAGGAAAATAAAGCGATTCTATTGGTGGATTTTTTCCTCGTACACTGCCTCCGCTTCCTCGCACATATCTGGTGGAAAAGCAGCCTTAGTACTAGAGAGCTGTAATTTGGCACGGATATACAGGGTAATTTTTACCCCTACCAAAACTTCACAGTGGCTTCTACTCATGAAACTGAGTAACTTTCCCCAAGTAACCAATGGTAAATTCATAAAAAATTTTTGGTTGGACCTTTCATACTAATTTGATCACGCTATCGGAGTTGCCCAAAATTTTTTTGCGAATTGACCTATGGTTATTTGGGGAAAGTTGCTCAGTTTCATGAGTAGAAGCCACAGTTAAGTTTTGGTGGGGGGGTCCAAAAATAACCTTGTACATACATACCTTTTGATAGCCGACAACCGGTTTCCGTGCCACAGGCACCAGGATTTGAGATTTTCATACATTTTTGTCGGCTGCCGGCGGACGTTGATGGTCGTTTGGCACGATTTGTCAAAAAGTAGCAAAGCGGCCAATGGGTTAATCACGCCGACAAAGTGGTAAAATATTATCTGCACTGAAAAATATTTTTTTGAACGTGTAGTGGGGATGATTTTTTTTTCTCGACTATCCCATGGTGTGGGGTGTCGTTGGATAGATCTTTCAAAAATATGGTCACTAAAGGAAACGGGGCACTGAGGAAAAAATACTTAGATTTTTTTTGCGAAAAAAAGACAGAAAAAAGGGTTTGTGAAAGCCGTTTTTCGATTCAGGGATCCGTTTTCGATAAGCTTTGAAGTGCTTGTTAATTATGTGTCCCCTCACCCGCGCCAGCTAAACGGTTGTTCCTAAAAATGTGAAAAAATTCGCGGCAGTAGTATACAAACATAAAAGGAAAACTATCATAGCTAAGTAGGCTTTGCAAGTTAACGAGAAGTACTACGGAACCCTACACTGCGCGTGGTCCGACACGCACTTGACCGCTTTTTTTAAGAGCATGCTATATGATCCAAGAATTCTACCAAAGCTACCCCGGTAATAGTGAAGTTTTAGGTCAAACAGGTCGAGATAAATGTCACTAAGTCAATTTTGACCGTGTCTGTAGACATTTAACCTGCATGATTGATGCGACCAAGCAGTGGGTTTTGGATGGTCGCGTTAATCCCCCGAATCGGAATGCGTATATGCGTACAGCTCGCGTCACGTAAAAAGAGCGCTGGCGGGCGTTCCGAGGGCACAACAGTTCACTCTGACAACAGGATAGCATAATATAAATCGCGTAAGTGTGAAAGAGAGGGTACTAAACATTTGCTGTCAGAGTGCATCCTCGGAACGCCAGCCAGCGCTCTTTTTACGTGACGCGAACTATACCCGCGCATGCGCATTGGCGGGTATACATGCGCGAGTTAAGCGATGTTAATTTAGAATAGTATAGACACAAGTGTTTACTAACAATAGATCGTTAAGTCATCCCGCATCCTGAGGAACTAACATTAAGACATTATAACAAAAGTTTGTTTTCAAAGGACAATTTAAACTTCCTCTATTGTACCTTTAATTTAACTTTTACTTGTCGTTTCCTCTATGGCGATGCCACCCCCGAGACGGGCTACGTGCCTCCGCCCCATTCAAACCCTGCATAATAACAGCCTAATTAAGTAATAGTATAAAAACTATTGTACGTAACCTTTAAGAGAAGATTCTGTTAGCGTAAGCCGTAGCATGTAGACGTTAGATTAAAAATCTACTTTTAAAACTTTAGTTTCTTTTTAAAAACAACTTCTCCAGTCGCGAAAAGTTATCTGGCGCCCAACCTGTGGGGCCTTCGCGAAATTCTCCGCGCAAAAGTCAATCGCTAAAGTTCGTGCCGCGTCGCCGTTGCGCCGCCGGTCTGATCAACCGCCCGCGCATCCAACAGCTTCAGCACGAGCACGTCGAGACTCCACGCGAGGCAGAGTTTCGAGTTTTTCAAGACGCACGAAGGCTGAACCCAAAACCGATAGCTGGCTGACGACATGAGAAGGCAGAACTGCACGCTCCTGTACATTGCATGGTGAGTGTCGCAGCATTTTTCGATTTCCTATCCGTTGGGAATAACGAGGTCCTTATTGTCTTAATCATTGTCTTATCCTTTTCCCTTACCTCTAATATAATTGGGACTTATTATTAAATTGTTTTATAAACAATATAAAAAAAAAGGGGATAAATAAAATTGGAATACAGATTAATTATTAATTAGTGTAGATAGATTATAAAAATATTTTTTTTTGCAATTAATTATAATAAAAATAAAGTTATAAATACAAATAAAAATGGCTCAAGCCAACCCACAAATAGTCATGGTAAATGCCCACAATGCTGAGGCTATTCCCACATACGACGGGAGCCCCAACGAATTATATGTATTTATAAGAGCTTGCGAACTATATTTAGCGGGTCATGACAGATCCCCGCAGTCGATTTCTCAAATATTATCGAGGCTGAGAGGCAATGCCGCTCTAATAGTTCATTCACATGTCCACAATAATAGTTGGGACAATATCAAACGTGTTCTCGAAGAAGAGTGTGGTGACGGACGTACCACAACGATAATACTCCGAGATTATTCTCAGTTCAAACGGGGGAGAGTTAAGCGATGTTAATTTAGAATAGTATAGACACAAGTGTTTACTAACAATAGATCGTTAAGTCATCCCGCATCCTGAGGAACTAACATTAAGACATTATAACAAAAGTTTGTTTTCAAAGGACAATTTAAACTTCCTCTATTGTACCTTTAATTTAACTTTTACTTGTCGTTTCCTCTATGGCGATGCCACCCCCGAGACGGGCTACGTGCCTCATGCCCCATTCAAACCCTGCATAATAACAGCCTAATTAAGTAATAGTATAAAAACTATTGTACGTAACCTTTAAGAGAAGATTCTGTTAGCGTAAGCCGTAGCATGTAGACGTTAGATTAAAAATCTACTTTTAAAACTTTAGTTTCTTTTTAAAAACAACTTCTCCAGTCGCGAAAAGTTATCTCGCGCGAGCATAACGCAGTTATGCCGTGTCTGTAGTCATTTAATCTGTGTGGTCGTGTGCCACACACAACCATTCTTTTTTTGGAAAGTAGTAATACAAAAAAAAATTGCATGTATGCAGAATACAAAAATAAAATAGTTATTAGAAGTATTCTTTTATTGATTTTACTACCTTTTTTCACGGTCATAATTCATAAATTATTTCTTGGTAAAAAAGGATGATAAAGTCTTTGTTCCACTAGCAGCCTTCTGCCTAGCTTTTTCTTTTGTTGTTAATGGCTTTGCCTTTTTCATTTCACGGAAGCTATTTGTTAAAGGGACAAAATCTGTAAAACTGTTTTCTAAATTTTCACTCTTTATTCTTTTACTTGGATCATTGATATCAGCCTCAGATTTTCTTTTCTTTCCCATAGACTCAACAAGTTCTGGTTTGAAATTAAATTGTTTCTCCAACAATTCTGCAAGATCTTCCTGAAGATACTCAGATATGATGCCATTAGCATATTTTAGATAAAATTCTGTAACAAAAACAATGGTCATGCATGATTCACTGATTACCATAGCTATCTTTGATATTTTTGTAGTTTTTAAATGCTTTTGCAGTACCTATATTACTTTGGTCATCATACCTTCATCTATGTTGTCTTTGCCAACATTACTTGATACAAATGTAGCCGACACTGCTCCTGATGTCACATGGACATTTTTCTTTCTTAACACAACTGCTAGTTTACGAACTCTGTTTTCTAACCATTTCAGAGTCTTCTCTTCATTATATTTATAAGCTCTCATTTCTTGAGGTCCCTGAAAAAATAAATAAAATCACTTAACTAATTGCAATACACCTCTAGTAAAATTTTGTTAAAAATATAAAAATGAATGTCACAAAAGAATGCATATTATGTGAGTGAGAAAGACATTCTTCATAAGAGCTAGAACCTTGTCAGTTGATAGTGCCTTGATTTCATGGTCATAGTAAGAAACGAGGACATATTTAATACAGTGCTACCAACTTATCTGTAGAATCACTGATGGCACCACAATTGAAAATTGCACACAAACTGACAACAACAAAATGATGTCTTCATACTGGCGTCAGTAGTTCTGCATTTTTTCCGATCTACAGATAAGTTGGTGGCACTATAATTTTGACAATTACCTTTAAATCAGCAACATTGTCTAACTTCATAGTAAAGTCAACTATTTGATTAAATCCTTTTTCAGAAAGCAAATCTTCTAAGGGTACGGCTTTTGTAGCACACTGATCTCGTAATCTTGGCAGAACTGAAAAGGAGAGATCTTATGTAGCACTTATACATGTCTACTCATAGCAGACTTGTATGAAAACTGATCAAAGGTTACCTAAAAATATAGCATTGACTGGAGTAGCCAGCAACAGACTGCCATCAGATTTCACAGTTTCCCCAATGAACCATGAGCGGTAATCTTCGTTGAACGTAACAACTTCATAGATGTTTTTGTTAATGTGGTCCAAACAATATTTGGTTGGATGACTGTGTCCTGGATGAGGCAGCGTTATAATGGAGAAATTATCGTTTTCAAACAAGGGCTCTGGAACATAAAAGAATATGTATGTTTGTATACAACCTAGTAATGCAGAGTAGAAACATTGTTTTTTTTGAAAAAAAGTCCCAATAGGCAGCATTCTTCAATGCACCCCAACCCTATCAGTTTCAAGATAAACCAAATAAAGTATGTTTACCTAGATAAAAGAATTTTCTGACAGAGTGCTATACATAAGGATATATGTACATAAGTCGGATGTGTTAGTTTTAGTTATTTACCACTTGCCTTTGATTAACATAATCCATGAACTTTCAACACGTTTAGTGGTTAAAGTGTCATATTTAACTGGTGTCGTGAATTGTTTCTTCGAACGAGAAGACATATCAGTTTCTTATTTAAATCGAATATAAATGTGGTTTATTATAACAGTATTTTGTTTATCTTAAAAGCCACACAAATGATAAAAAACAACAAACGTGCCGATTTGCCCGCGCTGTTTGACCAATGACATTTTTTTTTTACCCCGAGATGGGGAAGGCAAAGGATCAGAGCCATACAGCCTAGTCTGTTGAAAATCTTCTATCGAATTTAGATCCCAAAAGCAATGCCTTCCGTATTTTTTCGACTCCATAGAAAAATTAAATTAGGGCCAAAGCCATTTCTTCCGTCTTTAAACCTATTCTTCAGCAAAATTATAGCACTTTTGATGAAGATTTCATGGACTTCTTGAGAGCACACGAAACACAGTCTATGGTTCATTCCAATCAAAAAAAAGCAAAAGGTAAACAAACATAGTATGCAGATGACATTGACATGTGTCAGTTCCATAGTAAGTTTGTTTACGTTTTGCTTTTTTTGATTGGAATGAAGTATACACACTTTTATTTCATTATGAGTTCCGTACCCCAAGGCCAACGGAGGACCCTATTACTAAGCCTCCGCTGTCCGTCCGTTCGTCCGTCCGTCCGTCCGTCAGCGAGCTGTATCTTATAAATTATAAACCATAATAAACATAAATAACATAATAAACCATATAAACCATAGGAAACAGTTGTGTTAACTAATTACTCTCAATATTTACACAAAGAAGCTTCTTGCAAGCTTAAACTTGAACTAAGAGCCCGTTACACTTTCCCGCTGCCTATGGGCTATTCACTATGGGCCCGACGAAATAACGTTCGTGCCTTTTATAACCGCCGCGCCGTTTCCCGTTGGTTTCCTGTTTATTTCCAGAGGTGGGATTTCCATAGATAATCTGCCACCATAGATTACGGACGCTTAGACAAGACAGTCTGGTCCGCCTAGTCGGCCAATAGTTAGCGCCCGCCGCGACGCGTCTTGTCATCGATGCTAGCCGACCAGTCGCGCTGTTGTTCAAACGCCGTTGACCGCTGGCACTCGTGTTAATCCAGGTATTAAACTATCTGTGTACCAAATTTTATCCGAATCTGTTGAGCCGTTTTTGCGTGATTGAGTAACAAATATCCAAACATACAAACTTACAAACATCCAAACTTTCACATTTATAATATTATAGTAGGATTAAAGGAGGTCTCCATACAAGTGACCTGTTTTTGGAGTATGGTACAGAATCCTTCTTGCTTCATTAAAAAAATGCAAGTTGGATTCGCGACTCGCAATTTTTAAATGTTTTTTAACAGACTGCAGTATAGCCAAATGAAACGGTAACGATTTTAGCACTCTATACTGGGTGTTAAAAAAGTGCGTTTGAAATTTTAAGGGGTTACTCAGAATCAAGCACACCGAAAAAAGTTTTTGACTACAATACAACAAGAAGAAGTTTGTTTAAAAAATAGTTATTCTAACAAAAATCTAGTTATAAGTAAACTAATTTTTTGCAGCATGTACTAAGCGATTAGTAATATTTACTTTTTAAATCTAGTTAAAACACAGATTGTAGTGTTTACCACTGCATAGTAAGCATTAATGACGAAAGTCATGTGACTAGGAGAGTATTGAATATGAAAGTGGATGGATTCGTGGGAAGAGGAAGGCCAAGGAAGAGATGGCTGGATTGTGTGAAGAATGATATGAGTATGAAAGGAGTGAGCACTGAGATGACGGCAAGAAGAGATGAATGGAAGAAGAAGACATGTTGCGCCGACCCCAAATAATTGGGAACAGAATGAATACTAGAAAACGGTACTCTTTACAATAAGGTTTGTTGTCATTATAATCGGATTGTAAGGTGAACATGAAATGTTGTACACATACCGATATGTTCTGTTATATTCATAAATTGATTTAAGTAACTAGATTATTATAGTAATGACGACAAAACGTTTTATCGTCACAAATAGAACTAGACAATACGGATAAAGAGATTCTAGTTACATGTACCAGACATTTTTAGTGTATAGAATACAGGAAAATATTTAAAAAATCCACTCTTCAATTTTTTTTCTAATTCCCATACTAATCAGGTATTTGTATGGAAAACTGAAAAAAAGTAGTAGATCGGACTTTTTCAATATTTTTCCTGATTTCTTGTCGCTTATTATCGCACATAATATGTGTATTTATTCTCTTAGCTTCTACATTGTTTTTTTTTATGGCAGAGGTGGCAAACGAGCAGACGGATCACCTGATGGTAAGCGATTACCGCCGCCCATAGACACCCGCAACACTAGAGGAGTCACAAGTGCGTTGCCGGCCTTTGATATGGGAGTACGCTCTTTTCTTGAAGGTTTGAATGTCGTATCGGTCCGGAAATACCACAGGCGACAATGGGGAAGAAAACTGAGAAAGCTCGCCGATAGAGGCGCTGATATCGCTTGACTCATACTAACTGTTGAAACGTATAGAAAAAATTATTTACGTGAACTAAACATAAGATTATTAAAAAAATGCCGCGTTGTGTGGCGATTGGTTGCAATAATAATAGAAATCATTAATTTCCTAAAGATTCTCGGATGAAGAAGACGTGGGAATAGTTACGTTTTCAATTAGGTATGTACTTTTCAACTTCGCCTTTAATTGAGGAACAGTCCAAGTTGCATAGATTTTCTATTTAACAATTTTACAGACAAAAAACTAATTTATAACACCTCAATAATAAAAAACGCGGAACTAATTGAAAGTTGTTAAGAGTCAAGCGTTCGTAGCGCCATCTGCAAATAGCTTTGCGTTTTCTTCCCCATTCATTCCACAGTGTGGTTGTGCGAGGCAGAAAGTTTCTAGTGAAACGCACAGTTGTGGACTGCCAAGTGCCAACCATCTATGTGATGGGGATGAATATATTGTCGCGTAGAACGATGGCGAAAAGAGGCGGCAGGAATCAATCAGTACAATTCCTCGGAGCACTCCCCATTGTACAAGCGATAGAGAATGCAGAGCGAGGCTACATCTCTACGCAGCGCCAAGGAGTCAAGCAGATCTGAAATATCCTGGCAACCGACGATTCGATTTGCTCTCCGTTGAATGCGGTCCAGAGGGAGAAGCTGGTACTGGGGTGCCCGTGCCCAGAGATGAGAACAGTATTCCATGTGAGGCCGAACCTGTGCCTTATAAAGTTGCACGCGATGGGCCGCAGTGAAATACCGTCTCGATCTATTGGGCACACCAAGCTTCTTCGAGGCTTATTTAGCCTTACCCCCTAGATGACCACGGAACTGGACTTCACTCGATATGTCGACACCAAGGATTCCGATACTAGCTGAGGCATTAAGGGGAGTGTCCTCAAAACGAGGTGATACGACAAATGGCATTTTCTTGGTACGTTTCCTGTGTGTTCCTTGGAAAAAGTTGTTTCGATTCATGATTAGAAACCCCCCAGTTTGAACCATAATCAGAGAAGCTGAAGGCAAGGATGTAACTCTTATAAGCTTTGTCACTCACGTCATGTAATCCGTGCTTAACAATTTTGTTACCGTCGGTTTTGTTACTGTCCCTAAAAATATCAAGGAGTTTTTAAGCATTTCCTTCAAAATGTCTTTACTTTGACAAATATTTTTGGTCTTATTTCAAAATAATAAATACTTATTTTTGCTACTGTATTATTGCAATCAATAGATTAGAAACTTGTATTCGTCATTAGTTTTATTTATATAAAATATTAAATATGGTAACAAAACCGACACCAGTTTATCACTCACTCCCATATTTTTATATTTTTTCCTGTAAATAATATTTTAACGTGAAAAAAAATACAAATTTTAATAATTTAGAGAAAATACGTATATAATTACGTTCATCAAGACTCTACAGTAAAGTAAAATTTTAGTCCTTTTTTTTTGCCTTTTGTTGTAGCTTTAGGCCCAACAATTCTGCCAATTTCAACGTTAAGGAAAAATCAATTTAATAATTAAATCAAGTTAATACTCCCCTTGTGAAATATTTTAGTAAATATATAAACTTGTTCGAAATAAAATTGTAACTGTCTCAGTGAATCTCCCTCATAACTACCTATAATGTGTGCTTTTTGTTCGTCCTGTGTTGTTGTAGTTAGTATAAAATCGCTTTTGTATTGTTCTAGGTGGCGGTCTGTTTGTGCGGATAAAAAAAAAAAACTCACAAAAAAAAAAAAAAACTTCAGTCTAACCGAACATTTTCTTCCTTATATTTAAATTATTTCTACGTTGACGTTGGCGGAATTATTGTGGCCAACACAATAAAAGGCCAGAAAAAAAAAAAAAATTTAAGATTAACCAGTAAAAATGCTTAATCGGTAAAAGTGACTATACACTGATTTATTTGAATTTAAAAACCTCCACCATATTTTATTTAAAAAACCGCGCCACCTAAAACAAGACAACATTAAATGTTACATACTTATTTGTACAACACAACACAACACAACAATTATATGTATAAAGGAAGTATTTATGGGTAGAATTCGTAAATTGTTTTAGAATTTAATATTATTATGCTAAATATATTTACATAGTAAGTTAATAACGGGAGTATCAATTTGGGATAATAAAAACGAGACATTGGTAGGACGAGGGAAATCAGGGGGCAGAACATCATAGAGGGAAAATGGGTACTTTGGGCAGGAGAATAGAATATGATCAACAGAGCCTTCATCGAGTCCACATTCACAGAGCGAGTGATCCCTTATCCGTATCTTGGCCAGGAATACTGGTGTAACTACGTGTCCTAGGCGGAGTCGACAAATTGAAGAAGTGGTTTGCTTGTTGAACTTCTTATATTTGTAGAACCAAGGCTTTTTGCGAATGGACGGTTGGATAGAACCATAGTGTCTACCTTTTATTTGTCTAGATTCATCCCAGACAGTGGCCCATGAATCATATAAATAGGAACGAGCCATGTTTACCATATCTGAGGAAAAGATATTATAATGAGTTAAAACACCATCTTGGGTAGCTTCTTTAGCCCATGAGTCAGCCCATTCATTACCTTCAATACCAGAGTGACCTGGAATCCATGCCAGAACGATATCTAAATTTACAATTTTACATTTATAGAGTAATTCTTTGATTTTAAAAATTAAAGGACATTGAATTTGTTTTCTAAACAGGTTACATGTGAGAGAATGTAAGCAGTTCAATGAGTCAGTAAAAATAATTGCCTTTTGAATATTATGGGAGAAAGCGTAGGAAATGGCTTCAAAAATAGCAACTGCCTCTCCAGTAAAAACTGAAGCATTATAAGGACATTTAAATTTTAAAACAATTTTATATTTTGGTATCCAAATCGCCGCCCCAGTACACCGCCCTGATCAGATATTTTAGAGGCATCCGAAAACATTGTCAAATAGTCACTTCACTGTTCAGAAACAATGGAGTTAAAGCGACCATTAGCAAACGGGTCCTCTTTGCATATGTCAAAATCCATTATGATATTTGGTTTGAAAATCAAAGCATCATAGCTACACGTGAATAAAGGGAAAGTTGGGAATTGAACAATGGGAAACGGCAGATCTCTAATTTTGTTGTAGCTTATTATAATTTTTGGAGCACTTTTATTAGTCCAATATCTACTGGAAGTGATTTTATTGGAGAGTAGGTTCAAACAGGTGAGAAGGGGATGGTTTAAATATTGAAAAGTTTTGAATACAAATCTATTGGAGAGATATTGCCTGCGGAGATCTAAGGGTGGGTCAACACATTCAACCTGTAAGGCGTTTTTGGGTGAGGATTTCATTGCACCTAGAATGATGCGATGACATTTGGCCTGGAGTAGATCAAATTTTTGAAGTGAAATTCTACTACATGGTTCAAGTAGAAAAGAACCGTAATCAAAGTGACTACGGACTAGGGCATTATAAATTAATTTTTGACAATATGGGTGGGCTCCCCACCACACTCCCGAAAGGGCACGCATAAGGTTTATACTTTTTTCGCATTTGCTGAGAATATAATTTAAATGAGGAATTCCACACATTTTGGAGTCTAAGATGACTCCCAAAAATTTTACTTTAGAATCAACAGGGATTAGCTGGTCTTGGAAAGCAAGATTAACAATCGGAGTAGATCTCTTACGACTAAATACAACTGTACTGCTCTTAGAAGGGGATAGGTCAAGTCCATTGTCCTGTAACCAGATATTTAGATAGTATATAGCAGAATTCAGTCGATTGGATATCTCTTCAATAGATTTGGAAGAGAAGTAAAGTGTTAAGTCATCTGCGTATTGCAAAAGATTACAGAAGGAGTTTACAGATTGATCTAAATCATATGTGTAAATGCTATATAAAATGGGTGATAAAACGGAGCCCTGAGGAAGGCTCTTCCAAACCGATCTAGGGGAGGAAAGGTTACCTCGATGTCGGATCTTTACAGATCTACTCATGAATAAATTGCTAATAAAATGAACGATCTTTACCGGTATACTCAGCTGGTACATTTTTTGTCTGAGTACGGGAAGAAGGACATTATCATAAGCTGAGGCAACATCGAGAAATACTCCCACAAGAGTTTCGTCATTAGAAAAAGCTAAGCGGATGTCAGAAGTAAATATGGCTAAACTGTCCATAGTGCTTTTGCCCTTCCGAAAACCGAACTGACTGGAAGAGAGATTGCCTTTAGTTTCTACAAACCATTCCAATCTGTTTTTAACGAGATGCTCCATTATTTTGCACAGAGTGGACGAAAGAGCGATGGGCCGATAGGAAGACGGGTTATTTGCATCCTTGCCTGGTTTTTTTATGGGCATGACTACCTGCGTTTTCCAGCGATCCGGAATTTGACCCTCTGGTCTGGTCTTTTTGCCTCTGCAAAAATGACATTTAATAAATGTAAAAAACAGGTTTTGGTAGAATTATTTTAAAATAAAAGAATATGGTATTCCATCCTCTCCTGGGGCAGAATCTTTAAGACCATTTAAGGCACATTCTAGTTCGGAGAAAGAGAATAGTTCATCAAACCTATCTAAAGGGTAGGGAGCTCAAAATGAGGGGGAGGAAAATCAAAGCGATTGGGAACAAATGGAGGGGCCAGTTTATCTGTAAAGGTTTCTAACCAAGGGTCAGAGTCATTAGATGATATCGACTCTGAAGAGAGGGAGCCGCGATAGCGCCTAACATTGTGCCATACTATTGAAAGAGGGCATCTTGGAGAGATGCTCTCACAGAAAATTTTCCAGCTTTTCTTCTTTTTACGAGAGAAAAGTCTCCTAGCTTTTGCTGAGATATTTTGATACCGAATGAAATTTTCTTGAGTCATGGAAAGATTATAAGTAGTATTCGGGACGACAGACTTTAGTCATAATTATAATAGTTTTCATTAAGACTATGTCTAATAAATAAGTTATAATGTATGATAGATAAGTTAGACAGATATACTGTATTGTAATAGTTAAGTGCGAAATAAAAATAGAGATAGCCGCTTTCACTTTGTCAATAGCCTTCATAAGAACAGTAAACCATAAAACCGTTGCGCATTTCATTCAACCCGCCATCGCCATCCCAAGTAAGTGTACAGCAGATGTTGCGTTGGAGGCGCAAGACAAAGAACCGAAGCGACGCCGTCTCGGTATCCCGCCAAAAATTGGTAAACCAATCGGCCGAACACGCGCGCCAAATTAGCCGCCGAAAGTTAATTAACCAATCAGGACAACGCGCGCGCTCGACCGCATCCCCATGCCTGGTCAAGCCAAGCGCACCAACGCAGCATCCCAAGCAAAGGCGGGAAATGTCGCATAGTACCTAACTGAATATTTAGCGCACCTAAAGTCATGTATCATATTTACGAACCTAGTAAACATTAGACATAGTTTAGATGCAGTAATTAGTCATTAGTGGTATTGTAATTTAGTATAGAAAATCACAGAATAATAAATGACGCTTAGTACGGGGGCGACGGAGGGAGGCCACGCCCCCTAACCCTTAAATAGACCCGGGGCTCGCGGGATCTAGCAGTCAGCAGTCACAGTCACTTGCCCATTCGTCACCGAACGACAGACGTCAATCGCCATTGTCTCGCAGCCCCTAGCCATTGTATAGCTAGTCTCGCTCGCCGTCGCCCCCGAACTACTGAAGCGCCGAACTCAAACAGCCGTGTTATTCTTCCGCCGAGTATCTCAACTCCAGCAATAGCGTGTGCGTGACCCCGCATTGCCTACGATACAGTCCACTCAGTGCCTTGGGTGTCCCGCACATCGTGGTCCTTCGAGCCGGATTTTAAGATACCATATGAAGAATCGCCAAACAACATGGTTGTGACGAGATCAACTTCGGAACGTTCGCAGTCAGTGCCAATGCCGAGCACCGCCACAACGAGCAACGCCACAACTACTAGCACAGCCGCCGTAAACACGACAGTGAGTGTGATCGAAGTCGACGCATCGACTATGTCTGGTTGTTCTGTCAACCAGCAAGCCCGTACGCTTACTGTCACAGCCCAGGTACATTCCAAACTTACGGACGGCACTGCGAAGAAGACGCCTACCGCGAGTCGCAGGAGTAAAAAATCAGAACGAGTGCGCCTAGCCCGAGCAAAATACGAGTTAGCTCTCGCTCATGTTCATCTCCTGATGATGGAAGCCACCTTCGAAGACGATCGAGACGCTGACTCAAAAAGAACCTTCGTGACGAACAGCCAACGCCAACATGACAGAATCCTTCCGACGTCAAAGCCAGACGCGCAGCCAGCCATTAGCGCACCCACAACCATCACTGACTCTGCTCGGCCCACGCCAGATGCACAGCCCATCGCTAGCGCCGCCGCCGTGACGCGCACGAAGTTCGCGCACCCGCTAGCTAGCACCGCCGCCGCGATCGTGCCGGCGTCCACAGCGTGTCCTGCCACACACGCCGCCGCCAGGACGCCCACGACATTCGCGCACTCGCTAGCTTGCAACGCCGCCGCGATCGTGCCAGCGTCCACAGCGTGTCCTGCCATACACGCCGCCGCCGCGATGCCTGCGCCATTCGCGCACCCGCTAGCTAGCACTGCCGCCGCGATCGCGCCGGCGTCCACAGCGTGTCCTGCCATACACGCCGCCGCCAGGACACCCACGACATTCGCGCAGCCGCTAGTTTGCACCGCCGCCGCGATCGTGCCAGCGTCCACAGCGTGTCCCGTCAAACACGCCGCGGCCGCGACGCCCACGACATTCGCGCTCCCGCTATCCAGCAGCACGGCCGCCGCGATCGTTCCTGTGTCCACGACGTGTCCGGCTACACACGTCGCAGCCGTGACGCCCATGCAATTCGCCCAGCTCGTAGCTAACACCGCGATCGAGACGTCTGCGCACTTCACGCAGCGCGTTGCTAGCGCCGCCGCCACCGCCGCCGAGATCGTGCCCGCGCCTGCGGCATGTTCTGCCACACACACCCCCGAGACGCCTTCGCCACACATACAGCCACCTGATAGCGCCGCCGCCGTGACGTCCGCGCCATTCGCGCAGCCCGTAGCTAGCGCCGCCGCCGCCGCGATTGTTCCCGCGTCCACAGCGTGTCCCGCCGCACACGCCGCCGCCATAACGCCCGTGCCATTTGCGCAGCCCGTAGCTAGCGCCGCCGCTGCCGTGATCGTTCCCGCGTCCACAGCGGGCCCCGCCGCACACGCCGCCGCCGTGACGCCCGTGCCATTTGCGCAGCCCGTAGCTAGCGCCGCCGCCGCCGCGATCGTTCCCGCGTCTACAGAGTGTCCCGCCGCACACGCCGCCGCCGTGACGCCCGCGCCATTCGCGCAGCCCGCTGCTAGCGTAACGGCGACTGTCCCCGCGCACCACGCGTACCCTGTTTCCCACGCCACTGGGACGCCTATGCTATATGCGCAGCCCGTTGCCAGCGCTGCGACAAACGTTCCCGCATTCGAAGCTTGCCCAACACAATACGCCGTCGCGACGCCGACGCTCACCCCACCACTCGCAGCTGCCAGCACCGCCTCTCTCACGTGGACCGGCCTATACCCAGCTTCAATGGCCGCCGCGATCGCCACCACTAACACCTTTACGACATTACCTGCGAGTCCTGCAATAGATAACGCACCGAGAACTACCGCTACTCTCCCCGCCGTCACCGCTGCCGCAATGCTACCTGCGCCTCACAGCCCCGCCTCCACCGGACAACAGATGGACCTCCGTGAATTAGCATCGGCGATAATTGCCATGCGAGCGGGACAGCAACAACATGCGCCCCGCTATTGTTCCGAGTTGTCTCCCTTTTATGGCGCTCATCAAGAATGGCTCGCTATTAAAGCTGCATATGTTGAAACCTCGCCGAGTTTCTCCGAAGCTGATAACATGACCAGACTGAGGAAAGGCCTCCGAGAACGAGCGAAAGAAAGAAAATATAACAGAAAGCCAAAGAAAAAGAAAACATGGCCAACTGAAATAAAAACAACAAAGAAAAAGAAAAGTGAGCCCCTCTCTCCTCGCGGTGGTTTAGCACGCATGCCGCTGCCAGGCCCGTTCGAAGACAAAAACATTGCCGGGCGCCCCCGCTGGCGCGCTTCACAACGTCTCGCTGAGCTCCTTTGGGCCCGCTCGGTCCGGAAGTACCTTCCCGAGTTTCAATATCGGCGGGAGCCACGCAGCCGAGGACCAGCCGTCAAAACTGGTGAGGTCATCTTCATCGCCGACGGAACGCTGCCCCGTAACACATGGCCAAGTGGAGTAGTAGTCAACACCTACCCAGGGCACCGAGGACTCCTGAGAAGATCTATGAAGAAGTTAGTCGTCCTGCCAACATAACTAGAGACAGTCGTCCCTACAGCGGAAGATGCAGCGCCAGCTACAAAGAGCGACGCTGCACGGCGGGAGTGATATTCGGGACGACAGACTTTAGTCATAATTATAATAGTTTTCATTAAGACTATGTCTAATAAATAAGTTATAATGTATGATAGATAAGTTAGACAGATATACTGTATTGTAATAGTTAAGTGCGAAATAAAAATAGAGATAGCCGCTTTCACTTTGTCAATAGCCTTCATAAGAACAGTAAACCATAAAACCGTTGCGCATTTCATTCAACCCGCCATCGCCATCCCAAGTAAGTGTACAGCAGATGTTGCGTTGGAGGCGCAAGACAAAGAACCGAAGCGACGCCGTCTCGGTATCCCGCCAAAAATTGGTAAACCAATCGGCCGAACACGCGCGCCAAATTAGCCGCCGAAAGTTAATTAACCAATCAGGACAACGCGCGCGCTCGACCGCATCCCCATGCCTGGTCAAGCCAAGCGCACCAACGCAGCATCCCAAGCAAAGGCGGGAAATGTCGCATAGTACCTAACTGAATATTTAGCGCACCTAAAGTCATGTATCATATTTACGAACCTAGTAAACATTAGACATAGTTTAGATGCAGTAATTAGTCATTAGTGGTATTGTAATTTAGTATAGAAAATCACAGAATAATAAATGACGCTTAGTACGGGGGCGACGGAGGGAGGCCACGCCCCCTAACCCTTAAATAGACCCGGGGCTCGCGGGATCCAGCAGTCAGCAGTCACAGTCACTTGCCCATTCGTCACCGAACGACAGACGTCAATCGCCATTGTCTCGCAGCCCCTAGCCATTGTATAGCTAGTCTCGCTCGCCGTCGCCCCCGAACTACTGAAGCGCCGAACTCAAACAGCCGTGTTATTCTTCCGCCGAGTATCTCAACTCCAGCAATAGCGTGTGCGTGACCCCGCATTGCCTACGATACAGTCCACTCAGTGCCTTGGGTGTCCCGCACAAGTAGCTTCACATTCATTACGTTGTTTTATAATTGAGGAACATTCAGAATCCCACCAAGGAGGGGAGGAAGGCTCATGTGAAATAGTTTTTTTTTTGGGAATATATAAATCAGCGCATTTAAGTATAAATTCCTCAAACAAAGTATATTTTGCCTGGAGACTATTATCAGGTTCAGAACTTGAACTAGAAACTCTCATATCTACAGCAGATGCGAAGCTAGTCCAATCTGCCTCTTTGGTTTTATGTTTTAATAACGGAACAGGGGGGAGAAAGGGTCGGACAGATTTACATAAAGAAATAATAATGGGAAAATGATCACTGCTATGCGAGGAAGTTAGTGTTTTCCATGACATAGAGGGAGTGAGATTTGGAGAACATAAATAAAGATCAACTACAGATTGTGGATTTTGGTTTGGATAAACTCTATGGGTTGGGGACCCATCGTTGAGGACACAAACATTAATGTTATCAAAAAGATCAATTAACGCATGAGAAACAGAATCACAATGATATGAACCCCATGAGATGTGATGGGAATTAAAATCTCCAAGGATTATAAGAGGATGGGGGATAGATGAGAGCAACGATTGAAGGATAGGAATAAGATTAATTGAAGGATGGGGAATATATACTGAAACAAAATTAATGTTCATCACTCTGGCAGCAATGATATAAATATCAGGGGTTGAATAAGTAAGTGGAATTTGAGAAAATGTGAAACGGTTATTTATGAGCAGGGCACACCCTGCATAGCCGTCGTCCCTGTCGTCACGGAGGCAAGTATAACCTCGTACTCTAAAGTTAGAGCCCGGGGTCAGCCAAGTCTCCGAGACAGCAGCAACGACGGCAGAATATTTTTTGAGGAGGAAAGTCAATTCAAATTTGTTTCGTCGTAGACTTCTACAGTTCCATTGCATTGGGATGCAGCTTCCGCATATGAGACATTTTGCTCAGCCATTGCAATTTTGATGGATTTTTGCCTAGATTGCTCGGGGCACTTTTTGTTAGTTGCAAAATGCCGGCCTGAGCAGAAAATGCATGTAGACAGCTCTTCAGACACTTCGCAGCTCTCTCCTGTGTGATTTTGTGCACATTTGTAGCAACGTGGGCGGCTTCTGCATTGGGATTTAATGTGACCAAATCTGCAGCAACTATGACACTGGATTGTTGGCAGCTGGTAAGTTTCTACTGGCATAGATGTGTAGAATGCGTACACATATTTTGGGAGAACTTGTCCATCAAATGTCAGGACTACTGACATGGTGGGAACCCAAGTTGCCTTGTTGTCGACAAACTTTTTGCGATTGAGGCGCCTGCCTGGCTTTTAAAATTTTCCCGCAGTTTTCTGGAAGTTCCACTGAGTCAACTAGCTCATCCATGCTCCAATCAACCGGCACACCGCGAATGACACCCGTGCGAGTGACATTATAAACCGGGATTGTAGCGGAAAAGTTATTTGCTGTCAAACAGGGATGAGCCAGAAATTCATTGGTAGCATCAGAGGAGGTGAACTCTATGGAGACTCTGTTGCGTCCTACACTGTTTGCCATCTTTTACTATGTTTTTGATATTGTTTTTGCAAAGTAGCAAACCGACTTTGATGGGTCGTAGGGTTAAACCTGCAGATGGATCTGCCTCCATCCGAGAGAGATGTATGATGAACGGACCGTGATCATCGCGCGTGTAGCTGCGGGAATTTCCTGTCAGACACGGGTGTGTGTATACGGTTTAAATGGAAGCAGCTGCTTCATCCAGTGAGGCAACATTCTTTTTGCCAGAAGTAGCGATGGCTTCGGCCGGTCTTTTCTGTCCGCGGGACTCAGTCTCGGACGGAGACGTATCCATCTGGGTTTGTCTTAGCTCTTGGCTAAAAAGAGGGGGAGACTCATTATCAGTAGTGGGATCTGGAGGATCAGGGGGATCAGGGGGATCCATTTGAGTGGGTACGCTTACCTAAAAACAGATAATAACAATCACAACAAGCAGCTAAAAATTCTTAGAAATCTTCCAAAAAAAACACTAATTCTAGAAATTTTCTACGAGCACACGAGTTAACCTCGAACGCTAGGGCATAATCCTTTAAAGTCCTATTTTTCATCATTGTAATTTTTTTTGAAATTCCTCTGGTGACAAGTGTCAAAGGAGAATGTTTATTAACGTTATCTCCTCGGGCCCATAGCTCAAAGTGGCTTCAGACCTGAAAAAACCCTTTGTACCTGAAAAATGATTTCTTATTTTGACACTCACAACATTTGTACCGCTGTCTGTGAGGAATGATTGACAAAAGAGTTTGGGCCATACGGCGCCATCTTGAAAATTTGTTTTTCCATTTTTTTGATAATTTGGCTTTTCTCCGACCAGATTTGAAGGCCTAACACGCGTTACATATCATTTGTAACGGGGCTGGTGTACTCAGTTTGTTTCTAGATTGTCTAGATTTTCTGTAATTAACCTCCAAAAAAAAGCCCGACGGGCTTTTTTTCCCATGCTAATTACAGAAAAACTAGATACTCTACATACCAGTTTATTACATCAGCCCCGTTACATATGATATGTAACGCTAGTTAGCCCTTCAAATCTGCTCGGAAAAAGGCCTAATAATAAAAAAAAGGGAATAACATTTTTCAAGCGTTACTCCGTCGGGCCCATAAACTTTCATCGATAACTCCATAACGAGTGCGGTACAAATGATAAGAATGAAGTATTACTGAAATATTTTGCTGGTACAAAGGTTCTATGAACTTATTTTGTTAATATCTGCAGTAATTATGGAGAAATTCAAAGCGAAAGTTTGTATGTAGCTCACGAAATAGGGTGACAATGATTGTTAATGTTATTGGAATAGTACTGGTTCGTACTAAAATGTTAGGTAGGTAAAAATTATAACGAAATAATCACAGATAAATCAATCTAGGTACCTGCAGTAACCTTATTACCAAAAAAAATGAAATATTGTATTATAAATAAAATATTATCAAAAAAATATGCATCCATCGAAATTCTTGTTAAGAATTATTGGTTGTTCGACCCAATGGTCATAACAAAAGTTAGATAACGCTTGTTAACATAATAATACATAAATGATACGGTCATTATGTTAACAAAATAATAGAAAAAAAAAAGTTATTTAGGTAACAAAATAAAATGAATGAGCGAAGGATTTGTTAGGTGGGGAACAATTTTAGGTTTTTATTTGAAATTTTTCATAAATGTCCTAGTTTGCAACTATAAATTTTAATGCATTTAATTAAGTTCCTGAGAGATGAAGAGAAATTGGGATTTTTGAAATTGTATTAGGTATTAGTTCACCATTTGTAAAATTAATTTATAAAATAGATGCCTTTACCAACTTATCACAGACTACTGAAAATGCTTGCCTAACTTATTTTTACTCTGGAGTGATTGCTATGGCTATGAATAATCGAAATTATGGTTCAATTTAGTAATAAGGGTCGGAACAGATACTTAACTATTAGTGTAATAAATACCTACTCCGAATCGGAACATCATAAGGTTACCATAGCCAAAATGCCTTAGGATAAACGGGATTATAAGTTTTATGTTTACATAAAACAATATTAAAACTGTACAGAATCTATTTGATGAGAGTCTTTTACTTAAAGTATTTTAAATGGTTTTATTATAAATAAAGTTAAACATAGTGGGGTTTTATACGTAATCCAATGTGTATGGGGAGGTAAAATTTAATGATTAAAGGAAATCACTTGGCACACGTGTATGTTAAGTAAATAGAAGCTGATTTAGCCCAGTAGCCACCCCTCACCCCCTGGCAGGTGATGAGGGAGGGCGTACAACGTCTGACTTTGGCGTGCTATCTATTTGACCTATCATCTTGAACTTGGTGTCGTTTTCGAATAAACCGAGAATGTAGCTTTCATTTTTGGCATAATTTTTGTTCAATTTACTACATTTATTGTGAAAAAAAAATAAGAAAATGAAAAAACTCTCCAAAAAATCTACTAGATTTTGCTTTAATATGCTATCGTTTAAAAAATATGCACTAGTGGCATAAATAAAAAATATTGGTAACACAAGATATTACAAGACGAAAAAAGAATTAATGTTGTCCATATTCTATGCTCTAACAGGAGGTGATACCATTTCAGCCTCTAATGGAGGAGGAAAGAAAACCGCGTCGTAAGCCTGGAATGTTTCTCCTCCAGCAACTCTCGGTTTTAAAACGATGGGTTGTGGAGACATTGAAAGCGCCAAAAAAAAATTTGGAAAAATTTATTATAACCATGTGCGCCTATGACAAGACAGTTTGAATAAAACGATATTTTTGTATTGTACATAGATTTCTCTGTTTGGGTATAAAATTATTTTAAATTGATTTGTTTTTAATATGTTTAAGATCCAGCTACTGCACCAGCTTAACCCATTGCAGGCGAGAATCGTACTCTAAAAGATAAGGACAAATTAAAAAAAATCCATCATCGGAAGACAGTATACCAGGGTGTCCACGTATGGGATCAGACATTAGTGCCCGTTCAAAATCTCTCACGTCCGGCTCAGTGAAAGTGGGAAATAGCTACAAATAATCAGTAGATGGACTACTGCTGTGGCTGCTACCGCTTGTTTAGAGCTAATTCGGTGCAAATGCAATTCAAACCACATTGTGGGGTTAAATACAACTGTCAAAAAAGACAAATAAACTGCCCCGAATTATGCCTTTGCAGTGAAAAATGTCATTCTGAGGAATGAGCACTCAGCTAGAACAAAGGTATACTCGTTATTCATTAGTGATGGGGTTTCCGGCCTAATAAAATAGAAGCTTCCCTATTCTCAACTAGTTGTTGTGCAAGTGAGGTACTTATACATCTGAATTCTGGACAAATGGATCGCCCACCCTTTAGGATACGGAGCAAAATATTTATGAGGGAACAGGAAAAGGACTGCAATATTTTTTTGAAACAAAAATAGCAGGTTCGATTTTTGATATTTTTATTTTTTTTGTCTGACATATGTAACTAAAAATTTTTGGTTTTTGGACTTTTCACTTTTTTGTGCTATAAGCTTTGCTTGTTGCCACATTTCATGATTCTAGGTATACGGAAAGTACCTTATAGGTTTTGATTCCCATGCGAGTGTCCAAATATGATTGACTCGGCACAGACGTTTGATTTTTTCACATCTTCAAGGGATTGCAGGCCTGAGTATTTGATATAAATTTCAACTTGATACGTCTACGCGTTCCTGAGAAAAAGGGTCTTGTCAGACAGACAGACAGACAGATAGACAGACCGACGGACAGACGGACGGACGGGCAACGAAGTTGTCCTATAAGGGTTCCTTTTTACCTTTTGAGGTATGTAACCCTAAAAATTAAAGATGCTATCAGAAATACATCGAAATAAAACTTTAGAAAATATCTGATAATGAATGAAACTTTAAACATCGGGGACGTAAAAAACAAATACTGAATGGTTTTGTCTCATATGCTTTAAAAAAAACTTGTTTCATGCCCATTTTAGAAATGTACAATACTTGTACATTTTCCTAGCTAACATTGAGTGAATTACTATTTTTGACTTAAAGGTGCTGATTAAAAAAAAAACATTATATTCGAGCTTTTTGACACAAAATTATTTAGAATGACTAAGAATAGAAAGGATATCATGCGAGTGTTCTATAAGGTAACCGTGACCTGAGATAAAAAAAAGAAAAAAAACCGGCCAAGTGCGAATCGGACTCGCGCGTAAAGGGTTCCGTACCATAGAACAAGAAACTCCAAAAAACAAGTCTTTTGTATGGGGACCCCCTTTAATTTTTAAATATAATTTCATTTTATTATATTTTATTAGTGACTATAGCAATACAAACTCTGTGAGCATTTCAAGCGTCTACCTGTTGCCATTATTAAGATCGAGCAAAAAACGCCAAAAATACACGTTTCTAGTAGGGGAGCCCCTTTAACTTTTAATTTATCTGGGGGCACGGAAGTACCCCCGCCAAGACGAGCCAAGCGAAGGGCAAGGGCACTACCTACCTTTTCTCGAAATGCTTCGTCGTTTTTTTAAACTCTCATAACTTTGCTTTGGACGAGCCAGGCGAAGCGCAAGGGCACTACCTACCTTTTCTCGAAACGCTTCGTCGTTTTTTTGAACTCTTATAACTTTGCTTTGGATGATGCTAAATATTTAAATTTTTCAAGATAGAATGCCATCAGTACAATCATTAAACGTACAAAGTTTGAATGTCGTAGCTATTATACTTAAGATTTTATTAATGTCTCAAAACTCACGATTTCGTCACTGACTCACTGGACTGACTCACCAAGTGGCTCACCAATTACTTATTAATGGCAAACCAAATCACCGACTCAACAAAATCCCCAAAGCTACTTTCACACCGTCACAGGAGTCCATATGTTACGCTTTTAGTATTAGTGATATTGTAACAGAAATTAAATCACTCAAACTCGGGAAGGCTTCAGGTTTTGATTAAATATCTATTGAGCAAATTAAACATGTTGGCCCTGTGGGTATCTCGTGGTTACTTCAACTATTCAACGAGTGTCTTGAGACTGCAAAAATATCCAAATTCTGGAGAAAGTCAAAAGTAATCGCTATCCCAAAACCTTGGAAATTCTGTGATTACCCTAAAAATTACCGACCAATTTCCCTCCTTTTTCACATCTACAAGCTGTTCGAAAGTATGCTGCTGAATCGGCTATCTGGTGTTCATCATCATCATCATCATCGTCAGCCTGCATTAGTCCACTGTTGGACATAGGCCTCCCCTAAGGCACGCCACTTATACCTATCTTCGGCCACGCGCATCCAGCTGTTACCAGCAACCTTGCGCAGATCATCGCTCCACCTAGCCGGGGGCGTCCTACGCTACGTTTGCCCAAACGCGGTCTCCACTGTAGCACTCTGTTTGTCCACCGGTTGTCAGTTCTTCGACATATATGTCCGGCCCATTGCCACTTCAGTGTGCTAATTCTCTGAGCAATGTCGATTGCTTTGGTTCTCTGGCGAATAACCTCATTTCGGATTCGGTCGCGCAGAGAAACTCCGAGCATGGCTCTCTCCATGGCACGCTGTGTGACTTTGAGCTTGTGGACTAACTGCACTGTTAGTGTCCACGTTTCGGCGCCATATGTCATCACGGGTAGGACGCACTGGTTGAAGACTTTTGTCTTCAGGCATTGTGGTATTGGCGACGTGAATATGTGACGAAGGTTGCCGAATGCTGCCCAGCTTAGCTGTATTCTTCTACTGGCCTCCCTCTCGAAGTTGTTTCTACCTAACTGCATGATTTGCCCGAGGTAGACATATTCTTGAACAGCTTCGAGAGGTTTACCCTCGACTATAACCGGACTCGGGACGATGTGTTTATTGAACATGACTTTAGTCTTGTCCAAGTTCATCCCGAGACCAATCAGTCGGGAAGCAGCATTAAGGCTATCCAGCATATCCTTTCTTTCCGATTCTGCCATTATGACGATATCATCGGCAAAGCGAAGGTGTGAGATGTGTTCGCCATTGACATTTATGCCTCGTCCTTTCCAGTCTATAGTCTTGAAAACGTCTTCCAACGCATTTGTGAACAGTTTTGGGGATATGACATCCCCCTGTCTCACTCCTCGATGCAATTGGATGGGTTTTGATTGACTATTCTGTATTTGGACGGCCATAGTGGCGGCGTCGTAAAGACATCTCAGCACTTCAATGTATCGCCAGTCAACTTGGCATCTCTGCAAGGACTTTATTACAGCCCAGGTCTCGATGGAGTCAAAGGCCTTCTCATGGTCCACAAATGCAAGACACAAGGGCTGCTTATACTCCTCTGTCTTCTGTGTAATCTGCCTCACTGTGTGTATGTGGTCTAGAGGTGTCTAGAGTGCCAAAACCTCCTCGAAACCCAGCTTGCTCTGGTGTTTGGAATTCATCAAGCCTACGTGCGAGTCGGTTTGTGATGACCCTCGAGAACAACTTGTAGACATGGCTTAAAAGCGATATCGGTCTATAGTCTTTTAGAAGAGTTTTGTCACTTTTCTTAAAGAACAGGACCACGATGCTTCTGTTCCACGCCTTTGGAGTTCTCCCGTTTTGTAAAGCAACATTGAATATATTCTGAAGCCTACTGATTACAGGCTTACCACCTGCTTTCAGAAGCTCAGAAGTTATTTCATCCTCTCCAGGGGCTTTTCCATTTTTAAGCTGTCTGAGGGCTAACTCGATCTCGTCGTGACTGATATCGGGAAGCTCGTCAGTGAAGTGGCAAGTCAACGTGGCTCGGGCTTCCGTGTTATGGGGATCTGGTCTGGAAGCTTTTGAAGCATATAACCGACTATAGAAATCTTCGATCTCGGACAAGATCTCGGGCTTAGAGGTAGCGACTCTGCCGTCGAATGTTGTAAGTTTTGTCAGATGACTTCTCCCAAGCTGCTGAATGAAAACTTTAGTTCCTCGATTCTTCTCTATAGCTTATTCGATATGAAGAGCATTGAAACGACGAAGATCTCATTGAATCAGCTTACGTATCCGCTTTGAGAGAGTTTTGTCATCTCCCGAAGTGGCTGTCGTGTTTTCTCGCCTTTTCCTCATAAGCTCCAAAGTCTCATCCGAGAGTTTTAATTTCCTGTCCTTATGCTTGACTCTACAGAACTTTTCTCCCACAGCCCTCATGGTATTTACCACGTTGTTGAGGTCCTCGTCTAAGCCAACTTATGGGGTAAGAGCATCGAAGCTATTTTTCAGCTCCAGTTGGAATCGCTCGGAACCAAGTAGGACCTAAAACTGATCAGGACGAAGAGAAGATTTCATCAGACGACTTCTTTCTAGCTTGTAATCGATATTCAGACTCGGAGAAGTCGGTGATCGCTGCCGGTATTAAACCTGTTGATCACGGAGACATCTCTGAATATGTGCTTCTTGTCAGTCAAGATGAAATCTATTTCGTTTTTGGTCACAGTATCAGGGCTTTTCCAGGTCCATCTTCTTTGGGGCTTTTTCTTATAGAAAGAGTTCATTAAGAAAAGCCCCTGCAGATTTAGATTTATTTTATTTCATATTATCAATGTCATATTCATAATAAAATTTAAAATGTCAGAGTATAATATGATCGTCAGAAACATAATAGTTAAAATACAAATACAAAGAGGTTAAAACATATTTTTTATTAGTTTTAAGTATTTTTATTTATTTACATAATATTTACATAAGTTCACAGAAAATAAAAAGACAAAAAACTATAAAGATTCATGGGTGAGATTCGAATCCGGACCTAAAAGTAGCAAAACGTAAGTGGTTCGCACCAAAACCGCTGATCTACCAAAGTACTTATAAGTAATGGTTAAAAATTTGCATCATATGCTTTCTCCTTTTATGTAATTTCACTCATATCTCTCTTAAATGAATTTTTTCGAAGATAATTCCCTCATAGATCGATTTCTGGTGACTTTTAACCCCTAATCCTAGATTTTCGTCAAAAGGTTTCAAGCCGTTTTCCAAATCGTCGGGATACTTAACTCGTTTAATAGTATAGGATATAAGATATATTTTCTATGAAACATTTTGCAGGGTGTTGTTTGAGTCGGTAGTGGCCTTCTAAGGGACGAAAGGACAAGCAATATTTGTTCTGAAAATATCTATATTATTTTTTTATAATTTGATTCTATTGAAAAAATTCATGCAAATTATCCTTTTTTTTTGATAAAAAAAACAGAAAAATATTCAATGTTACGTAATATTAGAAAGTTATTCATCATTTATTATGATATTAGTCAGTAATATCAATTAGTTTTGGCGACTTTTGAGAAATTTTCTTATTGCAAATGTTATCAGCGTCATCTAGTTGAGTTTAGAGAAAGCCGTGAAAAATTCCCTATTGTCAAACAAGGGGCAAGACGGCACAATCATCATATATGGCGAAAGATGGCGCTATTTGTCTCTAAAATACAAAGAGGTTGAAATATATAATAAACTATTATTTATTTATTTTATATCACAAGGGGGGGGGGATACTTAAATATTACGTGTATTTATTTTTTCGTTCAACGCGCGATTTCTAGAGTAATTTCTAAGCGTCGGACTGTTGTTGTTATGTTGTTTTTAACTCTTCCCAAGGTTCGAAACGGCTTCAGGTAGTCAGAAACAACCTGCAACCTAAACGTCAGTTTGAATTTTTTATCACAGTGCTTTAATTTCCAAAATTAAATTACATTACACCTGTATTTAAAGATAATATTTTGTATCAAAAAAATACACGTGATTTTGGGTAGGCGTGGGGAGGGTAGTCTAAAACCTCACCACGTATCACCAGGGGAGAGGGGGAGTCTAAAAAATTGCTAAAAAATATCACATGATTAATGGACGACCCCCTTGTAGAACACACACATGATCTCCTTTCTATCCTTAATCATTCTAATTAATTTTATGTGAAAAATCTCGAATATAATGTTTTTCTTTTTAAATCAGCACCTTTATGTCAAAAATAGTAATTCACTCAATGTTTGCTAGAAAAATGTACAAGTATTGTACATTTCTAAAATGGGCATTAAACAAGATTTTTTTAAAGCATATGAGACAAAACCATTCAGTATTTTTTTTTTACATCGCCGATGTTTAAAGTTTCATTCATTATCAGATATTTTCTAAAGATTTTTTTCGATGTATTTCTGATAGCATCTTTAATTTTTAGGGTTACGTACCTCAAAAGGTAAAAAGGAACCCCTATAGGACAACTTCGTTGCACGTCCGTCCGTCTGTCCGTCGGTCTGTCTATCTGTCTGTCTGTCTATCTGTCTGTCTGTCTGTCTGACAAGACCCTTTTTCTCAGGAACGCGTAGACGTATCAAGTTGAAATTTATATCAAATACTCAGGCCTGCAATCCCTTGAAGATGTGAAAAAATCAAACGTCTGTGCCGAGTCAATCATATTTGGACACTCGCATGGGAATCAAAACTTATAAGGTACTTTCCGTATACCTAGAATCATGAAATGTGGCAACAAGCAAAGCTTATAGCACAAAAAAGTGAAAAGTCCAAAAACCAAAAATTTTTAGTTACATATGTCAGACAAAAAAAATAAAAATATCAAAAATCGAACCTGCTATTTTTGTTTCAAAAAAATATTGCAGTCCTTTTCCTGTTCCCTCATAAATATTTTGCTCCGTATCCTAAAGGGTGGGCGATCCATTTGTCCAGAATTCAGATGTATAAGTACCTCACTTGCACAACAACTAGTTGAGAATAGGGAAGCTTCTATTTTATTAGGCCGGAAACCCCATCACTAATGAATAACGAGTATACCTTTGTTCTAGCTGAGTGCTCATTCCTCAGAACGACATTTTTCACTGCAAAGGCATAATTCGGGGCAGTTTATTTGTCTTTTTTGACAGTTTAGTCCAGTAAATAAAAGATTTGAGGTCGCATTAAAGACACCTGACTAAAATGGTTTGGAAATAAAAGAATTGGGTTTTACTAAGCATTCGTGGTAATTTTGTGATTGTAAGGGCGTTCAACCCTTAGAAATACCTAAAGACGCCTTTTAACTTGTATACGCCAAACAATAAATGCACTTTTGGGGAAAACTGAGATTTATAACTATAGTTACCTTATAAATATGGTACTTAAGTTGTCTCTAGTTGAAAGCAATAAATTATTAATATTACGATATTTTTTATATTATTGCGTGAAAAATAATACTTACAAAATGGAGCCTTCGGAGATTTTTATATTTTTTAAGTCTAATTGTAAGGCTTGAACATGTGTTAAGTTTTCACCTAGGTGACTATTTCAGAACCCAGTTAAAAACGATTTTTTAAAGATTTCTGTAGTACACATTAAAGACACTGCAAATATTGTCTTGGCTGTGCCGTAACACTAATATTATCTATTGGAAATCATCATCGTCCCTTGTACAAACAAAGAAGTTTCTTCTTAAAATGCATTTTATCTAAAATGTATTAGACATTATAATTACATTTCAAACGCCGAGAAGGTGCGTCAGCTGCCACGTACGCATAGCCAGTGTGCGACAGAGACGGAGCTATTGGGTGCGAAAAAGACAAGTGCGCGGATAGCTAGATGGAAAGTGCGAAACGCAAATGTGATAAAATGCACAATCTGATTGGTAGGTAGTAGTTATTTAATAATAATTGTGTCATACTCATTGGATTTTGGGCATCCAAACGTGATCATAGTACTACCGTCCTACTGATTTACCACCTAGATATACCTACTGTAAATTCAATTCAAAAGAAGAAACTTTGAACTATTGATTCGCCGAACATTTAACTCCAAAAATTATACATAATTATTATATTGTCATGACATGAAAGTCATCGCCATTTTTCCATGACTTTCCATGAGCCTGCCAAAGCAACCCCACTTCCAATGCCAGTGGGCCTATTCTTATGAAGTAAAAGTAGGTAGGTATTTACGCTAAGTTTCACGAACTAGATGCGACATATCGTCGTTGCGATTTACCGTAATTTTGGATCAAGAATCAAGACTTCAAACTTGGCATAGTTGTTCCTTAGGTGGTCTTAAGTGGAATAAGCCCGGGAGGCATCGGGAGGCATCACGGTGGCGGCGTTATTATACCGCAATAGCTGTCCACTTTGCTTTCGCTTGCCCTCTTGAAGCTCTCAGTAACTGACACGTTTCGTAACCCAGCATACGAGTCACAAGACCACACTAACGTAATTTTCTTCGCTTAAGGTACGCCTCAATTCCGTATACGTTTGCACGGTGTAGAACCTTTGTATATCTTATATGGTTGGACCAGTCGATGTTCATGATATCACGGAGGCACTGCACGTGAAATCTATCGAGGCAGCGTATTTCTTTCCTATTAGACTGGTGGCGAAAATAATAAAAGTGCTCTATTTACCGAGTTTGTTTCTCTGGCTCCTATATAGCTACAACAATTATCAATATTTTCGTCTTGATTCGTAGATCATCAAATAGCCAGTCATAAGAAAGGGGGAGGGGGGCCGATATAGCTATGACGAAACAAACGACCTTACGACAGGCTATTTCGTAATATCTGTACCAAAATGAATCCATCGATCTATACCTGTCATAGCTCTATATAAACACTATGTCTCTCACGAATTGAGGAGGTTTGGAATTACTTTGGACATATACACCAAGATCTTAGTAGTTAATATCATGCGACCGGAAGAATGTAGGTCTACGTTTGCCAAAAACTGCTAAAGCTGAACCAATTCCAATGATCTCAGGGTCGAGGTCACATTTGAATGTTATTGCACTTCCCAAATACTTAAACTTCTCCACATGCTTCATGACATTCTAACCGAGATACATTTGGAGTTAGATTGTTCAGTTGTCTCCCAACATACATAACATCGATCTTACTTACACTGTCAGTACTCAATTTTTTTTTAATGACTCGTCAAAACTGGTCATCAGTTTTTACAGAGATATTAGGGGATTCCGCTGTAAAACATAAGTCGTCCACGTACCTTATTGCTGTAACTATATGGCATAAAACTTTGTTACGTGCATTCGGTCTAGGTTGAAAAATTTACCGTCAGTTGTTAGTACGGACTACGGAAGTGTATAAAGATGCCTTTTGGGATGTTATGTGTGTGGCTCATAAAGTATGTTAACAACCCTTTACGTCCCCACTGCAGAGGCACGGATCTCTTCCCATAACTCGGGAAGGTTAGCCCATACTCCACACACGGGGTCAAGTCCGGATTGGTGGAGGTTGTGGGGCTAGTGGCCAACCCCAGTGTCAGAAAATTTCAAGCCGCCTATAAGAACTCCAACAAGGCTTAACGACTGCCGTCTAGCGATAGCAGCCGGCACCAACGGCTTAACGTGCCTTGCGAAGCTTGGAAACGGTCGAGATAAATGCCACTAACAGACATACCCATCCAGGTTATGACCGTGTCTGTAGTCAGTGATCGACGCGACCACGCAAGCCGCACTGAGCCACGACCGCTTCTCATATAAAGTATATTTACTAAAATTAACATAAATTTGCTTAAATATATTATTGAACATAGCTTTTGGTCATACCCAATCATGGCAATTTAGTAGATCCTATCCATTGCTTTTATTAAACAAGTAATTTATGGATCAGATTTGTATTCCAAAGTACCGACGGATTATTTGTTTTCGATGTAAATAATATTTTCCTTCACGATTATGAATAATTTAAGCACTTATATTGCATTTCTTAAGTTAAGTGAATTTGTAATTCTTTTTGAGAAATATCTTGATCTTACAGCTCATAATTTTATTGTTGACATGATTTTTAATAGAAATTAAGTGTTAAAAAAATATGTGCTGAAGTGAGTTTCTTCTGGACTCAACGTTTCTTCTCGCTTCGCAAACGTTTCCTAAAACGTTGAGTGTACAAATTCCGCGTGGTAAAGACTTTGTGCTAGATAGAAAAACTATTTTGTACTAGATAAATAACCATTTTTTTAAAATATGTTGTCCACGTTATTCGGATTTTATGAATTTGTTATATTTTTTTAGTGAAAGAACTTGTAAGAAGCCTTTATTTAATCAGAAATGAATTAGTCTTCCTTGAATTATCCGAAAATGATATCACACTTGACCTAGTACATAAAGTTATGGACGTATTAGCTCGAAAGAGGAGCGCGACCGAATCAAAATTTCCTTGCCTCTCCTCGCCACTTTTGTGATGCCTCTCGATGCCAATAGTATAAGGAAGACTGTTTTATATGGAGGGATTAGTTAAAAAAGTGTCCAACTGTAAGCAGTAAATAATAGTTCAAGAATCCATCAGAGTGGCGCTAATGTAGACAAGGATTATGAAAATAATATATGAAAAAAAAATTCTTATTTTATGTTTTTTTGTTTTAAAGTGCGTTATAACAAAGCTGATTCTTTACTTGTTTTCTTCTCTGTTTCTAATAACTTTTCTCGCTTTCTTTAAAATTTACCCTTTTTAGGGTTCCGTAGTCAACGAGGAACCCTTATAGTTTCGCCATGTCCGTCTATCTGTCCGCGGCTTAGCTCAGAGACTATTAGTACTCCAGAGCTGTAATTTGGTACGGATATGCATATTAATCCTTATTACGCCAGTCACCGTAGACATAAAAATCGCGTTAGGTCGCATTGGTTGCAACAGTTCTGATTTTTTGGTAAGTAGCCCAGTCATCGAGGAGTTTCTTTGTATGGAGACCCCAACATTAATTTCTCTATCAATGAAACTTTGCACGATTGTGAAGGATAGTGTATAGATGGAAGATGACAAAGAAGCCAAAAGATTTTGTGGCTGGAAGTATGTGTTTTATACCTAAACATGAAAATTGCATTTAAAATTCGGTGGATAATTGCTCGATCGAATATTTCTGTACTATTCGTTAGTAGTAACTTAATGGCACGCGTATATAGCAGTATCCAATACTTTTTCGAAATTTGTGACGCTTAAGTTAAGCAAAACATGATTTTTTCGATTTTACTTCCGATGAATAATTTCTCGATTAAGTTTTATTTTTCAGTATAGTTTTATATCTTGCTGGACATCTTTTTGTATAAGTATCCAAAAGATTTTCCTTTAAGATCATAGCATAATAGTTTTTATGCTATAACTAATTATGTAAAATTTCTCAGTCCATTTTTATTTATTTATATGGTACATAATAATAAATATAAACAGTATTTCATGTTATCCAATAAAATTTCGATACATTAAACTTATATGTATGAAGCGTCACACACGTACGTAAGGTCACGCGATCCGTTTGCCGGCCACTACCCATTTCCGGCCTTTTCGCACTTTATTTTGTATAATAGTAATAGTTCTAAAAAAATATGTTCGGATTCGTTTGATCTGCACAAAATTACGCGTAAGTAGGTATTCCACAGATAGTAAAAAAACTCACTAAAAGACTGTTAAATATAGATTACAAAAACATCAACATCAAATAACTTGTTAGGTACCTATAAATAATGTAAAAAAATATTATACGTATTGCGGCGTTCAGCGCCATAGTACGAAAGCTAAAACATACAATAAAATAATATAAAAAACAAAAATAAATCATTTTAATCAGAGATGTTCATGAGATACAGCCCGCTGAGAGAAAGACGGACAGACGGACAGACAGCGGAGGCTTATTAATAGGGTCCCGTTGATCTTTGGGTATGGAACCCTAAATAATAATACTAATCCTTGTTTTTTTATTAAATTATTAAAGTATTGAAAGTTAAAAACCTGGACAATTTTATTTGATTAAGAGTAACTTTGCTGCCTTTTGGTGTAATAATGTACTTTGCTACTTACTTGAAAATATTACTGGTTTATAAAATTGTATGAATAAAAAAAACTTTTTTATAGAGCTTTTGTTAATAATTTACGGATGCGGATGCGGATATTAGCATCCGCATCCGCTGCATCCGCTGTATGGAGCTTTCGCATAAATTTTGACATCCGTATCTATATCATCAGCGAGATCTCCTAATACAGGTATTATAATACCTAAAAGGAGTTCTCAACCTAAAATTTGTAAAACTTGGTTGAACGAATAAATAAATAAAAAAAAAAAACATCCGTAATATTCAATGCGGATTTTCATGCGGATGCGGATCTAGGACAGCATAACTAATAATTGTAATATTTTATTTCAGGAATATAATTTTGTAAATTATTAATTGTAATTATTAATATAAATAATTAATAATAATTGTATAATTAATAACAAAAGCTCTATAAAAAAGTTTTTTATATTCATACTATTTTATAAACCAGTAATATTTTCAAGTAAGTAGCAAAGTACATTATTACACCAAAAGGCAGCAAAGTTACTTTTAATCAAATAAAATGGTCCAGGTTTTTAACTTTCAATACTTTAATAATTTAATTAAAAAACAAGGATTAGTATTATTATTTAGGGTTCCATACCCAAAGATCAACGGGACCCTATTAATAAGCCTCCGCTGTCTGTCCGTCTGTCCGTCTTTCTCTCAGCGGGCTGTATCTCATAAACCGTAAAAGGTAGATAGCTGTAATTTTCATAGTGTGTATTTCTGTTGCCACTATGACAACAAAGGCTGGCAACGCACTTGTAACTCCTCTGAGGTTGCGGGTGTCTATGGGCGGCGGTAATCGCTTACCATCGGTGATCCATCTGCTCGTTTGTCAACTATGCCATAAAAAAAATTAAAAACTTAAAAATTAAAGGGGCTGGTAGGGTGACACCAGAAACGTATTTTTGGTGGAATTCCAAATATTGTACGATGGTACGGAACCCATCATGCGCGAGTCCGACTCGCATTTAGCCGGTTTTCATTTATTTATGTTTATGCCCATACAAACCCATACAAAGGACTATGCAAAAAAATATATGGACCCTATCCGCACCCACCAACAGAAGTGGCATTAGTTTCAAAATTATTGTGACGTCCCATTAAAATAATAATAACCATTTTCAATCCAAAAACGATAGGGATTTATTAAAATATACGAGAATAGTTATTTATTCAACTAATGAGTAAAGTTATTTTTTGCTTCGAGTGCTAGCTTTAAATCACGAGCTAGCGAGGTAGTCTAGAATTGAATCACGAGCGTAGCAAGTGATTCTTATATAGACTACTGATCATTGTGAGTGATTTAAAGGCACGAGACATAAAAATGACCTGCTCTCATGTTAAACATACAACTTTCGACCAGCGAGTAAAGTAAAATCGTAGTTGATTAAATTCTCTCTGGAGGCAATATAGTTTTTTATTATATACTTCATTCCAACCATGCAGATGACATTGACATGTGTCAGTTCCATAGTAAGTTTGTTTACGTTTTGCTTTTTTTGATTGGAATGAACCATAATGTTTTTAATTTAGAGGTTGCGTTCGGAAACAGCGCTACTTAACATTTTTATAAAAAGCTTAGATATAAATATGATATTTTTAGGTAAACGATATTCATGTTTACTAGTAACTACACATTTATTTTAAATATTACGTCTTTAAAAATACAGTAGCACAATTTATAAACTTGAATTTCTTTAAATAACATATAACATTGTGTGCTTATCAATTAAAACGCTCCCTACGCCAAAATGAGTTTCTGAACCAACCATCGCTCATCTTTTTTTCAGCGTCGCGCCAAAGGTGGTGTTCGAAATTCGAAACACTTTTTCTCACGCCTAAAGCAAAAACAACTTTTGCTGCGAGTTTTTAGGGACCAAAGGCACTCTTTTCGCGCTGGACAGGTGAAAAACTGTTTATTAATCTGTTGATTCAAAGCAGCTTGTTGCTGCGAATGTTAGTTAAAGTGTTCGAATTTCGAACACCAGCTTCTATCACTATCGTGTAAAGTTTTCTAGCTAGTAGAGGTGAAAAGTTGTATGTTGTAACAACAACTTTCTACGACTACTCATGAATCTGAACAAACCCGCAAAAAAGTTTTTGAACTCCTCATACTATTTGATCAAATGAGCCTCCAAATTAGTATTGGAAATCAAATTCGATTTGCATGAAAACCCCATATCTACGGCGGATGTCGTCATAGCAAAAAAACATCAGGCTGCACAGATGTATTGACTGAGATACGTTTGTAATCTGTTGTGGGTGGGGGCGATTTTTTTGTGTAGTCCTTTTCTCTTTTTGTGTAGTATTAAGATTCGCATCCCCGGATGAGCCTTTAAATATCCGCATCCGCGGATTTCAAAGAATCTGCATCCCCAACCTCCCTGATTTTAATGTGTCGATTAATATTCGTACATATACAGTATATCCCAAATGGCCCATTTCTACCCTATAACAACCTCCTTTATGGGGTCCTTCCATCATCCTCCCCCTCCCTGGGACGACTATTACGCGGATATCACACTGAGGCGGAAATCGGACGGGAGCGCGAAGCGACGAAATTCGCATGCGGCAGCGTTCCGCTCCACCGGACGGTTTCTGTCCGAAGCTGCGGTGCAAGACGAAGGCGCGGTTTCCGCCCCACCGGACGGTTTTCGTCCGAATTCCGTCGTAGACAAAAATCCGGACGGTTCTGTGGTGCAGTGGTATACCTGTGAATCACACCGCGTCTCCGTCCGGGAGCGCGGATCCGTGTCGTGCGAATCGCGCCTCCGGACGGAGAAGCGGTGGAAGTGTGTGATACCCCGCGGTTTTTGTATACAAATCAACATTTTACAGTACAAAGTTTAAATCTGCTCCACCGCAATTCGTCGCGGTAAGCGGAGCAGTGTGTTTTCCGCGTTAGATTTGTGGCGACATCTATCGCACCGCCACGAACTAAACCTAGATCGCGCTATTGAAAAATTCTTCAGATTAACTATACAACTTCCAACCATCATTGGTTGGAACACGGCCGGTCCCCAGGCATACCACCTCGCCTGGCGGAGGTACCTCCCTTTTCCTCCGAAGAGTGGTAACACACAGTTCCTATAGTGGTGACCCCAGACGCTAAACATCCTGGCGCAACCTTAGACATCACACTCCTCAACAATCCTCCAGTTGGTAATGCAAGCCGCAGCAGCACAGCAGTCCAGTACATCGAAGTTTACCAGGACCAACGAAAGCCGTCAATTGAGCTTCCTGGCCCTGATATTTCACTCTGAAGCCCATCAGGTTCGCAAACCCGTTGACACCGTATCGTACACCATGGAACCAGCGAGCTTCACTTTTCAGGCAGCAAGCTGTCGGCAGCCCACGCTGTATAGAGCACGCGCTCCACGACGCCTGCTTCCCCTGCACCGCACGCCTGAACCTCCTCGTCCTGACTCAGCTTTGGACTTGAGTTGAGCACTTCGGCCTGGCGTTCTCTACTTACCGCAGCCACCGCATCGCGACGCGCGTCGTCGCCCCACCGTATGCATCGGCAACACTGGACCGTCAACTCAAAACGGATTGACCTCCGGTTGGTCTCGGAGGGGGAGTGATGTGGCGACATCTATCGCACCGCCATCAACTAATCCTAGAACGCGATATTGAAAGTTTCTTCGCACTACGGATATATACGACTTCCAACCATCAACGGTTGGACCACGGCCGGTCCCCAGGCATACCACCTCGCCTGGCGAAGGTACCTCACTTCCCGCTGAAGAGCTGTCGCCACAGTTCTTATTAAATTAATTATTAATTTTTATGCACCTCTCTGCACTAAAAACGTCAAAGTCAAAGTCAAAATATTTTTTATTTAAGTAGATGCTGTACACATACTTTTAAATCGTCTTTTTTTTCTACCTAGTACAAAGTTCCTACCACGCGGAACTTGTACACTCAACGTTTCGGGAAGTGTTAGCGGAGCGAGAAGAAACGTCGAGCCCAAAAGAAACTCGCCCCAACACATTTTTTGAAATAAATACTTAATATCTATTACAATTGATGTCATTACTAAAGCTATAAGCTGGAAGATCTATACATGTCCATATATCATTGTCATTAACATAGTCTTGGGTTTTATAATATCCTCTTGAACACAGGCGTTTCTTTACATAAGTCTTAAACTTATTTTCGGATAAACTAATTACATTTTCAGGTATTTTATTGTAGAATTTTATACACTGCCCCATGAACGACTTCTTTACCTTACTCAGTCTCGAATAAGCAACTTCGATATTATTTCTATTTCTAAGATTAAAATTATGCCTGTCACTGTTTTTTGGAAATAAATCTAAATTCTTACGAACATACATGATGTTTTCATATATGAATTGACTGGCAACAGTTAAAATATTTATTTCTTTAAACTTGTTCCTCAATGACTCTCGAGATCGCATCTGATAGATAGCGCGAATGGCTCTTTTTTGCAGTATGAAAATAGTTTCTATGTCAGCCGCATGTCCCCAAATTAAGATGCCGTAAGACATTATACTATGAAAATAACTAAAATGCACTAGTCTTGCAGTATCTACATCTGTTAGTTGCCTTATTTTCTTGACGGCGGGCGTAGGCAGCTGAACTAAGCTTTCCTGCTAAGGTTTCTGTATGTGGTCCCCATTGTAAGGAAGCATCTAAAGTAATACCAAGAAAAACAGTGCTATTTACGAACTCTAAAACATTACTATCTAATATTACATTATCGTGAGTTTGCTTGACATTTGGTAATCTGAATTTTATTACTTTTGTCTTTGTGGCATTTAATAGCAAGTTATTAACAGTAAACCATTTATGTATCTCTGAAAGTGTGTTGTTTACTTCGTCAATTTTGCTGTATTTCCTGTCTACCTTAAAAATAAGAGATGTGTCATCTGCAAACAACACAATATTTGAGAGACGTTGCACGATAAATGGTAAGTCATTTATATAAACAAGGAAGAGAAAGGGGCCTAAAATAGATCCCTGGGGAACGCCTATTTTTACTGTAGAGCCGAGAGAATTTGTGCCATTTACTTGGACTGTTTGTAACCTATTGTTAATGTAAGAATTGATAAGACTGAGAGCCCTATCTTCCACACCGTAATGCTTTAGTTTAACAAGTAAAGTTTGATGTTCCACACAATCAAATGCTTTAGATAAATCACAAAACACTCCTATTGCATCTTGTGATTTCTCAAAAGCATCATAGATGTTTCGTATAAGTGCTACTCCTGCATCGGTAGTTGATCGACCTTTCGTGAAGCCAAATTGTTGGTTATGCAGAAGTTTGTTTAAAGTGAAGTGTTGTAGCATTTGGTTGAGCATAATTTTTTCAAAGACTTTACTAAGGACGGGTAATACAAAAACAGGTCTGTAATTTCCCGCATCAGTTTTGGAACCTGATTTATAAATAGGTATAAAAAATTATAATATGGCCAGTGTATTCAATCGAAAGACTGCGATTCGCGGTGGCTCCGCTATATTACTTAAAAATACTATAGTAAAAACTACACTTCATGAGATCTGGAACGTCACCACTTTCTATACTAATATTGAAAAGGTATGCTAAATGTGGTGCTAATACGTCAATTACATTACTAATTAATTTAACTGATAAACCCGACAAGTCCTCAGTTTGTTTCACTTTAAGCGACTTAAAAGTTTTAACAACAGTTTCAGGTCCAATTTCTCTAAAATAGAATATTTCATCACAAAAAATTACATTTTCTTCTAATATTTTTTTTAGCATATGTGGGTGATGAGTCCAGGGCCTCAGTTAGCTTAAGTGGAATGTTTGTGAAAAACGTTTCGAATTCCGTAGCTATTTCTGCGTTAGATGTTATTTTGCCTTTATCTGTTTGTAAAACAAAATCTTTATCGTGTTTCTTGACTTTACCGGTTTCTTTATTTATTATATTCCAAACCGTCTTAATTTTATTATCAGATAGTTTTATCTTTCTGGCTAAGAAATTAGATTTGGCTGCGCAGCATTCCTTTCTGAATATTTTTGAATAACGTTTTACATAATTTCTGAAATTGTCATCAAATATATAACTTTTTTTCTCATAAAGATCAAATAAGGTTTGACGGCTTTTATAAATTCCTACAGTAGCCCATTCACAAAACTTAAATTTATTATCAATATGTATTTATAGATTTAGATTTAAAAATTTCCTAAAATTCTCGCTCAATTACTGTAAACAAATCATTGTACATATTGTTGGCTTCTGGTTCATTATCAAAATTTGGTATGAGCAGCTTGTCATTTAACGCTTTTTTATACTTTTCTATTCTTTTAACAGTGACAGGCCTCGACTGTATTTTAATTTGTTTTATAATTGACCTGAAAGGAAAGCTAGCCATTAGTCCGCTATGATCAGACCTCAAGCAGTTAATTACTTTTTTCTCTACATGGCTACAGTTACAGAAAATATTATCGATACATGTGGCAGAAGTCTCTGTTTTTCTAGTTGGTTCTAAGAATAAATAATCCTAATCAAACGACTTAAAAAGACAAATAATTCTTGTTGTTAGGGACTTCTTTTTTAATAAATCAACGTTATAGTCGCCGCATACGATGACAGATTTTTTACTTTTACTTACTAAATTTTAAGCATTCTCCATTACTGATTCGAAACGAGCAAAGTTATCGTCACATGGGGGCCTATATACACAGATAATGATGTGGTTCTCCAGCTCCACACAAGATAGCTCCACAGTTCTTTCAATCGAAAGACTTACGACGTCTTTCCGTACCTTAGTCTTTAGGGTATTTTTAAGTAATATAGCGGAGCCACCGCGAATCGCAGTCTTTCGATTAAATGCACTGGCCATATTATAATTTTCAAAATTAAAAAGCATTTCATGTTCCTTGAGCCAGTGCTCTGTAATACATAAAATATCTATATTAATTTTTTCCAAAAATAATTCTATTTCGAATTCTTTGCCGAGAAAGCCTTGTATATTTTGGTGTACTAATTTCAAAGAGTTGGGCTTCCTCGTTGTCTCTGAACCTAGTTTAAATCTGGAGTTCGAGACCCGCTACAAGTGCTAGCACCGCAGGGTGCACTGTCTAGTGCAATTATAGGCTGCGCCATACCTGCGGTGCCGACACCGGCGACGGGCTCCTCCGTCGTTACGCAGGTAATTACCGACTGAATACAGTCGGTACGATGTAAAATACTGTAAGCTAACGAATTAGCTAGTCTTTTTTTCTGTACAAATGGTAGATACATTGTATCATTGGTCAATTTAAACTTATTTATAAAACTATTGGTGTCAAAAAACAAAACAAAACAAAACACAAAACACTTCTAGGACACTCAATTTCTAGGGTTCCCTAGTCGACAAGGATATAGTTTCGCCATGTTCGTCTTTCTGTCTGTCTATCTGTTTGTCCACGGCTTAGCTCAGAGACTTTTAGTACTAGAGAGCAGTAATTTGGCACGGATATGTATATTAATCACGCCGACCAAGTCGTAAAATAAAATCTTTCAGGGTTTACACGTGAAGTGGGGATGAATTTTTTTTTCTCGACTATCTCATGGTGTGGTGAGTTTGTTTGTTTGTAATCTCTTTATTGTACAAAATATTAATTAGTTAGGGAGTCGTTGGGTAGGTTTTTTAAAATATAGTAGGTTTGCGAAAAGCATTTTTCAATTTAGGGATCCTTTTTCGAAATATTAAGCTTTAATATGCAGTTTTTTTGTTAAAGTCATGTCCCCCATCTTTCTTCCAGCTAAACGGTTGTTACTAGAAATGAAAAAAAAAAAACACGGCAGTTGTTTCTAGAAATGTTAAAAAATTCACGGAATAACGAAGTTAAAAGGAAAACTATCACAGCTAAGGGCGCTTTTATTGTCATGCGGATTTCTGCCCGCATGCGTGCGGTGTTTCCAAAGCGACCCGCGTGCGTGTTCCACGGATGACAATAAAAATACCCTAAAAACATGTAATGAAACGATAGGTTGCGGGCGGCACGCATGCGGGCACGACCCACATGCGGCCAGAAAGCCACATGACAATAAAAGCGCCTATTGGCGACGGACTCCACATAGCTTTAACAGTAATATACTTACCTATATAGAACATAAGTAGCTATAACCATTATGTCAACGCAAAGCTGCGACGAAAGCGTCTCGGCCCGCTGCACTCAGTCTGAGCTAAACCAACAACGGCTACGCTGCTGCGTTATTACTTATGGATCCTGTCTTGTATAATGTTCTTTAATTACTACAAAGGAAAATTTGTTATGTTCTTTGCTACTCAAAAGTGCGACTTTGTGAGTTTTTCTTCCTATAATTGAACTTGAACTGAAGAACGTTATACATAACAGGAGCTTTGATTTAAGGAAAGAAAGAATATATGAATTTTTTGCAGGGCTTCATAAACAATATGGACATTAGGATATTAGTCAGTCCATGTTGTATGAATGGTGCAAATTGTTTATAGAAGGTCGCGAAGTGTTGAAAATGATACGCTCGCTCGTCGGCTAAGAACTTCAGTCAATGAAGACAAGTTGAAGACAAATTGAAGAATAAAACTGATAAAGAAATAGCAGAAAGAAAAGCAGAAAAGTGTTGGTACTGGCTTCAGTCGTTAAGCATATGGCTTAAAAGCAGCTGCAGTAATTTCTGATACTGGGGGCGGCTACTAGTCCTACAACTCCACCAATCTGGACTTGCCTACCTCCATTTGGAGTATGTCTTAATCTTCCCGAGATATGAAAAGAGATCCGTGCCCCTGCAGTGGGGATGATATCAGTTGTACACACGTACACACAAGCAAACCAGAACCAAGCACATGCTCACAGACACATACATTGAGCCATCGTATACACTTCTTGTGAAATGTTACTTCTGTGCTTCAATGTGTAACTGGCGTATACTTATGCACCCACAGAAAGCCAATCAATCAATTGCAGATAACTGACTGACCTAAGATGCTGTTTTACGTCAAATATCGAGCAAAGACGAACTATAGACGTATTTCACTTCAGATCTTTATATACAAGCTGTTTTGGAGAGTCATTACGAATCGTCACGCACGCAGGTTTGACGACTTCTAGCTTTCTGAATACGCCTGATTTCGAAAAGTTATCCGTACTATAGAACACATACATATGCTGCGGTGCGGAAGACAAAACAGGAAATCGTAGAATATAATCAGCCATTATATTCAGCGTTTGTGGACTATGAGAAAACTTTTGATTGGATCGAGTCTTGGCTAAAGCGCTTGAACGGGAACGCCGCAATGTTAGTCCGTTATCAAAACAAAAATTTGAAATCTGTCCCGCTGCAGAAAAGGGTGAAACAGGGAGACGTTATGAACGAATGTCTTACTTTAAGGTGTTGTGTTTTTACATTAAATAAAGAGTTTCTATTTCTATTTCTATTTTATATCTAACAGCCTGTTCACTGTTGTTATGGAAGAAGTCCTGCCTGTGATTGAAAGAGCTCGGCACCAACATTAACAGTGAGTACATCACCCACATTTAGGGATGGGTAAGGCAGTAAAAACTGAGTCACAGTAAATACTGACTTTGAGTAAATACTGAGTATTTACTATATTAAATAAGTATTTACTCTCTAGAGACAGTAAAAACTTTTTATCGAATATTTTTGCATGACATGATAATCATTTAATAAAATTAAGACCAATGCAATGTGAGGAAAAATATTTATTAAAAAAAACATGCGAAATTAATTTTTTGGGTCTTCGTGTTGGAGTTTATGTTAACCGTTCGCTTGCCTTCAATATTTGAATATCGCTTCAAAGCATCTTGTGCGCACTCATGGTTGGATATGTTTAAATTCTTCAGCCACTAACTGGGCAATTTTTTTTTCTTCTTGAGACCCGTCGAGCTGTACGGCATCAATCTAAGAGGTAATCTGTCAGGCATTACATCCCGTTCTCTGACATTCCTCTTGAGAATCAAGCTCGCCCGTGGTTCAATGCCTAATACTCAGCTGCCGAAGGAGTAAAACATTCGGCGTACCAAATTTGGGCTGATGCTCGCAGTCGCAAAGCTCCGGGTACGCGAGATAAGAAAAGAGCCATTAATAGAGCCGCAAAGTCCTATAAAGAGACGCTACGCAGGGCACGCCTCGACCACATACGCCACATCGGATCAAAACTTGCCTCCTATCCCTCTGGGAGTAAGGCTTTTTGGTTCCTGGCTAAATTGGTCGAGGCGAATTTCTGTCGTGCCGTCTCTGCCTCCACTGAAATCTGAAACCTGATGGAACACTGACTCATATAGCAACTGATAAGGAAACTTGTTTGCCTCTCTGTTTGCCGTCTGGATTCTGCGAATAGTACACCACCCCAGTTATCTCCTTGCGGTACTACAATGCCTCCAATCTGTATCCGCCAAAAGGTTCTCAATACACTTCGCAATCTAGACGTGAACAAAGCAAGTGGACCTGATGGTATACCAACCATAGTTCTCAAGAACTGCGCTCCTGAGTTGTCTCCTGTTCTGACACGTCTGTACCGTCTCTCTCTTAAGACAGGTGTAGTCCCAAAGTCCTGGAAGCTTGCCAACGTGCAACCTGTGCCCAAATAGTGTGGACCCTGCCAACTACCCCCCCCCCCCCCCATAGCAATCACTTCCATTGAACCTCATTCTTGCATACCTTGAAGACAATGACCTTCTTAGTGATCGACAATACGGGTTTCGCCGAGGTCGATCCACAGGAGATCTTCTTGTGTATGCAACGCACAGCGAGCCGCACAGGACCGGTCGGTGTGGAAATCCTTGGGGGAGGCCTTTGTCCAGCAGTGGACGTCTTTCGGCTGATAGATAGATAGATAGATATGCAACGCATGTTTGGGGCGAGGCCATTGAGAAATATGGTGAAGCACTCGTTGTGTCTCTCGACATCTCGAAGGCTTTTGATAGGGTTTGGCACGTCATCAGCCTTTTGGCAAGCTTCCATCTTACGGGCTCCCTGTGAGTTTGTGCAACTGGGTATCCGATTTCCTGAGGGAACGGTCGATTCGGGTAGTCGTTGATGGCTGCTTGTCTGACCTATGGCGATGTCTGACGATGGCGGCTATCGATGCCGGAGTACATCAGGGTTCGGTTCTTTCTGCAACTCTATTCCTGCTACATATAAATGACCTGCTTAAATCCGGCATCATTGGGTAATTGGGTATGCAGATGAGAGAAAAGATGATAGATAGCACAGTTGTAGAAATATACCTATCTAGTGCACGAGCCCCCAGCGCTGAGACGCAATCCCTTAGAGAGGTGATGATAGAGCAAGCGCATGAACCTATCACTTCAGGCAGTGTCTGATTGGGGTGATAACAACCTCGTTAGGTTCAATGGCTCCAAAACACAGGCGTGTCTTTTTTTCTGCCAAAAGGAGTCCTTTCACCTTGACTCCTACTCTTCGAGATGAATCGATTCCGATAACTGACCACCTTGAGCTCCTAGGCGTGTTATATATTGAGCACAAGTCCGATCATGTGTGGAGAACCATTCACACCTATGGGATGGCTCTGCCCGCTACCAGGTGGAAGCCTTGGATGCTATCGACCGACGCACCAGGAGACTAATAGGTGATGACGAGTTTATTTTAAATAAGCTCCAAAGCCTTAAGCATCGCCGCAAAGCCGCCTTTTTATCGGTTTTTCAAACGACTTCAAAAAAAGGAGGAGGTTCTCAATTCGTCGGAATCTTTTTTTTTTTTTTTTTTTTTTATGTATGTTCACCGATTACTCGAAGACGCCTGAACCGATTTCGAAAATTATTTTTTTGTTTGAAAGGGTATACTTCACAGGTGGTCCCATATAAATTTTATCGAAATCGATTTAGCGGTTTTTGAGAAAATCAACAAAACATAGCAAAATTGGAGTTGTTGCGATTGAAGTCGGTTGTTTTTAACGTATTCAGCGTGGTCAATTATTATCGAATTCATTTCGGAGAGTGTGCTCAATAACTTCATGACCTCATTCCCCCAGCTCCATTCCACCTTAGGTTAACTAGGCGCAGAGAGGCGTTTCATCCCTTCGTAGTTGATATACCACCTATACGCACGAAGCTATATACTTCTGCACTTATTATGCGAACTGCGTGGGAGTGGAACTCCTTATCTGCGTCTGTGTTTCCCGAATCCTACAATCTAGGAGTCTTGAAGGCATTATTTGAGTTTGCGTGTACCCTCCTCGACTACATCGTCACTTTTCATTCCATAAAAAAAACATCCACATAGTGCCAATACTCACCGAGTAAAATGGCTGTGACGGACGGACGGGCAGGGCGAAATTATACGGGTTCCTTTTTTGCCTCTTTGGCTATGGAACCCTAAAAACAAAACAAGTTACACGCATTAGTGGTACATAAAATTTTCCCATGTGCGCGGGGCCTAAAGTGATTTTTTAGTTGGTAACACTACGAATAACAGCTCTATTAGTAAAGATTTTAAGGGGAATCCCCTAAATAAAATGTTATATCGTCCGACTACTTACAACTTAGAAAACTTAGAGAACTTAGAAAAACTTAAAAAAATGTTATAACATAAAAAACAATAGCTTATTAAGTTTTTGTTAGTAAAACATAAATACTCAGTAAAAAGTAAAAAAAAAGTACTTATAATCGTTTCTACTGAGTATTTACTCTGGCATGAGTAAATACTGCAGTACTTACCCATCCCTACCCACATTTGATCGTTGACGATAATTACTATGATTTTGCCTGAGACTTTGGAAGTCCTAGGTACAGATATCAATGGACTCAATAGCCCATCTCAACAACTCGGTCTTAAAATGAACATAAGACAAAAATGATGTCAAAAGTCCATGTCCTGAAAACCCATGGCTCTGAAGTTTGGAGACTATACTCGAAGTTATTGACTAATATAGGGTGACTTTAAATTAGTTCTTGATACCAAAGGGTGTGCATGTGCTCATGATAACAAACAAATTTCCCTTAGGAACCCATAGTCAAATCGCAAAAAAATTTGACTCTTCATACTAATTTGGCCGGTAAGTTGGTCAATTTGTATGGAGAGTCCACATTTTTTTTACGATTTGACTATGGGTTCCTTAGAGAAAGTTGTTTGTTATCATTAGCACATGCACAGTCTTTTATATCAAGAACTAATTAAAGTTACCCTTTATATGTACCTTGCACAAAAAGTCCAGCTAGGTACGTCTAACTTCAAGAAAGATACCTCTCAAGTGTCTCAAGACTAAAGTCTTTAATCAGTTTGTGTTGCTAGTAATAACCATATGGAACTAACAATAAGACATGTTCGCTTCGTATGAGCCTCATAAGAAGACTCAAGGTCACCCAAAGCGCTATGAAGTATGCTTGGAGTTTCCTTACGTGATCAAATCAGAACTGAGGAGGTGCGTAGTGAGAATATAAAGTAACGCACATAGCTCACAGAATCGCTTAACGAAAGTGGCAATGGGCGGTGCACATAGCTCATAGAATTGGTGACGGTCGTGGGAAGCCATTAGAGACGGGCAACGCAAGACCAGTTTTGAAAACCCTTAAGGGAAGCCTATCAATAACCTTGAAAAAATATTATTATTAAGAAGCTTCATAATGCCTAATACCTAATAGTTTTCATTTCAAAGTTAAAAAATAGAATAAGGGAACTACATGCCTCAGTAAGCAAATCAGTAACGGTTTTCGATAATAATCAATGTCGTCCCCAGTGTTAGCGCAGATACTTTTTCTGTATGGGGATGGTTAGGCCATCCTCATGGACCTCCGATGTGGTATAACAAGTTAACAACTGCCTTTCAAAGCACGGAAACAGTCGAGATAAATGCCACCTACAGTCAAACCCATCTAGGTAATGACCGTACGTGTAATCAGTTAACCTATATGATCTGATGACCATGACCACTGCACAGTTAACAGCGTGTTTTGGGTGTAACGATGAGCATAATCATGATTTTACCTCGATAAGTGGGTATATTTTATGCTATATTTTCATAAGTTACAATAATACTTACAATTAATTGATGTAATTTTATTGCTCTTTTCTCTTTTTTTTACTATGTTATGTTATTTTAATCAACTGTATTTGTTGCTTCCATATATGTTTGTATTTGCTGAATAAACATATTTCTTTTCTATTCTATATCAAGTACAAACTTTTTCGTTAGGTTATGCCTAATAACTTTTCTTCTGCACGAGATCCAGGTGAGCTATCATACAAAAAAAGTTTGTACTTTGTGTGACCTATCTTACGATATTGGTCACAATGCGTTACAAGTGTTACAACATATGGGCCAAAATCGCCGATTCTCCTTTCAAACATTTTCAGAACAAAATGCCGTTTTTGACATTTGATAAAAAAGTTACTGAAAATGACAGTCTTCGGTCACGAGCATACCTACATAGCCTAATATCCGTACACTCAGATGGGGTAACAATAGTAAAATTTGATTTTTTACTTTACGGTACATAATACGCAAAAGATTCAATAGTATTAGTCAAGGAAAAATCTAAACTCTGTATCCTTTACAGTAAAAAGAATATCGGCACCCTTCCTTAGACTCCCCAAGCAGAGTATATCGATTTTTTTTCAAATGAATGTAGATGTATGTATCGCTTCATTGTTTGACCTTGAGCGGATGCGGTACGCGCCACGCGCATCGCGTCTACGTCTGCCGCCGCCCCGTAAGCCGTGAATGTGTAATAAACGTATTATCTAAAGAAATTCTAAAACTACTTTTTGCCGAAATTACATTGGATAGTTTTAAAAAGCTGTTTACTTCTGTAAATTGTGACTTCTAAAGGAATAAAATTGGACTGAGAAATTATGAGCCGTGAGCATTTATACGGAAACTATAACATTATGTTCCTATAGGAAAATGTTTTGGATACTTACACATAGAAAAGTCTAATAAGGTATAAAACCATAGTAAAAAATAAAATTTAATCGAGAAATTATACCTTGGTAATTATAGCAAAATAACATATTTTGTTAAATATCGAAGTTAAAAAGTTCGAAAAAGTTTTGGACAGTTTTACGTACATATAATAACAACCTAACACTAACATATCGCGTTGGAATAATGGATTGAGAAATTGTTCGGTACGAGTTATTAGCAATATTCATGTTTAGGTATAAAATACCTACTTCCAAAACTTAAATCTCCGGGATACCTTGTCACACCTCATCTATGGAACCTACTTAATCATACTGCAAAGTTTTACGGACAGAGGAGTTAATGCATACCTCAACCTCCTCGATGACTGGACTAAAGTTGTTAGGGTTGATAACAGTAGTGTAAAACTAATTTTTCAGCTTCGAAAGACTTGTGCTAACTGCGTTGTGCTCAAAAACCATCGAAATTTTCGGAAATTTTTCAGATTTTGGTTTATTACTTCTAAAAGGTGAATCTTACAGAAAAAGTCATTATACACACTTATAAGAAGACACAATTTTGTATAATTTAAGTGTAATTGCAGCTCTGTAGGTCTTAAAGAACCCAAGATACAGCACTTCAAACATTGGCAATTTTCGCTAAAAAGTTCGAAATTCTAGTTTTGCCGCCTTCCGAGCAGAATATCGGCTATAATACTCATTCTACGAGGAAAGTCATTGAAAAAAAAAGTTATAGAGAAGTTATTTAGCTTTAATTTAAGCACAAACTGATGTTTGTAAGACCAATAGTTTCCTTGTAATCTGGACAAAGTTAAAGAAATCAGATTTTTCAAAAAAGGGAGCCTGACAATTTGCAGGACTGTAAAGGATAAGAATGTCTATAAATCGGTGTAAAATAATTTATACTGATATTATAAAACTTAAATTATACCACTTAGTGATGGCGGGACCTCAGTTGATACCTGCGACAGAAATATACATGAAATATAGAACAAAATGTCAATAATTATTTATTATAATGAATTACAACGAAGGGGTAGGTATGTAATATTAGGTTTACCTTTAAGCACTTAGCGACGAAACAATCGTGTTCTTTTGGAAGGTCTAGGTTCACCTGACAGCTCTTCCTGGGGCTCCGGAGACTGCTCTGTTGCTTGTTGTAAAGGGGAGGTTGTCGAAGTCGTCCTCTTCATTCAACTCAGTCAAGGCTATGGACGAAGTGTTGAGGCAGGCAGGTCTTCCCCTGACAAACTTTCTGGCACCCATTCTTACACCTACATGACAGGAATTTCATAAAAACTTTTTACAAATAGTTTAAATACACAGCCCAGGATAGACCTACGAATGGATTACCTTGCTTGCATGACAGTAATTTCAGCAGGGTTTTCAACGCTGATTTCTTCGTTGATGTCACTAGTGCCAGACCCTTCTGGCTCCTTGAGGTGTTGTGGCAATTACTGAATGCGTGAAATGACAACTGTATTCCAGGGGGGATGAAAGCTCTTCTTGAATGAATGATGTTGATGAGAACTTCTCGCAATTGATTGGCACTTTCCTGGAAAATAACTTTTTACGTTGGAGCCTAATCTGTTAAGTAGAGGATGTCGACCTCTGATGCTCTTTACCAGCATCGACTGATAGATTGGACTCCAACATATAAAATGTTTTTTTCCAGCAAAGTGCCAGTTGCGAGAAGTTCTCAACAACATCATTAAATCAAGAAGAGCTTTCTTCCCCATCTGGAATACAGTTGTTCTTTTACGCATTTAGCGGTTATGACAACACCTCGAGGAGTCAGTAGGGACTGCCACTAGTGACTCAACGAAGAAACCAACGTCGGAATTCCTGTCATGCAGGTAAGGGAATCCATTCGTAGGTCTGTCCTGGGTGGTGTATTTATGAAACTATTTGTAACATGTTTTTATGAAATTCCTGTCATGCAGGTGCCAGAATGGTGCGGAAAAGGAAGATGCTCCTGCAAGGTAATAGGGCTGAAACTCTTTGCAAAGTTTGTCAGGGGAAGACCTGCCTGCCTCAACACTCCGTCCATAGCCTTGACTGAGCTGAATGAAGAGGACGACTTCGACGACCTCCCCTTTACAACAAGCAACAGAGCAGTCTCCGGAGCCCCAGGAAGAGCTGTCAGATGAACCTAGACCTTCCAAAAGAACACGATTGTTTTGTCGCTAAGTGCGTGAAGGTAAACCTTATATTACATACTTACCCCTTCGTTGTAATTCATTATAATAAATATTAATTGACATTTTGTTCTATATTTCATGTATATTTCTGTCGCAGGTGTCAGCTGAGGTCCCGCCATCACTAAGTGATATAATTTAAGTTTTATAATATCAGTATAAATTATTTTACACCGATTTATGTCTTTTTATCCTTTAAAGAAGCCCTGCAATTCGTCAGGCACCTGTTTTAAAAAAATAAACTGATTTCCTTAATTTTTCGCTATGTCCAAATTACAAGGGAACTATTGGTCTTAAAAACTTCAGTTTATACTTTAAATAAAGCTAAATAACTGCTCTATAACTTTCTTTTTAATGACTTTCCTTATAGAATAAGTATTATAGCCGATATTCTGCTCGGAAGGCGGCAAAACTACAATTTCGATCATTTTTGGGAAAATTGCCATTGTTTGAAGTGCTGTATCTTGGGTTCTATTAGACTTGCAGAGCTGAAATTTAACTTAAATTATAGGAAATTTTGTGTTCTTATAAGTGTGTATCATGACTTTTTCTGTAAGATGCACCTTTGAGAAGTTATAAGCCAAAATCCGAAAATTTAGATGTTTTTGGAGCACCACGCAGTTAGCACAAGTCTTTCAAAGCTGAAAAATTAGTTTTACACTACTGATATCTACCCTAACAACATACCAAAAAATCAGAACTGTTGCAACCAATGCGACCTCCGATGTCTTGTACGACTGGCCTATATATACTTCCAGCCTCCCGAACAAGCCGGTTTCCGAAAAGGCTTCAGTACTATAGACCACATACATACGCTTCGGCAGATTATACAGAAGACCGAAGAATATAATATATAATATAATATAATATAATATAATCGACCACTAAGCTTGGCGTTTGTGGACTATGAGAAAGCCTTTGATTCGATCGAGACCTGGGCTGTATTGCAATCTCTCCTAACGGTGCCAGATCGATTATCGATACATCGAAGTTTTGAAGTGTTTGTATGAAAATGCCAGCATGTTGGTCCACCTCCAGGATCAGAATTCGAAACCTATCCGGCTGCAGCGTGGGGTGAGACAGGGAGACGTTATATCTCCGAAACTGTTCACCGCTGCACTGGAAAGGACTCGGCATTAACATCAATGGCAAGTACATCACTCACCTTCGATTTGCTGACGATATCGTGATCATGGCTGAGACCTTGGAGGATCTAGGCGCAATGCTCAAAAAAAAATTTGGTTCGCCAGCTGATCGATTTGTATGAAAAGTCCAAAAAAAATTTTGCGATTTCAACAAAGTTGTAGAACAAAAGTTGTTCAGTTTGATGGGTAAAAGCCAACCTTGAAGTATTGTCACACACTTCTGTTACACCCTGTATATACCTGGGACAAACAGTCCAGTTAGGTAGGTCCAGCTTTGAGAAAGAGATCAGCCGTCGAATCCAACTTGGCTGGGCAGCGTTCGGGAAACTTCGCAATATCTGTATCAAGTATCTGTATCAAGACTAAAGTCCATGACCAGTGTGTGTTGCCAGTGATGACATATGGATCCGAGACATGGTCGCTTACTATGGACCTTATGAGAAGGCTTAAAGTCACTCAAAGGGCGATGGAACGTGCTACGCTTGGTGTTTCCCTACGTGATTGAATCAGATATGAGGAGATACGTAGGAGAACTAAAGTTACTAGCTCTTTTTGAATTTTTTTTCTCTCGACTATCCCAGGGTGTGGGGTATCGTTGAATAGGTCTATTTTTCGAGTCATGGATTCATTTTCGAAATATTAAGCTTTAAAGTGCAATTTTTTGTTAAAGTCATGTGCCCCTCCCCCCCCCCCCCCCGACAGCTAAATGGTTATTTCTAGAAATGTGAAAAAATTCACGGCAGTAGTATATTTAACGAAGTTAAAAGGAAAACTATCACAGCTAAGTAGGCTTTACAAGTTAACGAGTAGTAGTCAGTTTTGTAAGACGTAAGGTTTTCCCCTTGAAGCAGTGTTTGTCGAAGTACTAAGAAACCCTACACTGCGCGTGGTCCGACACGCACTTGACCGCTTTTTATACAATAACGCCACCCTTACTTAACGCGTTTTGATGGACACTTTTGTACACGGAGACAGATCTCCTTACATGTACCCTCCATAGCCAATTTTTTTTCTAGCGATGGAAGCAATTATTTGTTCCAAATGACTTGGTATTCCTTTAATTTTCCGATAATTATCACACTTGCCCCAGTACATATAGTTATGGAGATATAAGCTCGAAAGAAGAGCGCGGCCGAATCAAACTTTCCCCGTTTTCCCTCGCCACCTTTGTGATGCCTCCCGATGCCTCCTGGGCTAACACTCAAGACCACCTAAAGAACAAGTATATACCAAGTTTAAATCCTTGATAACACACACAAAACCCAATAGGTAGACACGTGACCGCGGATGATGCTAAGTGGAACATCAGGCAACTGCCATCTATATCTTGTGAGTAGTAAAAAAACGTGCCACACGAAAAGAAAAGAAAGAGAGAGAGAAACATTGATCCAAAATTAAAAACAGTTCTCATACAAGATGTTGCACGAAATCCCCAGCTATAGCTTAGCTGAATAAAGAACTCGCGGGGTAGCGCGGGCGCCGCGCATGCCGCATTACCCCGCCCGCGCCCCCCGCTCAGCTCGCTCGCGAATTATAATTGTTATTAGATTATTACAGAAACTGTGCAATAGATTGACCGGGGATTTTTCTTAGTCTTAGTTTAAAAAAAATATTACTATTAGATTTCATGAAAATATTCGTAGTGTCTTTAATGTGCAAGGGTTAAAATCGAATAAAACTTAATAAAAAAATAAATAACGAAGTCACCTTGGAGATAATTCTCATGGTTATTGACAGTGGTTATGTACCCCCTAAGACAAAATATCACTCACCTTGCAGTATTTCTTTTCAAGTTATAAATTTTTAAATATATTATATTCAATATCTACTCAATGTTTTGATCTCGATCGGGGACGATTATAAATATAAATAAAACGTCCTATAAGAAGCCCTCATGTAAAAAATCACCAGTTTTCTATTTTTTGTTCCCATTTAAATTTAATTTTGTTTCTTTAGGGGCTAATTACCGAAAAATTATCAAATACTCATAAGAGATTTTCATGAATTTTCATTTTGCAATTATTTAAGTAACATATTCTAAATTTTCACCCAAAGTGCATTAAATGTAACCTACTCCATACAAAAATTCGTAGATTGACTGGACTAGTTGTATTTAACGCCACAATGTGGTTTGAATTGCATTTGCACCGAATTAGCTCTAAACAAGCGGTAGCAGCCACAGCAGTAGTCCATCTACTGATTATTTGTAGCTATTTCCCACTTTCACTGAGCCGGACGTGAGAGATTTTGAACGGGCACTAATGTCTGATCCCATACGTGGACACCCTGGTATACTGTCTTCCGATGATGGATTTTTTTTAATTTGTCCTTATCTTTTAGAGTACGATTCTCGCCTGCAATGGGTTAAGCTGGTGCAGTAGCTGGATCTTAAACATATTAAAAACAAATCAATTTAAAATAATTTTATACCCAAACAGAGAAATCTATGTACAATACAAAAATATCGTTTTATTCAAACTGTCTTGTCATAGGCGCACATGGTTATAATAAATTTTTCCAAATTTTTTTTTGGCGCTTTCAATGTCTCCACAACCCATCGTTTTAAAACCGAGAGTTGCTGGAGGAGAAACATTCCAGGCTTACGACGCGGTTTTCTTTCCTCCTCCATTAGAGGCTGAAATGGTATCACCTCCTGTTAGAGCATAGAATATGAACAACATTAATTCTTTTTTCGTCTTGTAATATCTTGTGTTACCAATATTTTTTATTTATGCCACTAGTGCATATTTTTTAAACGATAGCATATTAAAGCAAAATCTAGTAGATTTTTTGGAGAGTTTTTTCATTTTCTTATTTTTTTTTCACAATAAATGTAGTAAATTGAACAAAAATTATGCCAAAAATGAAAGCTACATTCTCGGTTTATTCGAAAACGACACCAAGTTCAAGATGATAGGTCAAATAGATAGTTTTTTTTCTAAAGCACGCCAAAGTGAGACTTTGTACGCCCTCCCTCATCACCTGCCAGGGGGTGAGGGGTGGCTACTGGGCTAAATCAATATCTATTTACTTAACATACACGTGTGCCAAGTGATTTCCTTTAATCATCAAATTTTACCTCCTCATACACACTGGATTACGTATAAAACCCCACTATGTTTAACTTTATTTATAATAAAACCATTTAAAATACTTTAAGTAAAAGAATCTCATCAAATAGATTCTGTACAGTTTTAATATTGTTTTATGTAAACATAAAACTTATAATCCCGTTTATCCTAAGGCATTTTGGCTATGGTAACCTTATGATGTTCCGATTCGGAGTAGGTATTTATTACACTAATAGTTAAGTATCTGTTCCGACCCTTATTACTAAATTGAACCATAATTTCGATTATTCATAGCCATAGCAATCACTCCAGAGTAAAAATAAGTTAGGCAAGCATTTTCAGTAGTCTGTGATAAGTTGGTAAAGGTATCTATTTTATAAATTAATTTTACAAATGGTGAACTAATACCTAATACAATTTCAAAAATCCCAATTTCTCTTCATCTCTCAGGAACTTAATTAAATGCATTAAAATTTATAGTTGCAAACTAGGACATTTATGAAAAATTTCAATAAAAACCTAAAATTGTTCCCCACCAAACAAATCCTTCGCTCATTCATTTTATTTTGTTACCTAAATAACTTAATTTTTTTTCTATTATTTTGTTAACATAATGACCGTATTATTTATGTATTATTATGTTAACAAGCGTTATCTAACTTTTGTTATGACCATTGGGTCGAACAACCAATAATTCTTAACAAGAATTTTGATGTATGCATATTTTTTTGATAATATTTTATTTATAATACAATATTTCATTTTTTTTTGGTAATAAGGTTACTGCAGGTACCTAGATTGATTTATCTGTGATTATTTCGTTATAATTTTTACCTACCTAACATTTGAGTACTAACCAGTACTATTCCAATAACATTAACAATCATTGTCACCCTATTTCGTGAGCTACATACAAACTTTCGCTTTGAATTTCTCCATAATTACTGCAGATATTAACAAAATAAGTTCATAGAACCTTTGTACCAGCAAAATATTTCAGTAATACTTCATTCTTATCATTTGTACCGCACTCGTTATGGAGTTATCGATGAAAGTTTATGGGCCCGACGGAGTAACGCTTGAAAAATGTTATTCCCTTTTTTTTATTATTAGGCCTTTTTCCGAGCAGATTTGAAGGGCTAACTAGCGTTACATATCATATGTAACGGGGCTGATGTAATAAACTGGTATGTAGAGTATCTAGTTTTTCTGTAATTAGCATGGGAAAAAAAGCCCGTCGGGCTTTTTTTTGGAGGTTAATTACAGAAAATCTAGACAATCTAGAAACAAACTGAGTGCACCAGCCCCGTTACAAATGATATGTAACACGTGTTAGGCCTTCAAATCTGGTCGGAGAAAAGCCAAATTATCAAAAAAATGAAAAAACAAATTTTCAAGATGGCGCCGTATGGCCCAAACTCTTTTGTCAATCATTCCTCACAGACAGCGGTACAAATGTTGTGAGTGTCAATATAAGAAATCATTTTTCAGGTACAAAGGGTTTTTTCAGGTCTGAAGCCTCTTTGAGCTATGGGCCCGAGGAGATAACGTTCATAGAATGTTTGACATTTTCATTATTGCCAGTAAAAAAAATATATGTATTCTCATAGGCCGCACTACGATTTTATTACGCGCGCGCGTTTTTGGTTATAAAAAAATGGTGGCGGTTTCTTTCTACGACTTCGTTTTCATTCGAGACAAAATGATTCTCGTATGATTCTGCTCTAAAACTTTTGAGTAAAAGCTCAAGATCTGGAGTGCATTCTTTAAAGGTCGTCAACGTTGTCAATGTCAATTTCAACAGACTAGGCTGTATGGCTCCTTTTCCTTTCCCATCTCGAGGTAAAAAAATGATAATGTCAACTGTCAACGTCAGAAGTCGAAGCATGTTTTCGCGCGCGTGCCTTGAGTGAGGATCGAGAAAATATTCTAAAGAAGAATCGAATTGTCTGCCGGTTAGGGAGAAACAGAAATCAAAATGCAAGCATTTTTGAAAACTGGTAAAATATCTGCTTCAGATAAACCTTCTACATCTGTATCTAAGAGTACAACTAAAAAGAAACCTCCAGCACCATGGGTCGAAAAATAGTATGTATTGAGAAAGCGAATTATATTATTCTTGTATTTAAGTTTTATTCATTACCATCTTTATTTTTAGTCGACCGAAAACAATAGATGACATTGTAGACCAAGGTGAGGTTGTACAAGTGTTGAGGGAATGTTTGGTTGGTGGTGACTTGCCTCATCTTCTGTTTTATGGACCACCCGGCACGGGCAAGACTAGTGCGATACTTGCGGCTGCTAGACAGTTGTTTGGTGATATATCACGGGATCGGGTGCTGGAGCTGAATGCGTCGGATGAGAGAGGCATACAAGTCGTCAGGGACAAAGTGAAGTCATTTGCACAACTCACTGTTAGCAGCGTAAGGCCCGAGTAAGTACTTCAGAAGTCATGTCATTTCAATGTTACGTGCCCCGTTATCATTTGTTCCCTAAGAGAAGTTATTTAACGTTATAAACTAATAATAATAAACATAATAAAAATAAGTGATTATGAAAATTTAACTGACTCCTGAGTTTACTAGCTACTTGTTAATAAATTAATATTATGGGATGTACAGGTAAATGGTTATATATAGTTTCTTCCAGACAACCTTATTTCTTTGTATTTGTCTAAAATCAAGTATTCTCCATATTTCCAGTGGTCGACCATGTCCTCCTTACAAGCTGGTTATCCTTGATGAAGCGGACTCCATGACGACGGCAGCACAGGCAGCTCTCCGCCGCACCATGGAGAGGGAGACTAGGACCACTCGCTTCTGCCTTATTTGCAATTATGTGTCTCGGATCATACCTCCAATCACTAGTAGATGTTCCAAATTCAGGTTCAAGCCATTGGCAAAGGAGAATGTTATCAAAAGGTAATATTTAATTACATATTGTATATATGGGCAGTAGGGTGTCTCTTATTTTTCTAAGTTATTATTTTCTAACGCATACGCTCTAATTTTGTGTCTTTGACCCTAAAATACTCGGAAATAATTTTTTACCTTATTTGGAGCACTGCAACCCGTGCCGACTTGAGCGGGAACATGTTCATACAAGCCCCTATGCAAGTGCCGCGCGGGCGCGCTTGGTTTGTCACTTACTCTCGGATTGTCGCGTAACTAACACGTAATATTTTATATTTCGAAGATGTCAGTGGAACTGAGAAGCGCTAAAAAGAGTATTTTCTTGGTTGGTGAGGTGCATCACCAAATAACGGGTGCAAAATTGCCGACAAGTTCTCGCAGTTCTATTTCTTAATATTCGCGAAGTGAAACTGACTGTCAATGAAAGCGCAAATCTTGTAATACGGGAGTGTATTATATTCTGGGAAAAGGCTAGAATACCTACCAAAGCTCTTCCTAACTGTGTGAAGAAGCTTGTGGATCTTTATCAAGTCTGGCGAGAGCTTCAAAAAAACCGCAAAAAATCACAGGATGTTTTTAAACGCCGTGAGGAGGATTTTCTAAAGGATTTGGATAATTTATTTGATATCGCTCACGCTGATGCTCTTAAAAGGATGAAAACTGACGAAGATAAAATTTTCCTACAAAAGCAAAGAGAGCCAGGGCGCCTTGGTTGCTTGGCAGGTGTAGACAAAAAGTTAGCTGAGAAGGAAGAAAAGGCAAGACAGAGAAAACTAGAAGAGGAGAAAAGGAGGCTCCAGCAAATGACTTCAGTGAGCTCATTGACATCTTCTACTTCACACAGCTTAACACCACCACAACAACTACATGAAGGCCAATTTACCAGCTCTGAAGAAAGCCTGGAGGAACCTTTGCCTGCCACATCTCAATCTGAAAGTTCGGTAACTACTACAAAAAGAGGAAGGAAAGATTTTATCACACCTAAGTTAGTTGCAGCTTTAGACAGATGTCAACTAAGCATAAGAGATTCAGTTTATATAATTCAAGCAATAATAGAAGCACTAGGTCTTTGTTGCGATGACTATCCAATTAACAAATCTTCTATTCAACGTATTCGAACACAGATAAGAAAGGATAGAGCAGAATCTATAAAATCCGATTTTCAGAATAACGTGCCAGAAGTAGTTACAGTTCATTGGGATGGAAAATTGTTACCCGGCCTAGATGTGAGAAGTTTTAAAGAGGAACGCCTGCCGATCCTTATTTCCTTTGGAGAGAAGTAGCAACTTCTTGCAGTACCAAAACTAGATAGTTCTTCCGGTAAAGATCAAGCTAAAGCTGTTTCAAACGCGCTTCATGATTGGAACCTTACTGATAAGGTTCAAGTTATGTGTTGTGATACAACAGCATCTAATACAGGGCGCATAAATGGAGCTTGTGTGCTTTTGGAACAAAAATTAGAAAGAGAATTATTACTGTTTGCTTGCCGCCATCATGTGTATGAATTGGTCCTCAAAAGTGTATTTGAATCAAAGATTCACCAAGTCACTAGCAGTCCAAATATCCCACTATTCAAAAAGTTTAGAGACAGCTGGAAGAACATTAATCCTGAGGCTGTCGAATCATGCATAGATTTCGTTAAACAGCATCTTTCTGATGCGACCATTAAGGGATTGCTGACCTTTTTCAAACATGAATTGCAGAAATCCATCGTACGGGACGATTATCGAGAACTAATCCAGCTATCCATTATTTACTTGGGAGGAGATAATGAGGGTAAAATTAAAATTCGTCCTCCTGGCGCAATGCATCAAGCACGATGGATGGCAAGAGCTATTTACTCTTTAAAAATATGTTTGCTGCAGTCTCAATTCAAAATGAGCGTTAAAGACAAACGAGCATTGCAAGATGTTTGTTTATTTATTGTGGCAATTTATGTGAAGCCCTGGCTCGGATGCAGTTTGGCAGTGAAGGCACCGAATCAAGATTTGCGTTTTTTAAAAACGTTGAAAGACTATGAAAATGTTGACAAAGTAATTTCCAAAGCGGCTCTGAGTAAGTTCAGTCAACACCTGTGGTATTTATCAGAAGAAGTGGTGATATTATCACTCTTTGATGATGATGTTGATGAAGAAACCAAGGCGAATATGGTAACGAACTTAGAAAGAGAAACTGCATATGATTTCGGGAAGCGATATGTTGCATCAAAAGAAGAGATGTCTGCCTCTTTGTATGGTAAGAGTTTTTTTTAAATATTTTAACTAAGTTGTTTGTTCTAAATTTGGTTAATTTCCTTGAAATACCTACTAATCATATTGTTACAGGGAAGTCTTGAGCGATTTTATGTCAGGTAAAAGCAAAAAATGTTTTTAGCGATTAAAAATTGATACCAGTTTTCTTGAAGAAAACGTATCTTCGTGGGACCATAATGCAGCTTTTATCGAAGCTAAGAGGAAGGTGTTAAGCTTAAAAGCTGTAAATGACACAGCTGAAAGAGCTGTAAAGCTTATGCAAGACTTTCATGGTTTAATTACCGCAGAAGAGGAACAAAAACAATTCTTGTTACGCTGTGTGCAAGAGCATAGAAAGCTGTATCCAGACTGCAAAAAAGAGACTTTAAAAAAGAAGTACCCTGAATAATTGTATAATTTTATTTGTTTGTCAATTAAAAGCATTACTTAAATTTTTTGTTTCGTCAATTTTTACCCAAGATATGCATATTAACAACGATCTAGCTACATATAAAGAAATACTCAAAAATAGCTACTTTTGTAAAAAAATTGGGACCTTGTCGGCACGGGTTAATATTAACCTAGAGAGTTAAAATTTTATATTTGTGTAAGGCTTAATATTTAACAAAGAATTAGGGGGTATACGTTTCTATAACCCAAAAAAAATTTTTTCGTCCATATAAGGGACACCCTAATGGGCAGATAGAATTACACAGATGAATAAATAATGACCAGAAGAAGAACTTGTGTTAAATTGACATTCTTGTTGACCTTTTACTTACTTCTTTTCAACCGACTTCAAAAAAAGGATGAGGTTCTCAATTCGTCGGAATCTTTTATTTTTTTTATTTTTTTATGTATGTTCACCGATTTCTCGAAGACGCCTAAACCGATTTCGAAAATTCTTTTTTTGTTTGAAAGGGTATACTTCACAGGTGGTCCCATTAAAATTTTATCGAAATCGATCCAGCGGTTTTTGAGAAAATCAACAAAAACATAGCAAAATTGGAGTTGTTGCGATTGAAGTCGGTTGTTTTTAACGTATTCAGCGTGGTCAATTATTGAGTAAAGTTTTTAGTTAACTAGCCCATTAGGCAGCTATTTGTATTGTAATAACAGTGACCCCTGCACTTCAAAGATTTATAAGCAAAAAACAAAGTGGTTATACCTTAGTAATGAATGACAACTATTATATTATTTGTAGAGTTATGACTAGTGATCGGAAATTCGGATGCAATTATACCTAAAATTGGGGAGCTATCATAATATTCTTTCCAAAATTTAAATTACAAAAATAAAAATAATAATAACAATAATTAAACACATATACTGTGTAAATCGCTGTCAATAATCATTTCTTATTTGGATCACGGTGTACCGCGATCCAATGTCTGACCAAGGGACTGGTCAAGTCCTGACTCACTACTTGGAGGATGCTGTTATCAGAGCGCCGCAATCTGTCCCAGAAAGAAGCTATGCGCGCTCTGATAACAGCGAAGAAATCGGGCATTCCCGCTTCGGCGAACATACTCGACGCGCTGCAGTATCGTGGATGTTTCATAAGAATACGGTATGCGTCATTATACTGCACCCTTATGGTGCTGAAGGACACTCTCATGTACCTATACCAGAGCTGACAAGTATAAAAACACTGGCAGAATGCTCTAAAGAGCGTGTCCTTAGCTTCTTTGCTGCATTTTGCGAACCTGCGCGCGAGTATATTGCACCGAACCGACAATGCCCGCCTCTCCCGCTCCATATCAAGGTCGTCTTTCCGATCGTCAGTCACTATGTGCCCCAGGTATTTGAACCTCTTCACAACCCGAACCGCTGATCCATTTAAATATACCTCCGGAGTCCTCTCCGGACCTCTTCCGGCCCTAAATATTACCATTTCTGTTTTAGCAACATTGTACTTCAGGCCTTGAGTAAGAGCATAGCTCTCACAGACAGATAGCAGTTTTCTAAGACCGCTGATAGATGGGCTGAGAAGCACCATGTCATCCGCATAGCTCAGGTTGTTAAAACAAACACCATCAATATGACAACCAACACCGGTGCCTCTCAGCTCACCAATCAGGCCATTTACGTAGATGTTAAAGAGGTCCGGAGAGGTTAACCCACCTTGACGTACCCCACACTCTAATCTGTAAGCATTAGAGGTCGTGTCGCCCCATCTTACGTAATTTGTTTGGCCCCGGTACCAGTATCTCAACAACTCTACAATCGATTCAGGAACCCCTGAGCCGCGCAGTTTGTTCCACAGAATATCATAATTCACAAGATCAAACGCGCGGCTCAGATCCAGGAAGCAAGCATAAATCGAAGTATCACGATTGATATAGTAGTCAACCGCGTACTTGAGACTGACAATTGCCGAGTCCGTTGAGACACCGGGTCGGAAGCCAAACTGCGCCTCATCAATTTTTACATTCCTCAGCAATTCAAGCTGCAAAAGACGTTCAAAAACCTTTCCTATTACAGTACCCAGCGAGATAGGCCTGTAGAGGCCAAGTCTCCTGTTTTGCATTTGACGATAGGCACGACCAGCGTCTTCATAAGAGAATCTGGAAGATATGCGCACTTCACACATAAGTTGTAAAGTACTGTCAACTTAGACCAGAGGACTTCCCCCGCGTACAGTACATGCTCTATACTGAGATCGTCATGCCCAGGAGACTTGCCCCGCTTCATCCCACGCACCGCCTTAGCTACGTCCTCAACAGTGAACGCAACCACTGGTTGCTCAGAACCAGGGTGAGGATCGTTTCTCTGATACGATACAGGCATCGGATCTACTTTAAATTTTGACGCAAACAACTCGGCTATTTCGCTGGGCTCCTGGAAGCCATCCACGGAGACAGATTGACTTTGTTTGTGATTAAATTTCTTCGTGGCATTCCAAAATTTCGGGAAATTCTTGTTCTTTCTGTGCATAGCTAATTTATCAATTTTAATCATGTCTTCATTCCTAATACACCTATCACAACATAATATGGACATGCCGTTTTGAATAGAATTGGAAACTATTGGCCATACATATGTAGTGTTAAATGTTTCACATTTTAGCCCTATCACCTCTCAAAAGCATTACCAGTAACCCTGTGTATATAAAATAATTTGTGGATATAAACACATAATAGCATACATAAAATTTTCAATAATATCATCATTCACTACAATCAGATCATTACAATTAAGAATCCCAACGCTTTTTACGATCCCAGTTGCCGAGAATTTTTTCTATGAAAATCTATACATTTATTGGGAAAGGCATATCCATACTATTCTTTCTAAAAACGAAATTGCATCCGAATTTACGATCACTAGTTATGACACTAAACAATTAATAACAATTTAAACCATCTTTGCAGACTGCGTGAAATCTGTGAGGCAGAAGGAGTGGATGTCGGTGATGGGGAGGTACTGCAGCAGGCAGTGGAGACCTGTGAGGGAGACTTGCGTCGTGCGCTCACAGCACTGCAGTGCTGCCAACGCCTGCTCGGCAAGATCACTGCTGAGGGGCTTATTGAGGTATGGAGCAGATTTTAGAATTTTTTGAATTTTGATTTTTGAATTTTTAGAATTTTATATGTATTTATGATTGATGGACTGATTGATAATATAGCTGTACATTAATGATTGATTGATAATATTGAAGGCATGAAAGCTCATTGCAAATTAAATCTGAAGAAGGTTCAATTTCTTTTAAGGGTCAGATTTGGTGTTTCCATAAAAAAAATTAGCAAATGTTTTTTCACAAGTAAAGAGCAATGCTTATAGCACAAGTAAAAGTCTGAAAACCATTTTTTTGTATGTGATATAACAAAAAATTTATGGTTTTCGGACTTTTCCCTTTACTTGTGCTATAAGACATTGCTTCTTGTGAAAATTCCTTAATTCTAGGTCAACGGGAAGTACCCTATAGGTTTTGATTCCCATGAAAGTGTCCAGATATGCGGCATAAACGGCTTTAACTCTTGATTGCGTTGGCATAGAAGTTTGATTTTTTCACAACTTCAAGGGATTGCAGGCCTGAGTATTTGGTGTGCGTTACCCCAGCCAGAAAATGTCGAATATCGTCATTCGAGTGTAATAGATAATTAGTTATCCAGCTTCTGTAATTGTTGCGCTTATTTTTGAACTTGTTCTGCTAATAGTTTTTATTATTTGACAAAAACATATCTGGCTGCGGTAACGTTACCCCAGCCAGACTATTTTTGATTTTTTGGGTATATTGAAATAAAAATTAGCTAAATAATTAGTAGTATTTGATATAAATTTCTACCTCCATGCGTTCCTGAGAACACTGAGCCATTTACTCGGCAATATTTCGATCACACTTCTTGTGAAGTATGCATACCTTGCACAAAGTCTATTTGGTATGCTACACTGGCTGGATAGACCGTGTGTGTTGCTGTTTGTCATATTGACTCAGATGACTTCTAGTGTTACTTATAAAATGATATTGTATTTTTGCTTTTCAACCGACTTCAAAAAAAGGAGGAGGTTCTGAATTCGTCGGAATTTTTTTTTTTAAGTATGTTCACCGATTACTCGAAGACGCCTGAACCGATTTCGAAAATTCTTTTTTTGTTTAAAAGGGTATACTTCACAGGTGGTCCCATATAAATTTTATCGAAATCGATTCAGCGGTTTTTGAGAAAATCAACAAAAACATAGCAAAATTGGAGTTGTTGCGGTTGAAGTCGGTTGTTTTTAACGTATTCAGCGTGGTCAATTTATACTTCCATATAAATATATATCCACAACTTTAACTTGTTCTACTTCATTGTGAACGTTTAATATGGTAGCAGAGCGGACAATAAAATAAAATGACTAATGCTGATATTGTTCCATCTACCTCAAAGAAAACGAACGCGTCAAACATCAACGAATGGCATAAGAAACTTGGCCACATGAACACCAAAGATATTAAATTTGCGATGAAAAATGAAAGTTTAGTTGGCCTGAGCTTTGATCTTTCTGAAACCTTGGCAGATTGTGAAACAAAGTGAAAATGAATCCTGATGGATCTGTGGAACGATACAAGGCTAGACTCGTCATAAAAGGCTACTCTCAAAAACCCAGAGTTGACTATAACAAAACATTTAGTCCAGTAGTTCGTTTAGCATCTGTATGTGCTCTTCTTGCAATTGCTGTTCAAGAGAACCTGATGCTTCACCAATTCGACGTGTCAACAGCATTTCTGAATGGAAAGGTTGAGGAAGAGCTATACATGCAACAACCCGATGGATACAGTGATGATGGCACAAAGTGTGTATGCAGACTAAAATGAAGCCTTTACGGTTTGAAACAAGCGCCACGCTGTTGGAATAGTTGTATTGCTGAATTTTTACTACAAGATGGATTCCAACAAAGCGAAGCTGATCCATGTCTGTACTTCAGAGTAAGAGGACAATCCAAAGTCTTCATCGGCCTCTACGTTGATGATGGTCTTGTTCCATATAACACAAAAGCAGCAGGAGATGAGTTCCTAAAGGAATTACAGACGAGGTTTAAAATAATAAACAAACCTGCTTCCTATTTTTTAGGAATGAAAATTAATGTGAGCAAGGACAAGACAATAACATTATGTCAAAAGGCATACACGAAGAAAGTCTTGCAAAAATTTGGCATGTCCAATTGTAAAGCTTCACCAACACCAATTGTGAAACAAAACGTGATGGGAATTGAAGATGATGATACAGACGATGTATGAAGTTCCCATATCGATAAGCAGTGGGAGCTTTAGCATATCTGTCAGTTGGGACAAGACCTGAAATTTCATATGCTGTGAGTGTAGCCTCACGAAATCTTGAAACGCCTACTAAAACGGATGTAATGCTAGTGAAGCGCATTTTCCGTTATCTGAAAGGAACACAGAATTATGGATTTACTTTCACTGAAAAAGCACCTCGACAATTGATCTGCTATAGTGACTCTGATCATGCAGGAGATCAGAATACTGGAAAGTCTACTTCTGGAACTGTTTGCCTATTCTCTGGAGCCGCTATTAACTGGAGAAGCCAAAAACAAGCAACTGTTGCCATCTCCCCAACCGAAGCGGAGATAATAGCGGCTAGTGATCAGCACAGGAAATTCTGTGGCTAAACCGACTGCTCAACGACGGATGTGAAGTATGCATACTTTGCACAAAGTCTATTTGGTATGCTACACTGACTGGATAGACTGTGTGTGTTGCTGTTTGTCATATTGACTCAGATGACTTCTAGTGTTACTTATAAAATAATATTGTATTTTTGCTTTTACTTCCATATAAATATATATCCACAGCTTTAACTTGTTCTACTTCATTGTGAACGTTTAATACTTCTCTAGAAAGATAGCGGCTGGTGATCAAAAATATCATCTACGTCACTTTTGAACTCGTCATAGTTTAAAAAGACTTTTTTACCAACCATATGTTAATTGTAATTTATCAGTTGTAAACATATGTATATGGAATAGAGGTTTCTTCTTACCAGGTGACGGGATTAGTACCAGAAAAATTGGTGAATGAATATCTGAGCGTGAAGAACTACAGTGAGCTGGAGCAGTTTGTTGATAAGTAAGTCTGAGATATATTTTTACTTCCAATTTTACACACGTTCAGACAAGGACCGTTCATGGTTATGCCAGCCTTATTTTCGAGTAGGTGTAAGTGTAAAAAAACTATTATTATTATTATAAGTTAGTGTAGGCTGACAAAGACATGTCTATCATACCTTATTCTAACCCCACTAAACGTAGACAAGATCTTGTATGCAACCCTGTACAACACAGAACAGCGCTAGCAGCTTGCCATTTTCTTGCCTTAGGCCCGACCCTGTACAATAAACTGAATAAGGAACTTCTTCTCTTCTTATCTCGTGGCACAATTTGACCGTCCCATCCACAAGGTGTAGGCAGACGCGGTTGCCTGGTGTTGCACTTAGCATCACCGTCGGTCACGTGTAGTGCATTTAAGATTTACACCTACGGACGTGTGCAACGTGACCATCATACACTACTAAAAAAAAAATCAAAACGTTTTTTATTTAAGTAGATGGTTTACACATGCTTTTAAATCGTCAATTTTCTTTTTCTACCTAGTACAAAGTCCCTACCACGCGGGACTTGTACACTCAACGTTTCCGGAACCGTTTCGTATAGAAACCAGATGTGCAGATTTTCTCACGTTGTTTTCCTTCACCGTTAAAGCAGTCTGTATGAAAATGCACGTAAGTTTCGTAAAACTCATTGGTGGCCAGGAAGGAAGGAATAAGGAACTGAAAGTGCATTCGTTAACGAAGTTTGAAGTCAAAAGGAATGTCGGAAACTGGTTAAAAACATTAGACTACATTAAAACTGAAATCTATTATTTTGCAATAAATATAATATAGTCTTAACTCACCACTATCGCACCAACGCAAATCAAAACTCTAACCAATCATAGGTACCCAAGCCTACATGCCAAAATTACACTCCAGACTCACACGCAATACCCACAACATATAAAATACATTCTTACACACACTTGCAATTACTGATGTGCCATGCCCGGGAATATTCCCGCAAGACAGAGGCAGCGCTCTGTATTACATATAGCGCCGTCCCTTGGGAATATTCCTATGGGAATATACCCAATTTTCCCAAAGGACGGCGCTATATGCAATATAGAGCGCTGTCTATGTCTAAGGGAATATTCCCGGTAACGGCACATCAGTACTTGCAACACACACTACAAATACACTTCACACACGCTCACTTCACATAATAGTTTTACTAAGCTTGTTTTGTAGTATGTACTTATTCAGATTAAATTTTCTGTATTTGCAATAAACCCAAAAAACAGTTTTACTAGATTGGGATTTCAGTGATACGGTTTAGCAAACTCAACAGGTTAACAATAAAATATTTAAGTGTGATCATGCTGGCAGGCACTGCCTACTTTACGTCGATCCAGGTTATTTCCTAGTGCGGGGTATGGAGGCTATCCAGCTGATATTCATGAAAAGCTAATTCTTATGTTAGCTGCCTGTTGTTGAGATTTTTGCAATAAAGATTTTATTTATTTATCACGTTAGAACTTTTTACAAGCCTGGTACATGATCACAAATGTGCTTTCTGACGAGAAATCTGACGAGCAATCAGCACAGGGCCTGAGTTATAATATAAGATTGCTTTATTTTAACCCGTGACTGCGCGACAGCAAACAGGGTTATGTTTTTAGAAATTGCTAAACTAAGAAATCAAATATCAATGATAGTTAGTATGCACACATTTTTTATTTTATTTGTAGAGAGAGTTGTTTTTAATTATCAGATGCAATTACTTTTATTGGCTTTCATTTTATATTATTGTTAACTGGATAGCTTTAATTAAATTAAAATAATTAAATGAATTTCTATATATTTTAAAAAGCATATGTAGTTTAAAAATGGCTTCACTTGTTGAAAATTTAATTGAATAAAAGTTGATTTTGAATGGAGTATAATTTAGCTTATGTAGTACATACTGACAGAGTACCAATCATAAATATTTTATTAAAATCTACATCTTGATTTTTACAAAGCTTCTGAGTGTCACATTATTGGCTTACTATAAAGTTTAAGTCCAAAATTAGCACTCTTTTAAGTACTCTCTTACTTATTGTATTTCTGGTCAGTCATTCTCCTAGAATCTTTTTCAACAAATAAAACCCCAACAGGTTTCTAATGGACGCGTACTCCGCCTCACAACTGCTAGAGCAACTCAGTATGACCGTGGTATCCTGCGGCCATCTCACCAACAAACAGAAGTGTCAGATCAGCGAGAAGGTCGCCGTCTGCTCCCACAGGCTCTTGGATGGAGGGGCTGAGGTCATGCAACTCACAGACTTGGGGTGCACAATCATAATGGCCAACAACAACCCCTGATAGTCCTATCCTTGAAGTTAGTATAAGGCTTTTGGTTTTTATGTGTCTTATGTGTAGGTTCCGTTTTTGTACATATAAGTCCATAATATACATAATTTAATGTTTCTATATGAGAACCGCTAAATTCTATGCCAACAGATCACTTCCGGTATCTCTATGTTTGATTGTTGTAGTAAAACTCGTTTGCCACGTATCACATTAAAAAAAAAACAAATGTTCGATTACCCAATTGTTTATTTGGTCTCCTAAAGAATTACCTTATGTAATATTCAGCTGATTATTTGTTTAGAATTGTAATTATAACGTAAAAAACTTACATATTTTGAACAAGAATATTAGAGTTCTAAAATTGAATTACCTTTTTACTTTTTTGAGTCCATCATATATATTTCTAAAAGTTCGGTTTGTCCCCACTCGGGGACAGGCTCGTGGGGACAAATAGGAACAACACTTTTTAAATAACCATAATTAATTATTTGATAATCTGTGTTGTTTTTTTTTTGCCCCTAAACACTAAATATGTGTCACGACCACGCCGTTTTATACAATACGAAATATTGCAGTATAAATATATGTAATTTAATTTCTTGCAATCTGCGCATGAACTGCGATAATTGTATTTAAACATGAGCTTATAAAGTACATAATTGTTGAATGTTGCCGTTGTCAGCGTGGCGCTGTGAACGGAGCACATTGAATAGTCTCAAGGGATTCCTAGAAATGTACACTAATGAAGAGTGAATGTTGATTGGTTATTGTTGCGAAACTGTTCCATTATCTATATCCATAGCTGCGTAAGGTAATAAACGTGTGTGACACCTACAGATTTTTTAAATAGTTATCCAAAACCCCTTCTCTCTGTCGTCGGTTAAATCCCTGACAGCTCCATAGCATGCAAATTACATCGATTGACGTCGATTAAAGTAGATATTACAGTCGTGCAGTTTACGCGCGCGTTCGTTTCACTTCCGCCCATTGCCGCTGTCGGTTGAACGGACGGGGCGAGTAGGAAAGAAAGAAAATAACGTTCTTGTAGAGAAGATAATATCGTGGTTGCTCGGCTCGGAGTTGCTCGGCGGGGACAGGCAGGGCCGGCGGGGGAGGGGAGGGGGCAGGCGCGGCTCCCTCCGCCGCCGCCGCGTCACGGTTTGCGCGCGCTGAGCCGCCATTGGCCGCGGCGCGCGCGTCCCCGCTCCCGCGCCGCACGCGCAGCGTCTAACTCCACAGATTTGAAATCTCGACCGTTTATTTCGCGGTGAGCGGTCGCAGCGCGCGGATGGCCGGCGCCGAGCCGCCCGCGCTTGCAATCTTCTTGTTTTAAAAAACACGGCAACGTGCTCGTTAACTCAGTTCGGTGAACGACGTGACGTCGCAAACGATAAGTGCGTGCAAGTGCTACGGGGATTCTACCGACGCAGCGCTCGATGAAAAGGTCAATTTCTTTCGATGAGTGGAGGTTTAGTGCATGTTTTTGTACATCATGACTAGATCCACACTCATCCATGGAAGTTGCGTGGTTCGTCGGAGGAGCGTGAGAGGCAGCGAGCCGGTGATTACGGTGCAGGTATCATTACCGGCGCGGCGCGCGTAATGATACGTTGAGCGTACAGGTACGCGCTCTAACCTCGGCGTCTCTACCTGCTTCGTGCCGCCCAAAAATGTCGTTTAGATACACTTCGCGCCGTTTAGCTATTGCTTATTCACAGTGAGTTTTTGTTCCATTTTTTAGAGTCAGTCCGACGTGAAGAGCCGGCTTTTTTTAGAGTACCTATCAACAACAGTCACAGTGATTTTGAAGTTTTGAGATGATGGATTTTGGTAATAATTTAGTCGGTTATGGAAGGCTCTCGTGCCGCGGGGCGGTGGCGGGGGGAGAAGACGCGCATCTGCTCCTTCTGAGAAAGGCCATTGTGGGCGAGTGGTCAGTGCGGTGACGTCACGGGGCCGACAACCTTCCCCCTCTTGGCTGCTTCTGCCCTTCAGTCATTTTATATTATATCTTGATGATATTTCAGTGCCTATTTTCTTTTATATTAACTTTAAAATTACACGCAATATAGTCAGTTTTTAGGATTTAGGGTTTTTAAAAAAACATGATCAAATAAACCTATACCAAGATACAAGAGGGGGTAGTTCGAAAAAAAGATTGGTTAAAATTTGGCCTAAGTTGACGGCATGCCGCTTATCGCTGATCATGAAAACTCAGTCGAACCCGCTTCCTTGCCGGCCGGCTTGATTAACCTCACGATAGCGTCGGTCGTTTATACTCGAATACAAGATAATATATTCTCAGAGAATTACGTAGGTACTTGCTCTATTCAGAAGTCGTTGAGTTCGAAATTGAGCAAAAGTCTGCTTCGATTCATGACAAATTTTAGTTTGACATAGTAGAAAATCTTTTGTTTGCAGAATCTGTCATTTATAGAATCTGGCATTTGTAGAATCCGACATTTAAAGAACAGTTCGTTTTTTTAGTCACTCATCTGTTATTTCCAGAATCTGGCAAATGTCGATTACCCATGCCACTGGTGTGTCGGATAGATTTCAGTTGCATAACGACAGTCGATAGAAGCTGCACCTCATAGTTTTTTGACTTGCCCACCGCCGGCTGTACCATACCTGGCAGGCTATAAAGGGAATCCGAGGTAGCAGACCGCGGTCCGCGTATACCATAGAGACCCGTTGCATGCCAGGCGCGGCCACGACGAGCATGCCTGTATGTAACGTAGGGTGCATCATCCTTAATCACCTTCTTTATCCGAAAATAAAAACGCCCTTGCAGAAGTACTTCTGGTCAGTGTGCTACCAGAACGGATGAAGCCTTTCTAGGCTATTATATTCTAGGTACTATGCTGAATTCTGCAAGATGCCTGTTATCCGTAAATAGAATAGTTAATGTGAATGTAAATTACTGTTCTTTACAATTTTGGAAGATGCCTGTTATCCGTAAATAGACTAGTTCATGTGAATGTAAATTACTGTTCTTTACAATTTTGGAAGATGCCTGTTATCCGTAAATAGACTAGTTCATGTGAATGTAAATTACTGTTCTTTACAATTTTGGAAGATGCCTGTTATCCGTAAATAGACTAGTTCATGTGAATGTAAATTACTGTTCTTTACGGTATGTTCTTGTTCATTTTTCTGTTCCTCTCATTCTTCCATGATTTTATTTAGGTATAAAATTAAGTTCCTGGATACAGGAATACCTGATTAAGCTCCTCTCACACAATCTGTATTCACATTCAAAAGATCTTGGCACTGTAATTTGTTCTTCAAAATTAGTAAGATACCTATTGAAGAAACAGGTTCATGTCCAATTTAAGACCTTTCCAAGAATTCGAATCAGCCAGACAAAAAAAAATGTTTTCATTTTTTATTATGTATTTGGTACATTTATCATCCGTGGTGATATTGGTGAGAGAGAACATATTTTAAATATATCGATGCTGGTAATGTATCAATTAATCCGGTTCTGCTATAATAAAAATAAAGGTTAAATTATTAAGCATACCATTGAAAAAAACTTTCCTAAAGTTGGAATTTGATTCTATCTTGCTTGATCCTCATAATCATTTTTATATTACATCCAATAATTTGCTTTCATCCACAAAATAACACGGTCATTTCATATGCCCATCTAGAACTAAATTATGTTCTGTCCATCAAAAGTCGTCTGTCGGCTCTATTTTATTATTATTTCAACATATATTTTTTATGCCTCGCGGCGCGGCGTGGCTAATAGTGTTCCGGGTAGTGCGTTTGTGTGAGCCAGGTACAAAACTACTAACTCACCAGGTAGAAAGAATTGGGCGCTAAATAATTATCCAACGCTTGCTTTATCTTTCTGTTGTTTTTTTAGTTGTACCCAACGAAAGTAATGCAGTGGATTACCAGTTGTTCTGAGAATTATCTCAGACAAAATAAGCGTTAATTTTTAGCAGACATTTATTACACCTAAAACAGCTACTGGCTACATGTTTCTTATATTTTTTAATGGAATTTAGACGCGATATCGTAAAGAAGTTTGATTGCTCGGTTGATGTATTATTTTGAGGAGCAAATTGTTAAATCTACAGGTTGGTTTATATACAATATGTATACCTAATGTCGGTATTTGCAGTAACGCTCGTCGTTTATAGAGGTTGAAACTTATGTTGCTTCAACGGTTATCTTACAACCATATATATCTGCTTACCTTTATTTTAGAACTTAGTTTTTACTTAGCAGTTTGTGCTGTTGTACTGTGGAAAAAATATACGTAAATATGTATTCGACCTCGTTCCCTAATATTGCTAAGAACATTACGTTTCATGTAAACACGTCTGATATTAAAATTTACGTTGACCTTTGAATTGATTTTAATGTTTTATCGTTTCCCCAAATATTTTTAGTAGATTTAAATGTTATTTTTTATTCATTTGAACTTGTCCACTGTATAATAATAGCTATATCGCCATTTGAGATTGAAAATGGCGGTATCGCTGGTTTGGCATGGCGTGATATAAGTATAAGTAATATAATCTATGCACTGATTGTTCTGAATAATTATTGTCTTAGAATCATTATTCATCCTTTACAGATCTTCAGCAATTCTCGTACTTCTATTGACTGAACTAACGGCACCATTAAACCAATTTAGTTAACAGTAACATTGAGTGTTGCAGTAGGAGTCGCTCCCATGAAGGCGCTGTATTGTGAGCGGGCTGAGTCGCAGTTTTTGTGGCGTAAACAGGCGCTTCCGCGTGGGGCCGTGCGAAACGCGAGGGAGCGGTTGACATAGTCTAGCGCATGTTCTTTTGTTTTACACTCGTTTGTGAGGGCACTCTATGCGTGGTCACGCGCGAAGAAAGCCAAGTGCAAATCGGATCCATCGTGTTTTCTCACTCCTTTTGCCCATGTCACTTATGTTCAATTTAGCTGTAAGGTCTGCTAACGGAATGTTCATTTTTGCAGCTACTACATATAGTAAGTATATACGTATTATATAAGGTGATATGCTCCTTCTCGTCGGTATTTGGTTGTGAACTACACGTGATCGTACAAACCGTATCTACGTGGTGTAGTGTGATATCACTACCGTGTCGAATAAGCACATATCAAAATTAAAAAGAACAAGTAAACCAAGGGAAGTTAAAGGGAGTCCAATAATCAGCTAATTTGGCCTTCGTGTGCTATTTTTTCTTTAACAGATATATGGAGTCCGGAGCCAGCCACCCAAGAAGTTCTCAATCGGCTGTCATCAAGTAATATTACAAAATGGCTGTCTCTGATTACAATGGAACTTGTTCACTTACTTTCTTAAACGATCATCTTTCGATGTTTGTGCAAAAGGTATGGGTAAGTATGTAGTATTATACTTAATAATAAATGATAATGATAACATATGACTATAAAGGTACGCACAATAGTTAAATTTTGATATGTAAATCACTGCAAATATTAATATATAAAACAGAATAGACAGTCAACGAACTAAAAACATTGTGAAGCTAATCACAAATATGGTAAGTAAGCATGTTAAGTGTGTGTATATCAAAGTGACGCACAAACAAAGACGAAGAGGAAGGTTTATTCCGAATTGTTATTTGCGGTAAATGCAATTTCAAAATAGGTAAGTTCAGGTAAATTGTGTAGAAGACGAAGACTATCCCAAATTAAAAACTCATTTTGAAGCAGACTAGTTTATGCTTCTGTATGATCATGATATCATCAAACAAAATTAGTATACTTACATACATATTTCAAAACACAATGTTCTATGTCGGGTAATACAAAAGCAGCAGCAGCAGCAGCTTGATTGTCTCCAATTAGCTGTAATATTGCTTTAATGACAGCGTGCTGTGTGGTTGTGGCTGCGTAATTTGTAAGCGAGCTCGATCACCGCGTGAAAGAGATTTATGTGCGAGCAGGTCGATGACAGCTCGGTTTTCTATGGTTTTAAGCAAGTCTACACGTTAATTTTGGCCAACTTGCCGTGTTCATAATTTTACGAATTGCACGTACCGTAATGATAATCGGCACAGTCACAACTCACTGAAAAGTGACGCATCGTAATGGGAATCGATCGACGTTGAGGCGGCTCGAGCTTGACATAGAGTGAACAATTGATCCTTATACGTTGATCATTCATTTAAGGCCAAAATAAAATATTTAAATGTACAAGGTAACAGTTATAAACGTGTTGGTGATTTTAGAGTACACCAGCTCAACCACACCTGAGTGGCGCGGCGGCGTGAGGCGGTTGCGAGAAGCTATTTTCTCCACGTATCGTATGTACGAAATTTATTAATTTCAAACGCATGTTTATTTGACCTGTAATAATTAAATTATCCAATAATAAATGTGATTCTGCGCAACACCAATTATTATTATCTTTACTTTCTCTTATAATCGGCATATAGATACAGTGAAACCTCAATAACAGCAGCCTCAGCATGAGTCCCAGCTGTGAAGGTTTCTCACTTATCCAGGTCCCACTTATCCAAGTTTTACTACAATTAAGGTGATCATTTATTTTCGAAGTAGCATTGGAAACGTCTAATTACTCGCTATAAAATTGTCTGTTACTGTTAGTTTATTGTGGAAAATAGGTGTTATATAGGTTTCTTCAATTTACCGTATTTTGCAGAAATACTTATAGACGAATAATGTACATAATTAGATATGTACTAGATTCGCCCGCGTAGACTAAAAAAACGGTTACAATACCCTATTATAATTTATAAAATATTGAAATAGTAAAGTCTGTTTGTTCATCCAGGATTAATATAATAAAAACGGAGCAGAGAGACTAGTATGCATTGAAGGAAATCAAGCACAATTTCAAGGACCCCCTTAATAAAAAAAACAGCACACAATTTCGGACCATTCATATACGAATACAAAAAAAACATAAAAAATATGTTAATTTGTTTTAGTACATATAAGAGCACAGAGAATGTTTTTTCACAGATGTGGTTGAGAAAAGCAGTAAATGTTTCAGTCTCAGAATACAGAAACAAACCAGAAGCCGCGAGCACGCTTGAAACTGAAGCATTGAATACTACACCGAATCAGTGTAGTTTGACATTTCGTCTATTAGTCTGTGACTGCCGTCCGAACTGTGCGTATGTGCTGAGGTTATGCAGTTTTTATTTCAGCATGCCGTCTTGTGTTATTCCCACATGTAAAAATGCTGTTGGAGTTAATAAAAAACCAGATGGGATCACGTTCCATGTGTAAGTAATGCAATCACAAGCTACTTTATTAAAATATTCAATTTTGTTTACCGATCATATTTCTCAAAGAAAATTCGGTGTCCATTATGACAGTGTTGCCAGTTTCAGTACAAAATTTTACCCCGATTCTGTTTTTCTATTATTGGTATTTTATTAAAATATTATAATAACTGCCTGCGTGATGTATGTAATAGAAGATACGTTAGCTTCGTGGATCGGAGGTCTTGGGTTCGATTCGCAGATATCCAGACAGACTCGATTTTGTTACACATTGTACATTACAATACTAGAAAGTATTGATAATTTCTTTAGTACATTTACTATAAACAATTGATTCCATCGACACTATCGATACTTCCATACTATTGGTTTTTCTCGATAATCGAGTCTGTTGATAGCCTATTTATCTAAAGGATGTTAAAAAAGTGCGTTTGAAATTCTAAAGGGTTACACAGAATCCAATATATAAAACAGGAAAAATATTGAAAAAAATCCGATCTGCATTTTTTCAGTTTCCGATAGTAAATCTGAACAGTGAATCAAGCAAGAATTTGTATGGGAAACTGAAAAAAAATACAGATCGGATTTTTTTAAATATTTCTCCTGTTTTCTATTTTATTTTGTGTGCAATAAAGAGTATTTAGCTTATCTTATCTTGATTCTAAGTAATCCCTAAAAATTTCAAACGCATTTTTTAACAACCTGTATATCGATAACTATCGATGGGATACACTACACCCTGTATTCGCTGAAAATGAAGAGCTGCACTAACTACAATATAACGCATCTACTATAATTCTAGTTTCCTGTGCCGATGAAAAAAGTTTTACCGACATAATGTTTAAACGTGGTCTTAATTTCGCATGCAGGATCTATTTTACAACCTAGTCGTTATATTAGTTGAATGTCCATCAACTGTTAAGGATGCTACTCTGATACCAGCATTATGATATTTTATAAGGCATAACTTATTAATAACACTTCACATTAATAACACTTCTAATAATAATAATTTATAAGGTTAAAATTACAGTCATTTTCTCAGATACTAATTCAGAGACACTGATATTATATGCTAATTATTAATTGAAATCTTAAATATTTTATAAACTTTAAATATTAATTTCCATTACCTATCACTAGGTGAGACAGTGCTAATTCCGTCCCGTAAGGAAAATACTCATTCGATCTTTACCCAAGTTACCTGTCTTACTACCAGCAATAACACGCATGCAATAATTTTATAAGCTTACTTAAAAACAATTAAGTAATAAAACAATCTGATTAAAAAAAGAGAAAGAAAAAAGAAATAAATGTTTTATTTTACCTCAACTAGGGTATATCGCTCCTTAACTGGCAACATTTTCCGGGCGTGAAGTGCGGTAGGCGGAGGGGGTACGTTTTGTTTATGGACACAGGGCAAACTGATTGCACGCGGCTTCTGGTTTGTTTCTGTATTCTGAGGTTTCAGTGCTTCTTCTGATATTTCATTTTAATCTTTTTTACATTCATCCAAAACTTAATAAAGAGGATTGTTTTTAAATTACGTTTCATAGCTGAATCACAGAATATTTCTATTAATTGATTTTCCTATTGTCAAGACAGTGATATCAGTAACATCTGTGTTGAAAGGGTCTCTAACCAATTTTTATTTTTGTCGCGTACTGGAGAGTAATCCTGAAGCGAATACCTCAAAAGCGCGGAGGTGTTTAATAATTTTGACTTGTAGTAGTGTTAGCAACGTTGCTCCACCAGAAGATTCCAAAAACGCTGCCAGTGTAGGAAAGTGATTATGGTTTTTTTTATTGTACGATAAGTAACGATCTTTTTAACATCGTTTCTATTTTATCTTCAACTTGGATGGTGTTGTTATCTCTCCCTTGCAGACCCAAGTTCAGCTCGTTAAGGGCACTAAAGATATCAGCTCAATATGCTGCCATTGTGAACCATCCAAAGTCATTGAAGTGATCAGCATGTTTATTGACGCTGCCTACAGAATTCTTAAAAAAGAACATTCTGATCTCATCTCTCAGCTCAAAAACATTCTTCCCATTTCTTCACAAATCATACCGAAATTACGGGAATTTAGAGGCCTACTTTAATAAGCATAGTAAGCTAAGTAAGCGTAGACCCCCAGGGGTCACCCCTAAGACCCCCAGGGGTCCGCGGACCACAGGTTAAGAAACACTGATCTGGGGAGTTGGAGAACACGTCAAAAAGGGAAGGAACGGACTGTCCGCGGAGCGGAGATTAGAAGAGTTTCAGAGTCGAAAGATTTTGTCGAAGGGTAGTGACGGCAATCACTCACGGCAAGGGGGCATCAGAAAGAGAAGGATGTTCAAAAAAAAAAAAAAAAAAATCAAAAATGTTTATTTCATTAACCAACTTTTTAACATTTTAGTAACATGGATGGGACCTTCCTTTTAAGTATAAAAATACTTGTATCAGGAGGTCCCGCTCTTCCATAAGATAAGTTAACAATAATTTATAACACAGAAAAATAAACATTTAAGTAAATAAAACGAAAATTTAAAACATAATATCTTAATAAGTATACAATTATATTTATCTTATATTCTAGCTAAGTATGTGTTATATAAGGTGAGTGTGTGTGTGTGTGTGTGTGTGTGTGTGTGTGTGTATGTGTGTGTGTGTGTGTGTGTGTTCGTGTGTATGTGTTTGTGTGAGTGTGTGTTTGTGTTCGTATGTTTGTGTGTGTGCAAGTGTGTGTGCATGTGTGTGTGTGTGTGCGTGTGTGTGTGCGTGTGTGTGTGCGTGTGTGTATGTGTGTGTGTGAGTGGTTATGTTTTGTTAGCTTATGACCTGCATCAATGACTCGACCTCCTCATAGCTGAGAGTGTTCAACCAATTTTTTAGATTTTCTTTGCTCTCATAAAACTTTGTTGGATATATATCAAGTTTTTTATTTATCTTATTGTATAGATAGCTAGATTGATTGTTGTATTGTCTTTTAGCAAAAGTAGTCTTGACTCTGTCTAGTTTATAAATTACGTCTTTTCTTCTTTTTTTGCTTATATTCGTGTCATATGTTATAGATTTGTGTTTTTTAAGTATTATATCGTCCCTCGCACCACTAACTCACGTATCTCATTTTTGCAAGTTCTTCAAAACAACCGTTTTTCAGTTAGGGAATTTCAAACTTTAATTATATTTTAATTCCAAGGACATGCTGAAATAAAACTAATATACCTATATATAGAGGAAACTTTCTGCTTTCATTTGATATATTACCTACTCACTTAATTGTATTAGTAATATTTTTTTTGATTTTTGAAAACAGATACGTGACTTTGTGATAACTTTGTTTTTCAATATCCGAATCATTTTTCACTTACGATCCTACAGTTACACTAGTTTATGAAAATAAACACTCAAAACTGATCATAGTTTTATTATGAAAATATGAAAATTTCCCACATAAAGGATTTGTTACATAATATTAGTTTGTACTTTGTTTGTACGCATCATCAAACCTTATGTGGTAGGAGCAACAGTATTGTTTTCAACCTATATGTAATAAAATATAACTAATCATTAAAGAACTTCAGAACTTCCCTGCGCCACCGTCGTTCACCCCCGCAAACATCCTAAAGGCGCGGGCGCACTCATCCAATCCGATCAGATCCGACAGATCGTCGTATCCTACGAATAAAGCCACAATGGCTGTTGTGGCTTTTTATTTTTATTGCATAATTAAAATCTGTTACCCATTTTACATCATATTCAATAAAAAAATCACAGAAAAGCGATCTCCATCGACTAGAAAATAAGCATTTAAAAAATGCCACTATTGCTTTCTCCTGAAATACCCGCCGAAAACAGCCACAACAGCCACAGTGGCTATTTTCTTCCCTGCTGCGCGGGGGCGGGGCGGGCGCCACTCAGCCCTTTTTCCGCGGACAGTTTTAAACAGTTATAGTTCACATCCTCGTAGAAAAAAGACACTATTGCTTTTGTGGCTATATTCCACGAAATTTTTTCATGGTATCGGTATGAATAATGGGTGGCCTAATGGCATTTGTGTCTTTATTCTACGAACAAATTTTATTTAGTAAGTTTCTTGTGTGTTTTACAGTTTATATCAATGAAATTATCAGTTTTAATGATTTCCATTTTATTAAGGATTCATACAGTTTAATAAAATACAGAAAAATACATATTTTACGGCTTCATTAACAGAGTTGTAAAAGGCCCTTGTGGCGGTTGTGGCTTTTTTGATTTTATTTTATACGAGTTACGAATGGTATGAAACAAAAAGAATTACCTTTGAAGAGTATACACTGTTACCTACTTCTTATAAAAATATTATTATTTATCAATGTTCCTCAATAATTAGGTACAATATTTTCTAAAATTTTCTTTCATGTCTAGAAAAGGAACTCAAGGATTCTGCACTGCTCCCCTACTCTATGTTCTTCAAAATTCATGGTGATTTTGAGCGTTGGCCTACAGTGGAGAAACAATGCCGTACTTATATTGAGGTCTTCATGATTATTCCATCCTATTCCATCCAAACTAAAAACAACTATTATAAAGCCGTTACATAAAAAGGATGACAAATGTGATATGAAAAACTACAGACCCATTGCTCTAACCTCAGTGTTTTCAAAAATATTTGAGAAAGTTATTTATAAGAATCTATATAGCTACTTTGAATCTAATCATATTTTAATAAATGAACAAAAGGGGTTTCGTAAAAATAAATCAATTAACGGTGCAATTTATGAATTTTTAGATAAAATATACTCTAGAATGGATAAAAGACAACCAGTTCTAGCAATGTACTTAGATATGTCTAAAGCATTTGATCACGTAAATCATATTATCCTATTTTCTAAATTAGAGACATATGGTATAAGAGGTAACGCACTTTGCTTGTTGAAATCATATCTTAGTAATAGAGTACAAGTAACTAACATAAACAAAATATGTACAAAGTCTAAAGTAGACAGAATTTATACATCTTCTGAAAGAACGATAGATCATGGAGTGCCTCAAGATAGTGTTTTGGGGCCACTCCTCTTTCTTATTTACATCAATGACATCAATAAAGCAATAAAAAATCCAATGATACTCTTTGCAGATGATTGTACAGTCATATATGAAAGTGAAAAAGAGATAAATAAAAGCCTTTCGTCAATAATTCTGTGGTTACAACTACACAATCTGCATATAAATATAGAAAAAACTAAAATCATGAATTTCAATCAGAGAGCAACTGACCCTTTAAATTTAAGGATAACACATGACGATAAAGAGGTTGTTGAAACTAACACTACTAAATTCTTAGGGTTATACATTGATAGTAACATGAGTTGGCAATCACACTTAGAATTTATATGTAAGAAAATAAACCAGTTTTCTTATGCATTGTTTAAACTAAGTAAGATCGTAGATCAAAAAACTATACTTACAGCATATCATGGGCACATTGTTTCAAGATTAGGATATGGGATAATATTTATAATATATTTATAGCACAAAAAAGATGCATACGAGCTATTGGTAGGTTAAAAAAAAGAGAGAGCTGCCGGCCTTATTTCAGAAGCCTTAAATTATTAACAATGCCGTCACTTTACATTTATGAAATTTCTATTTTTACAAAAACTAACTTAAATTTATTTAATAATGTAATAAGTGAGCGACGTCGTGCCAATTTATTTCCTAGGCAAGGCCAAACATCTCTTCTTCAAAACAGTGTGCTGGCAATGGCCCCTAAAGTTTATAATAAACTCCCAATGGACATTAAAATGTGTGTAAAGTTAACGGATTTTAAAAAGAAACTATTTGACTTTCTCACCGATAAGACATTTTACTCTATTAAAGAATTCTTTGATAACACTGACAAGACGCTCCTTTGATATTATTAAGCATAATGACGTTTTTATTAATAGTTACATTTTATAAATTAAGGACATTGTTAATCATGATTAATTTATTTATTTGATATGTTATATTTACAAATTAATTTCAATAATATTGTACAATTTTGATCTTGACATGTAGTATTTATTTTAGTTAATTTCGTTTACGTTTTATTGATTATAATTATGTACCTTAAATTTGTATGCCAAATGGCGGATCACAGCGTCCTCTTATATTATGTACATTAACAACTCTTATGTAACCTGTGTTTCACAAATAAATTAAATTGAATTGAATTGAATTATAGTTGTACTTTCCGTGCATTAAGAGCCTGTTCTCAGTCTTGTCGATTTGAAGAGGAGATATTATTGTTTATTGTTTATTTCAACTTTACATTATTTTTACAGGATAAACCCAATACAATAATGTAGTTATATATTACTCAAGTAACCTAAGGTCACCTTTTCGAATTCCGTCAATGAGCAACTGAATATGTCTATTTTTTCGGAAACCGCGTTTAATATTATTATCGCCCGGGTAGTGGGCGCAAATTTTAAAATATTGGTGCGAGCCACTGGAACCTTAAAAACTTTCGTCCAAGGCTCCCGTCGCAACCTTGTGTTGGGAACGAGCAATTCCAATGATTCCAGTATTTGTGGATTATTAGAAATACCACGCAATACACAGAACACGTATTTCACCATTGCCAAATTTCTCCTTACTTCCAACTTATAATACCCAACCATCCCTATTACAAAGAGAGTTGGGTACACAAGCGGAAAGAAGGGGTAGACACCGTATTCCTTCCAGTAAAGAAACCGCTTGAATTTGTTTTGAATTTTTTCAACCATATGAACATATTTAAACTCATATGGGTTCCATATGGTTGCACTGCTTTCCAACTTACTCCTTACCAGGGAGTTATAGAGCGCTTTGACTGTAGCTGTGCCATTAAAGTCCCGCGTTTCGCGTAAAACAAACCCTAAACTTCGAAAAGCGACTAGATTATATATCATCGGCATATAAATATGAAGGCTTGATACTTTTTTCTGAGATTTTTTTATTAGTGACTCCAATCTTTTTCTTCCTCGGTCCCTCAATGCTGAGCATCGCGACTACAAACAAGGTCTCTCTATTCGTTGCGGTTGTAGGTGCTATGGATTGCCCTCTGTATGTTTCCTCCCACAGCTTTCTTCACCACATCGATTCATCTTGAAGGTGCTCTACTCATGGCTCGTTTGCCATCAATCTGACCCAGAATTATGTGTTTATTAGATAAAAAATACTTTGATTTTCAATAATATTTAATATTTAGGTTCTGTACTGTAGCCACCCAAGTCTCTTCTTGTTTTAATGTAATGTGTTTTTAATAAAAAATACAAGGTTCGTTTTTATTTTTGGACCTATAGAAATTAACATACACTTTTAGAATATGCAGTTTCATATAATGATATGGTATTTTTAATATGAAACGTTGTATGATATAACCACAATTTTAGATGTATTAAACATTTGGTTACCTAGGTAGGTAACCAAGTGTTTTAATACATCATAAATCAAGCATAGGTATGCTTATACTTCAACACTGTATTAATAACAATAACGTCACTAATTGGCGTTGGCTAAAAGCCGGGCACACATGTACTGCGCACAACATTATTCAATAACAACGACGCGACGACGCTTACTTTATGGCTAAAAAGGTGGCATGACTGTTTCCGTCCGACAATTTACCGGACCAGTGCACCCGCGTACATCCTACAGTTTTAAGAGGACCGACAGGTGGGCGGGGCTAAGCTGTCGGATCTGACCGGATCAGATGAGTGCACCCGCGGCCTAACAGCATATTAACCGTCTATATCCCGCCAAATTAAAGAACAGTATAATAATATCGTATCGTATCTCATTACCTAAGTAAATAATATTTCACTAAAAATCCTATATGATATAGGATATAATATTTTATCAAAGTCTTAAAACAGGTTTTGACTAAAAACCCTAAGTGAGTTACGTCACTTAGTGGAATTTTTTCCTGGATTTTTATGAGATACGTTAACTATGTAAATACCAATATCATGAGAACCACTATTCATACAGAAGCGTGAGTTAAAGGAAATCATAGAGAACGACACAATGAAGTCAGCGGCAGTCCTAACTCAAATCATCAAAAAACTGAGATACGTGACTTAGTGGTGCGAGGGACGATATGTAATATATATAGTTTTCTTACTGTTAGTAGTTGACTAATTGAGTATAATTGTTCAGTAGGATATCTAAATTTTTTGAAATGCATAATTTTTATTAAGGAACGCTGTCCCCTTTCCAATTCGAGAAACTTCATTTTTGAAGCTCCGCCCCAGATAGAGATACAGTATGATAGAATTGATTGTACTAAAGCAGTATATACTTGATGTAATAAATTAATCGGGGCAACGTGTCTCAATGATTTAAAAATCCAAATAAATTTCCTAACTCTGTTAGTTGCTATTTCAAGTTGTGGATGCCAAGATAATCTTTGGTCTAAGATAACCCCCAAATATTTAGTATTGGAAACTTTTTGTATAGTTGGACAAGCACAGAGATTACTAGTAACATCATCACAAGAATGTATTTTTATCATGAAGTCATTTTTAGGTTGAGTTGTTGATGTTGTCTGGAGACTTTAGATATTATGTAGAAGATTTGACATGTTGACTTTTTGGCACCCATTCCTTTTGTCATTTCGAAATTTTGACGCTGTGATGTTTCGACGACTCGACGCTTCGACGTTGTGACGCTTCGACATTTGACATTTTGGACATTTTGACACTTTGACATTTTAACATTTTGACATACTGTCATTTTGACATTTTAACATTTTGACTTTTACGAGTAGACATTTTGACATTTGAGTCATTTCGAATTTTTGATTTTCGATATTTCACAATTTTGATATTTCGACTCGACGCTTCGATGTTGTAACGCTTCGAGCTGCGACGCTTCGATATTTAACATTTCGATATTTTGACATTTTTACTTTAAGAAATTTTGACATTTGAGAAATTTCGACATTTGATTTTAAATATTTCTCAGTTTGGATAACTCGACATTTCGATATTTAATATCCTCGAAGGCCCAACGTCCTATTTTAGGACATAGGTTTAGTAGTAGTTCAGATAAAATTACCTGAAATTTGAACTGATTTTCGAACTCTTATTACGATTTGAATATTGGCTCCATTTCTAAATGGTGGTTCATTTAAGTTTTTTTTTATCCACAATTGGTAAGCCCTTGTCATCATCTCACCTGGTGGTAAGTGATGATGATGCCGAAGATGGAAGCGGGCTTACCAAGATTCCCCAACGCAATGGGGAACTGGCTATCTTATCTTCATGCCGGAACACATCAATGCTGTCAACTTAGATAAGATGGTGGTAGCTAGCCAGGCGGGCTCAGAAAATGCCCTACCACCAACCAAACCGAGTCCTACAAAGTTGGACCCCGCCGGGAATCGAACCCGCGACCTCCTGATGTGAAGCGAGCGGACTAGCCGCTAGGCCACGGAGGCGGTTAAAGTTAAAGTTCAAGCATTAGGGTAAATTTTTTAGTATTAGGTCGTTGGGCCGCAATGACTACCTGCCTAAATTTAGCTTAGTCCTTACGAGGATATTTAGACGTTTCGACGTTTCGTCATTTCGACATTATTATACTTTTTTTTTTTTTTACTCAATTGGTAAGCCCTTGGCATCATCTCACCTGATGGTAGGTGATGATGATGCCGAAGATGGAAGCGGGCTTACCAAGATTCCCCAACGCAATGGGGAACTGGCTATCTTATCTTCATGCCGGAACACATCAATGCTGTTAACATTAAAGCGAGCGGACAAGCCACTGGGCTACGGAGGCGGTTAACATACATATACTGATGTTTTGCCATTTTGTTATTTATGAAGAACCATTGGTTCAATCAAGTTTCATAGCAGTGTAGAACCTACAAACCTTTGCCTTTTTATTTTAGCCACGACCCTTTGAGAACGACCCAGAGGTTGAAAAACACTGCCTTACAGAATACTTTTTACGATTATTTCGTCAAGTAAGCAAACAACATGTTTATACATAAGTAGAGTGTCACTTTTACTCGCTAATAACGGCAATACCTAACTTAACTATGTCCATAAAACAGAATAACTTTCCCCAAGAAATCTAGGTATAAAGGCTGTTAAAAAAAGTGCGTTTCGCTGAAAATGGTAAATCTGAAAAGTGAATCAAGAACTTGTATGGGAAACTGAAGAAAATAATTGTACTTAGATCGGATCTTTTCAGTATTTTTCCTGTATTCTATACTTGATTCAAATCCTTTTCAAGTAATCCTTTAAAATTTCATACGCACTTTTTTAACACCCTGTATAAGTGAAAACGAGAAAATATGTCTGACTTTCCATCGCGCCCCTTTAATAAAATATGAAGATAGACACACATACACAATGGTGTCGATTCGGTTTACAGGATTAAACTTAATTTAAGTGTTCTGTCTTTTTCTTTCTATATCAAAAAGACAAGGACAGGACGCTTAAATTTAGTTTAGTCCTGTCAAATAAGTTAAACACCGAATCGACACCAATGTGTATGTGTGTCTATTTCATATTTTATTAAATTTTGGGGCGCAACATTAAAAAAAAATACTTAATTACTAATACAATTTATGTCGTCATACTTCATTTGATAAAATTGTAGCGCTCGTTTCGCTTGCGCCTTTTTACTGGGGAATTTCGCCTTTTTCTGTGTTTATTAAATTAATTGCTATTTTTACTTCATTTTGATGGCTGGGAATGAGCCTGATAAGAAGTCTAAAACAACTTTATACTTTTCTATAAAAAGCGTACCCCGCCATGGTTTTATCAGGCCCGCGAATAAGGTTGAAGTGTTTATAATTTCCGCAAACAAGAGAGTGAAAGGAGTATTTAAGAGTGACACAATATATTCTGTCTTAAAGTGGTGTATAGCAGTGGGTGAAACAAGTGGTTTATAAGTGAAAGCCCCCCCACCCCCAAGTTTATTGCTTTGTCGGCTTACGGATTTTGGGGTGTAAGGTCACAGATTAGATAATAGTACATACTGTAAGGTGTCCTTAGATTGATATTGATCCCCAAATTGACATAGTATACATTTTGCAGTAGATTTTTTGCAAATTATTAAGATTACTGTTCAGTTTCTTGCTCATTTCCGGAAAATAAATACTGGCTCACGTATCATATGCGATAGGTATTATGTAGTTACAGATACTTACTCCACGTTCCACATCACGGTGCGTGGTTTGTTTACGGTGTCAACTGTACTGCGACTGAATATAACCTGAAACCAGGCGCACTGAGCGGGTGCAACGACCACCTAGCTCATTCCTCAAGGGCAGCGACGCGCACTGCCGTGCCGATCCTTGGATCCTGTTTACGCGCATTCGAAACCAATTTTCTTTGAAGGCGGTCTGCAATCTACAATCATTATTTTTGCAAAGACAAATCCATTTCTGCCTGCGGTACGTGACTGTGGCGTAATGAGAGCTAATGGCGGTGGAGCTGTCATTACGCAGGCCGCTTGGCTGCGCGCGGATTGCGGCGCCAAAGCTGCGCCTGCGCGGTCTCGGCTTGCCTTGCAATTCCACGCCGCACGATCACGATTGCTGTCATGTCGTTGTGACACCGCAGCTATGATTTTACAGCCTTTGCCGAGGATCCCACTAATCTTGGTAGGTGTATGAGTATTCGTTCTCATCTGAGAATGCTTATCTCGCGGGCACGTACAGTGGAAGTGCAGTGATCTTGTTGTACTCTTTTACATGGACTTTAGATAGACAGGGTGTCCAACTGTCCACTTTCGGAAAAATTAGGGAGAGTTTGAAATCGAGGAAGTCGCCTGGCAAGTCAAAGAAGAAATAAAATAGTTTTCACTGCTCGTTTTTCACATTTTCCTCCATAATGTTCCTATATAAAACAATAGGATAAATTATGAAGGTATTACCTATTAGTTGCTCTAAGAACGCCTTTTGGCTTTTCGTTAACTTGTAGTTTGTATAAAACATAATAAAAAAAAGCGGCCAAGTGCGAGTCGGACTCGCCCATGAAGGGTTCCGTAGCAGCAAGTAACATAATATAAAAGTTTTTGTAGTTCGTTGTAACTTGAATGAAAGGTAAATTGCGGTTTACGATTTATGACGTATTAAAAAAAACTACTTACTAGATATCGTTCAAACCAATTTTCGGTGGAAGTTTGCATGGTAATGTACATCATATATATTTTTTAGTTTTATCATTCTCTTATTTTAGAAGTTATGGGGGGGGGACACACATTTTACAACTTTGGAAGTGTCTCTCGCGCAAACTATTCAGTTTAGAAGAAAATGATATTAGAAACCTCAATATCATTTTTGAAGACCTATCCATAGATACCCCACACGTATGGGTTTAATGAAAAAAATTTTTTTGAGTTTCAGTTCTAAGTATGGGGAGCCCCCAAAATTTATTGTTTTTTTTCTATTTTTGTGTGAAAATCTTAATACGGTTCACAAAATACATCTACTTACCAAGTTTCAACAGTATAGTTCTTATAGTTTCGGAAAAAAAAGTGGCTGTGACATACGGACAGACAGACAGACAGACATGACGAATCCATAAGGGTTCCGTTTTTTGCCATTTGGCTACGGAACCCTAAAAATGAAGATTGTGAAATGTTTCGGGTGATCGATAAATTGCCTTTGTAAAGAAATCCTGTTTTTTGTCCACAGTTGGTAAGCTTATTAATTTTTGCTTATTTAAAATTAATGTGCTTGATAAAAAAAGTTGCAAAATGCTCATAGTAGGTTTTTCTGTACTCGTGTAGTGGACGGACACTAATACACTGTAGATGCTGTAAATAATTTAATACGCGCGAAGGCTTCGCTTTCTGTGCACATGCTACACATACGTATACCTATTCGTACCTAACGTCTAATCTTATACGAAACATTAACCTCTACCTTTATTTACCCAAGCACATAGAGAGGATGTATAGGTGCACAAGAGAATAGCGTAGAAACCCAGTGCTTGACACAGCAAAGTATAATAATAATAAGTAAGTATAATAATAATAAAATAAAATAGTAAGTATACGTATATTACGTATACGTGGGTATAATCCGTATAATATCCAAATTATGATGAATAAAAAATCTCATATGAATTAGGTTCCATTCTATAGTACAATATATGAGTGCTCTGTGTAAAAACTGCGTGTACTGAATGCACTCTCAGCTGCATTTAGCAACTAGTGAATAAAACTTTAACCGGACGAGTTCACACATTATTTTACAATGTAAAATCGGTTTTATTTTAATGATCCCATCGTAGTTTTTACTGTGTAACATCTATTGCTTTATAACAGAACCGATACTCGGTCGTAAACTTTTGCACCGAGCCAGGCGGCCGGCCGGCGACGGTGGTTACGGGCCACGTAATATGGTGCCTTAGTACATGCAGGTTTACGTACTGTGTTGCAGTTACGACCTGAGTGCGTCGTATTTGCCTTTTACAGCTCTTAATTTGAGCACTAACTGTTTAAAATCACCGTTAAGGTCGAGATTTTGCGAGACGGATTTTCACACGGAACGCGTTTCAAGTTATGAAATAAGTGGTACCTAAATGTTCCACCAATCACAAAAAATACCTGGCCCTCTTTAGTAAGTATAGATTATTGCAATAAGTTAGCATCTCTCACATCTACACCATTTTTTGGTTGTCGTTATATAAAAATCATTTTGTACATATATCATTATCATACTATTTTTGTACTACAAAAAAGGGCTGTTCGCGCGATTTACGGCATGCGATCTCGAGATTCACTTAGAGAAAAATTTAAAGAAATCAATATTTTGACGTTTCCCTGTCAATATATTTATGAAAATATAATGTATGTGCGAAAAAACTTAAATCACTTTACACTGAATTCTGACAGACATACTCGTAATCTTAGGAATAACAGTAAGCTTCAGCTTGTATCTACTAGGCTCAGTAAGGTTAGTAAGTCGTTTGTGGTACAGTGCATACGAATGTATAATAAAATACCAGAAGATATAGTAAACCTAACAGAGAATAAATTCAAAAGTTATGTAAAAAAGACACTATGTAATAAAGCTTACTATAAGACATGTGAGTACTTAGATGATAGAAATGCTTGGACGGTAAGTGTATCTGCAACCAACACAGCAACATTTTCATGACATATTGTGAGACAATAAAGATGCAAACTCTATTGTGAAAGAACTGAAGGGATTCGGTAAGACTTTTCCTTCTCCTTTTTCTTTGTCCATTGATCGGAGTGGTGCATGCTCGCTTAAATGTTCGTGCGGATGGTGGCGTATCGGGAGCCGGGTCGTTCCCTTCCCTCAAATATGGTTGAGGGGAGCGATGGCTGACTCTCGCGTTATACTCGTGATCGGGTGCTGTCCGTGTGAACTGGCCTGCTCTTGTCATTGGTTTTTGAATTGTTAGTCATTAGCTACAAATAATTTTAACTTTTATCTCTTTTGAATCCTTTCTTTCTTTATTCTTCTTACTTTATTCTTAATTTTGCATATTTTATTTACAGACATGACATTGTATAATTCATTTATTGATCTAGCATTAAGATGTAATAGAATATAAGACTTAAAAAAAAAGTGTTGGAGGGAGTTTCTTTAGGGCCCGCCGTTTCTTCTCACTCCGCAAACACTTCCCGAAACGGTGGGTATACGAGTTCCGAGTGGTAGGAACCTCGTGTTAGGTAGATAAAAGAATAACGTTCGAAAAGTGTACACTGCTACCTACTTCGAATAAAAATATTTTCATTTTCATTTCATTTTATCATTTAACATTATTATTTCGCATCTTTGAGACCAACAACGTCATTATACGAAAAACACCGTTTAACCGTTTAAAAGTTCGAAAATTTTTGATTGAGCTTTAGACCATGTAAACACTAATCGTCACTACGCCATCTTTTTTATCAGTCCTAGCTCCACGGGTGTCTTCACATTCGAAAATTTTGGGCTTTGTAAAATAGATTTTGCTCGCATAATGACGTTGTTGGTCTCTAGGTGCGATTTGTAGCAGTAATAATAATAATAATATGATCCCTGCTGACCTGGATCGTAACCTTAGACGGCTGGGACTTCGAGGCAGACCGATAATAGCGGCTATGCAAAAGGCAGTCCTCCTCGACAATGCCCGGATTGTCCGACGCTTTCTCTCCTCGTCGCACTGACCTCCAGTCGACTGTGCTTCTGCTGGAGTAGCTCCTGCCACTTCGCCTAGCGCGAAGTGGTCAGAGTAGCCCAAATTTATATTTCTGCATAATAATATAAGAATAATGGTTTGATCTCTGCTGACCTGGATCGTAACCTTAGACGGCTGGGACTTCGAGGCAGACCGATAATAGCGGCTATGAAAAAGGCAGTTCTCCTCGACAATGCCCGGATTGTCCGACGCTTTCTCTCCTCTTCGCACTGACCTCCAGCCGATTGTGCTTCTGCTGGAGTAGCTCCTGCCATTTGACCTAGCGCCAAGTGTGCAGAGTAGCCCAATTTTACATTCCGAAATAATAATAATAATAGTCTGCACTTGTAGTGTGGACCATCAATTTAGTTGTGGGTTTATAAATACCTAGTACCGAGTAGATTTGCCCTGTATCCCAGTATTGACAGAGAATCAGATTAGAAGTGGGCTATGACCGGGTAGTCTGTTATTATCAGGACAACAGACAGCGGCACGGCATGACAAATCAATCGGTACCTATTTGCCTATTGCCTATCCCAGGCATTGCCTGGGTAACGGCTAACTGCCTATTCATGCGTCCCTCTGTCGGAGTTTATCAACATAGTTTGGATATTAAATGATCAAATGTTAGTGACAGTCAGGTTTATAATTGCAAAACAACTTCATATTGTGACAGCCAGGTTTATCATTGCGAAACAACTTCAAATTCCTGTTTTTACATTTTATTTATTTATATAAAAAGGAACAAACAGTCACGTACATAAATATATATATATATATATATCTTTAAATTTGTCTTAAATAACATTGTACGTTGATTTTCGTCTTTTTAATACATCTTTGGTCGAACAGTTTATCGATTTATTCGAGAAGTCCTCTCTGCCTACATAATGGCTAGAGGTTCTTCGCGAAAAGTGGTTCCGTTTCGAGATCAGTTAGAACATAGAGGTTAGGAGGTCAGTAGGTATTTGTCCGTCTTTTTCTGAAACAAGTGGTTTCAAGAGGTAGTAACAGAAATAAATCAAGATCAATTGCCTGATTGATAGCCGTTCAGATTCACTTAGTTTCACTCGAAGATTTTTGCTCTGGTCGTATCTATTAATTTCCGTAAATATTTGAAGTCTTCACGAGTGGGTCTGCAGCCAAAGTATATTAAAACAGTTTATTTTATCAACATAACAGGGCTATAAAATTGTAAGCGACGCTCAATAAGTTCGAATCGAACTGGCATAGCGTTCCTGATGTCCAATTGAACGGATTAATTGGTGAGCAGTCAAGTGGCAGAGCGCTGTGGCCAGCAGAGCCCGTTGTCGCGCGGGCCTGTTGGCAATTAGGTACTCTGGTTATCTTGTTTATCTAAGCATCTCAAACATTAGTCGGACCAAAGCTTCATATGTTATTTAAGGCTTACATACTGACTTATTGCCCTGAGGCCAAACGCATACACTCGTTATCCTATGTCTTTTTCAATATCGATAAAAACAAAAGTTATTTTGAGATCACTGTGTTTTATCTGTTGGATCTTACAACCTTCAAAGAAATAACCGATTACTGTCAACCGTTTTCTGTTGATAGTTGGATGAGGAATGGATTGGACGATGCAAAATTAGTAATTAAAGCGGACCAGACTAGACATGGGCGACGACCTTATATTTGCCGGCGGCGGCGTGCCGGCCTAAATTGGTCGGCGTGGTTACTTTTTATTTTTGTAAATGGTAATAAGACAGACATATTTTTCTATGTATAAAAATAAAAAAAAGCTTTAATTGCAAATTGAAAAACTATGTAAAAATAATAATTCATCTTTCGCAAAATAATTCTATTGTTTGATATGGAACTACCCTCGATATCACGCCAACCATTCTTGCGCTGCCCGTATCCTGCGGCCCGCAATTTTTACCAGTTGTCGCGACAGTCTACCGATTGAGAGGTCTGCCTATACTGCGTCTTCCGATGTGTGAACTTTGATAACCCTTACGGTCACGTGTTGTGTTCTGCCCACTGCACTGTCACTTCAGTTTAGCAATTCTATGAGCTGTGTCGGTTAATTTAGCTCTCCTCCGTATCTATTCATTTCATAGCACGCTCCATCGTCATTTGGGTGACCTTGATCTTGAGCCATCTTATGATGCTCATAGTAAGCGACTATGTCTCAGTTCTAAATATTATACATTGGAAACACACACTGATCAACTTACCAACAATTTAGTCTTGAAACACTGCAGTATTTCGGGTGTTTCGGACCTGAAGTTATTGCAGATCTTCCTAAATGTGGCCTAGCCGAGATGGATTCGACGATTGGTATCTTTCTCGAAGTTGGAATTATCCAGCGTTGGTTCCATCTATGGTTGAGTTTGTCCCAGGAATATATGTATATTAATATTTCTTCTTTCTTCAACTTCTGAAGAGCTTCAAGTACCGTTTTTAGACTGCTTTCAGAAGCTTAGCCGTAACTCCATCCATCCATACATCACCCAGTGCCTTATTGTTCTTAAGCTGTTAAAGAGCCATTCTAATATGCATTAACAACTTCTAGTGTAGAGTCTCTAACCTTCAGAGAAATGGGTGTGAAACGGATATTGATACTGAAATCCACTTATTAAGATGATATGCTGAGACCATTGAGAATTCTGCATAGGTCTTCCAAGATATCAGCTTTCTGATGGTGGTTAATGTACGCCATGGATGTTGAGTCCTATCCAGTCCGTAAGCTCTGAAACATCTTCCAGGGCACTGGTGAACAGTTCTGGATATTTAACGTCTCCCTCACTCCTGGTGTCACCCCTCACTGCAGCCATATATTTTTCTAATTCTGATCATGGAGGCGGGCCAACATAGTGGCGTTTTACTAAAACACTTCAATAACTTCTTAGTTAATTTGACACCGTTGGAGACACTGTAATATAGTCCAAGTCTCGACTGAATGAAAGGCTTTCTCATAGTCCATATTCTACAAACGCGAAGCATAGTGGCCGATTATGTCTTTATTTTTTTGTGTTGTCAGTTTCAGTGTAGAGTTGAGGCCTATGGTACTGAAATCTTTTCAGAAACCCTGGAAATTCATAAAATAAGCGTCCAGATGATTTGTGATGACTCTCAGGAACTAAATATAGTGATGTGGGTTTGTAGCGTCTCACAATCAGCAGCTCAGCTGGGTCGTTACCATATTTGAAGAAGTCCCACCCACCACACTTTTGTGCTATGTGGTAGGCATTCGTAATGAAATTAAGCAAGTTCTGAAGATCTTCAAGTACCGGTTTTCGACTGCTTTCAGAAGCTCAGCCGTAATTCCATCATCCATCACCCAGTGCCTAATTGTTCTTAAGCTGTTTAAGAGCCATTCTAATTTCGTTTAAGCGGATGTCCGAGATACAGTGTACGTTACAGTGTCGATGTCGAATCTATTTGGATTAAAGTTAACTTAATCTTTGGAATCGTGTCATGCCAGGTATCTGCAACATTTTTGTGTAAAATAAGGGCAATTAGAATTTACATACTCGTTGATGCGGTCTGAGAAAAGCCACACGAATTGTGTTTGGTATTTCTTTCTCTGTTTGCATCTGCAATCTGCTCTAAATGATATGAGTTGCGGTACCGTACCGCATGTTGAAAAAAAACTACATTTAATTTATCGAAAATTGCTTGCGGCTTGGTCTGGTCGGCGCGAATTTCGAAAGAGTCTGCGGCGGCGGCGGCGCGAACAAATCGGCGCGACCGCGCCGAGACCACATAACTGATACGCTGATATACCATTATTACTGACTAGCCCAGCGCGAAATCTGAATCAAAGCATTGAAGTTTGAGAGCCAGTGTCACTGCAATGAGAGCCGGCTATGCACGATGTCAGTCAGTACGCAGAACCGCACGCGACGACGCATGCGGCCCCTCGCCGCTGATTATACCTAGATTGTGTTGTGCGGCTGGCTAATCTACGTATGTAATGTAATGAATAATGACAAAATTGCTGACAGCAGTGATGATTGCTTGAGCAACTTTTAACCGCTGTGTCATCAATACTGCGTTACAATTTAGAATATAATGCTTCGTTAACAACCCATATCGTCCCCACTGAAGGGGTACGGGTCTCTTCCCATACATCGGGGAGGTTAGGCCATACTCCACACGCTGGGGCCAAGTCTGGATTGGTGGAGGTTGTGGGGCTAGTGGCCAACCCCAGGCACGTTAGGTAAGCAGTTTGTGCCGACTGCTAAAATTGATAGCAGTCGTTAAGCCATGCCAGAGGCCTTATTGGCGGCTTGAAAATATAATGCTTATTTTGATGAAAATAATATATACCCACCCATGGACAATATAATCGACTCAAAGTCGTGCATGAAGCACGACTTTTGGAAAATTAACTCAATCTAGCAAAATAAAACTTAACCAAAAGTTAAAAAACTGTGTGTTTACTGTTTATGATTTCAGTTTGATGGTTTTCTAGTTTTTTGCTTTTAGATAAGATAAGAACTTTATTTGCGGAATATAGGTTTACAAAGTTTGTTACAGTTTAAATAATTAAGTCCCTTATATTCTACCTTAGACTAGGCATGCAAATGTTATTGTACATTTATTAAAATTGACTTATAATTAAGATATTCTTTAACAGAGTAGAAACAGTACTTCAGGAGCCACTCAGTTAACTTTGCTTTGAATTTTACACCATTAAGAATTTTAATTTCATCTGGAAGATTATTAAACAATACTATACACATGTTGTAGACATTTTTTTTGTAAATATCTGTTCGACATGGGGGTTGATGTAATAAGTTTAAGTATTGGTTTCTTGGTTTTCTAATACTGACATCAATGAGTTTCTTAATATACTCATGACGAGTTTTCGTAGTGCTTAGCAGTTTTGTAGACAGTTATTTTTTCAAATGTCGAGCAACAAATCTTGAGTCGATTTTTTCGTCCACCAGTGTAGATGCATAATACAGTACTTCAGAATTTCAGGTTTATTTTATTTTGTGTAGTTGAGCTATATTACACTTGTTTGTTGTGTGTACAAAGGTATCGCCTATTACCTAAAATTGTACATAATTATGTCCGTACCAACTTTACTTTTGGTATAAGTCGTTTTTCAAAATTACATATTTTCTGCGGCACAGTTTTGCTGTGGTACCTATACAATTTGGACAATTACATGTGTATTTCGATTCAATGGAATTGGCAATTCATTGTGTCGTAGTGCTAAAAGTAAAATAAATGTTTTATTCGCCTACATTGGCTGTTGGAGTAATGCAAACGACAATTTTATCGTTGCGTAACCGGTGGGCAACAGCAACAGCCGGTGGCGGTGGCAGGTAGCCGACAAATTGCGAGCCGCCGTGCGTATCGCCGCGTTGTCGACTGTGTCAAACCGATTACCGATGTTTCATTGCCTTCACCAGATACGGTTGTAGGCAGAGGTCCAGGCAAAGGCTAGACATAAAGACTACATAGATATTTGTTTATACGTAGTTATCTGTGTACTATATACAGAGATTTTTATGCGATTTTACTCACTTTTTATGTTTACATTGATGTTTTAGTATAAACTATACAGGGTGTAACAAAAAGGTGTGGTGATACTTCAATGTAGGCTTTCAATAAAGTTGTAGAACAACAGTTGTTCAGTTTGATGAGTAGAAGCCCACCTTGAAGTATTACCACACCTTTTTTGTTACACCCTGTATATTTAAACGTTGTTAAGGCGTCTTAATCCGATTACCTAAGTTTCAAAATGTTTTTTATTTAAGTAGATGCTTTACACATATTTTTAAATCGAATTATTTTTACCTAGTGTATGTAAGTCCGTGTCATTGTCACCGCCTGTAGCCAAAACAGTTTGATACTTGTTTGATAGATTTTAACGTGAGAGGTGTCATAAGATTGGTCTAGCGCCTAGGATATAATATTTTATGTAGTCGGGATTTAATTAGGTCATTGATATGAGCCCCTGGTAACATTTGTCGTACCAATAATTCGAAAACTTGTCAATGTAGTGCCCAGTCATCAGATGCGCTGCGGTCTACTCTTTTGTAGACAAACAGATGATTCGATAATCCTGCTTTTCATAGCCACTTAACTACTGAATCCATGCCTGTCTTTCATTGAGGCCCCTGCGTCACGCGGGGTGGACACGCGGGGTTCCAAGTTATGCCCCCTTAATGACAAGGTACTGCGAAAGCGCAGGCTCGAGTTCCTGTTCCATGGCTTAACGCTTGGTTTTTAAAATTTCTAACAACAATCATAAACATCATTTGGTATTTGGAGTGAGAGGACAGTTCAATAAACTATATTGTCGTCCAGATTAAACGTCACCAAAAGTTTCCGTAAATAAGTACTAGCCGATTGTGATAATTAAGTCAGCAGTTTACCAAAACGTGACAGAAGAAATATTTTAAGAAGTCTGAAAAACTGTTTTTTTCTGAACTCACATCACAATGTACATCCAATTCTTTTCAAATGTCTATCATTCAGTCCTGCTTACTTATGCTGGTAATGCGGTTCGTCGTAAGAATAGTGCAGTGTCTCAAGATTTGAATTCATGTGACAACATAGAAAGTTAGTATTCTTAGAAAGAAGACTTCTGAATAGGTCTGAGGTAGTCCAAAATGTGTTCGTCGCCAAATGTTAAAACGAAAAGAAACCACAAATCTATCATTTTATACGACGACGACAGACTTGACTGGTTTGAATATTAAACCGTAAGATTATTGCGCGTGCATACCAAACGATTTGTAACCAAACAAGTACCTAAGAACTTTAGGTATTTGTGAGTATAAAATCTGCAGGTTTTTAGAAAATCTACCGGTTGTCCGTCAACCTAATGAGGCGATTGTGGTTCTTAGAAATGCTATTTACATCATAAAGTGGAAATCTGCTAGCATAGTAGGTACGCACGTAAGTACTCATTTCAAGAATTCGCGCGTTAATTTAACAGCTCGGAAAACAGGTTGTCAGTTACCATGGAAAAACAAGAATAAATCCACCATACTACAAACTTCGAATATCTTCAATTCAACCGACTGCGCCCCCATTTTAGTGAGGAGGATATGTCAGTTTCATTTTTATCGGCTGTAGGTAGTCAAAACGAGTAGTGAGGTGGCGTTAGATTCGTTATTGATCGAAATAGGATTTATGTATTTTTATACAATTGGAATTACAGTTTTTGTTAAATTCGTTAGATTATTGAGTCTTACTTGGTTATCTATAGGTTGAAATATTACCAAAGGCCATCTAGGTACAGGAACTACCTTGACTTTGGAATTAAGTAATTGGGTACCGAGAAACTTAAAATATGTAGCAACAGCGAGCACTTATTAACTTTTCCTACGGGGTCCGTCCGTGTCCGATGCTATTTAGGTGGGCCATAATTACTCATCACATTTTCGTGGGATCCAGAACTATAGAAAGGCTGTTGGTTCATAGAAGCGGAGTTGCGTGACCATAATTATAGAGGCGATCGGTGTCTTGTCGGCCGCTTAATTGTGATGGCGTGTGTCCAACTCCTGTTGCGTTTCCTGTGATCAACTCAGATCTACGAGTATCTATACTTACATCATCGTTGTGAGCCCATGGTGTATTTATCTATCTTGTTCAGAATTTTACCTGTTTAGTTCACTGTTGGATATTGGCGTCCCGACCCCATCAAGATACGCCGCTTATATACCTATGTATCTTCGGCCATGTGTATCCAGCTGTCACCTTGCGCTAATCATCACTCCATCCAGGCAGGGGGCGCGGGCATCCCACGCTACACTTGCCTAAACGTGGTTTCTACTGTAGAAAACGTTTTGTCCAACAGTTAATAATAAATAATGCGAATTTATAGAAGTAGACCATTTTTACTAGTAGAGAAAACATATTTTCTGCGGCAATTTAACAATATTTATCTCAGATATTTTTTTTTTGTGTTTGTATATCGTCTAAAGACTACGTATCGTCTCCACACTGAACTTTACTGAGATGGAAGGTTTGCATTCAGTGCAGTTATATGAATTTTTACTCCACAGCCCAGCGGAGGCAAATATTTTTCTATGTCCATGCCTTTGTTACTGTCGTCTGTTTGTAGCCCAGACGCATTAATTAATCTTATTCTATCGATGTTTTCGTACCCAAAGGTTGCCTGCCTGGAAGAAATTGCTACCTAGCAATAAGACCGCATCTTATTTCCATTATTCCATTATTTCTTATTTATTTGTATCTTATTTCCATTTGTAACCTCACTGTTGTATATGATGTAGGATGGAATGTTGTAACCTCACCTGGAGGGAAACTACTCTAAATATTGGAGATAGCTACTCAAAGTAAACATTCCTTTATTTAAAAAAAGACTCAAAACTACATTCAAAGATTTTTGAAAATACCCTTGTCACACCCAGGAATCGAAGCTAAAATCCGAAAACATTACATCCTGTACTTTTATGGTATTTATCGATAGGGTCAGTCAAAAGGATCAAATCTCTCTAAAAAAACATGGTAAGTTAAATGAAAGGAAAACCATGAAATCTTGTGTTATGTTATGAATTATAAATTTTTAATTTAACATAAGTAGTTCGATGAACCCTTGAGTAAAAAGTGTTTTAGTGCTTGAGTAAAAGTGTCTCATTGCATTTATGAGTTCAGTTTCAAACTACGAAATTGATAATTTTCGTAGAAAGCCTAAATCTAACTTGTAAACCTAATAAAGCTTTTCGATATTACGGCTTAGGTTAGGACTATGAATATACATTTAAGAGAGCAGTTAGTTAAAACGGTGATGGATAGATAAAAGTAATTAGCTTCACGACTTCCCCACAGTTTATGAATATAAAGAACTTTCACCTCTCAACCTATCACGATGAAGCATACTTTTTGTGAAGTGATTTTTCCGGATTACGTGTTTTTATAGAACTTACTAACTGTTAATATCATCGTTCCTATATTACTCTCTCCAGAAAAAAATGCAGACCTTTCAATCTACTGTCATTCTTGACTGTATTACCTATCAAAACACTCATATTTTCAGAAAATATTATAATTAATTTGTAATGTAAGAATAATAAGTATCTAACCAACTAAAATAATGTTCCAAAATGTGGGAAAATAAACTTTCAAGAAGCTTACCAAGAAGAGGTCAACGTCCAGATAGGTAGGACTCGGAGTTATGAATTTTACGTCACGTTACAACCATACTTTAAGCACGTCATAGATGTAAGATTGGAGACGCGGAAAAAATCGTTTCAAAGAATTCTACGGCATTAGTAGGTTTTTTTTTACAAAGGAGAGCGTATGTAAGAGATGACATTTAGTTTGTTTCGTTCGAACTGGCAGTCCGACACAACTCGAAATTTAAAAATCGTTGAGCAAACTCATGGTGGGCTTCACACTTTTGTTGCTGCCTCAAAGTAAATAAACTTTATTTCGTGTTCTTATATCTATGGTTGCTGCCTTCGTTTCATATATTCAGAAAAATCTGTTCCAAAAGTATGACACTCCCGACTTAACGTATTGTTTAAATACATACTTTTTGTGAACATAAAACCATACTTGGATAGTCTATTTCCGGTTTAAGTTCTATTGACGGAGACTCACTAGAACAGTCTTGACGGAGTGCAAAATTCGCTTCATGTATTTGAACCAGTTTTTCGTCTTTGTTTTTTTTATCCACAAAAAAAGTATCAAATTAAAAGAAATGAAATACCGACAAACCTAAAAATTTTAAAATCTTAGTTAACGAATTGGCAATTTTAGAATAAGTTCTGTTTCATGAGAAAGCATAAATATAACATTTTCTAAAGCTGTTGAAAAGCAAATGTCCAAAGAGACTGGTTTGGTTATATAACTTATGGCGGCCAGCACGTGGTTCAGTCAGTACAGTTCGTAAAGCCATAAAATAAACCTTGAACAATCCATACGAGTAGCGTAGGTGCGTAACCGAGTAAACTTAGAGGCGATGCTGTGTGGCAGTGTGAAGCAAGATGTCCAGTGTCAAGGGCAAGGCCACTGAGGGGTCGGTGACATCATGAGAGTTATAATAATTTAGAGGTGGAACGCTGACGAGTGACGGACGACTGACGATCCATTTAGTCAAGTTTCCTATTTGGAAACTCCAAGTTTTAATGTAGTTTATAATTGTACCTAAGTCTAAGTGGGTACTGTAGAGACTGGATAGGCTAGTAGTTAGATCATTGTAGGTTTGTGTAAAAAGTAAATACGACGTTAGTTTAAATATTCGAATAAGAACAAAAAACAATGTATGACAGTCAGTTTTAGTTGATACCTCGCCCCTAGTGTATCAGCATGTGAAAACTTGAAGAATTAAATATTTAAAAGATTAAAAAGTGTTTTTTAAGTTGCGTCGATCCCTACAGTAACTACACAACAACCAGTGATGATCAACACAGTTTAATAAACAACCAAGACCAAGAAAAAGAGGTGACTGTAGATACTTCTTAATACAAGCATCTTCTTCTTATAGTGTGGTACATTTATCTGTCACAAGGGATAAACGGCAGTGTGCCACACGATAAAAAGAAGAATAATAAAATAACGTAATAAAACACATATAAAAAACCCTTGCTATAGGAATGCAACAAAATGCAAAAAAATGCAAAAGTAGTTCGCTGGAGCGAGGGAGTCGGGTGGGTGACACGGAAGTGCACCGTTCCCACACTGGATCATTAGCAGTTCCAGGGATACATACAACTTGATGTGAATGGTCTGGCACGACCTAAGTCCTATGTACCTATACACAAGAACAGCAGCTAGAAAACAATTTTAAACAGGATAGCTTAAATCTTCAAACGTACCTTGGAAGTTAATCGGTTGATTAACTTAATTACCTAGTTTTATACCGCAATTCATTTTAAAATAGTACATCGATCTATACTTATATTTGTAGATCTATATTATACTTACATCGATTCTCCATCAATTATTTACAATTTAAATCCAATTAAGGAAAAGATAAAGCCGTCATTAGTTACGTCAGTTAAGGGGATGAGACAGAATAGATTGATGGCGCGGAAAGTTACATAGAGCAAGTCTTCGCGAGGGATGCGCAAACGCAGACGCCATCTTTGATCTGGTGAGGGTTCAATGATCTCCGTGACTCACTATAAGACCTCCGAGAACAGGCGAGGCTGCGCGCGCGGAATTTGTCGTCCAATGAGAAAAGTTCCTCGAAATGTGACAATTTCCCAATTAAGTGAAGCCCTTTTGTTAGTAGGTATGTAAAAATATTATAACCTATTATAATCATATCTACTTCTAGTCCTTAGTTACTTACTTAGCTAACTTCCCCAATATTCTTTCTTATTGTGTGGCACAATTTAACAGTGCTGTCTACAAGGTATAGATGGCGGCGGTTGCCTGGTGTTGCGCTTGCATCACCCGCGGTCACGTGTAGGGTATTTAGACAACAACCAAACATATCTAGGAATCAGATGTGCAGGTTTCCTCGTGATATTTTACTTTACCGTTAAAGCAGTCTATATGAAAATGCACGTAATGTCATAATCAAGTCGTAATGTAATCAAAAATGTCATAGTTTTCGTAGCTGAAACAGGATTTTGATATTAACTTACTAGAAATGGAAATTTATGATTAAAACGATCGTTGCCGTTTTGAAGTCATTAATTTAAAATTCTTTCGAAAAACTCATTGGTAAGTAGATACATTGGACAGAATTTGAACCCGAGAATTCTGGTTATGAGGTCGGAGTCCCACACTACCCGCGGAGCCACCGACGACGCTTTCTAGGTAACTTCCCCATAACTTCTCGCAATTTTTGCATACAAAGTGGTCTAAACAGAGATGATGTATATTTATTATTAGACTGCATTAACAATTAATTATGAAATTATTATTTTTCACAAAATTCTTTTTATGAAACAATCAAAACTCGCTAACTTGGAATTTGATTACTGCAATTTTTTTTGAATTTGGAAACGACTATACGAAATTATGACGTCTAAGTGAAAAGTGAAATATTGCTATTTCAAAAATTTTTAGAAGACTGTCATTTAATGTGTACGCTTTTATAACAAAATTCCGAATGACGTGTATGAACTACCAAAATGTAAATTTAAGAAATATATAAAACGCTGTATTTGTTCAAGAGGATACTATAAGACTGTAGATTATTTTAATGATAATGAAATTTGGAATATTCCTCCAGCAAAATGATATGACGTTTATAAGAGTGCTTAATATGTACCTACACGTAAATAAATAAATGATTTGGATTTAATAAAAAAGACTCTCTTCATACCTACAAACAGACTTTGATTCGACATGGGTCAGTTGGAGTATAGTTTAATGGGTTTACTTAGATTAAAACCAAATAAAGTACTTATTAATAGAATAGGATCGGTCTTATTTTCTTATTAATCTGTACATTAAAAATGTACCATACTGGCTGAAATCAAGTTCAGACTTAAATTTTACTTTGGACCGCTATTTTTGAAGTACCTATTTATTATAAAACTGTCAGGAGTATGTGACTTGTGAAATCAGAATTAATTGGAATTTAGCATGTCTTTTTATCATTGAATATTGAAATTTGACGACACCGATCGAGAAGAATTGCGATCATGTTTATGGAAGAATTAAGATTTTTTAGGCGCCGAGAAATTGCACCTTGTATTGAAACTGCTCATAATTTCCTCAAACAAAACAAATCTTGTTTTTTCCTCGTCTACTTATTAATTTCTTTAATCGCGTTGTCTGCTTGCTTTGATAAAACTTGAAGACATTTCCATACGACCGGCAGCTAGAGCTATATCCTCGACAAGCTTGTTGCGTATAAAGTAATAATGATGCTGATGGCAGGAAATTGTAGCTATTGCCAAGGAGGCGGTGTAGGAGGCAAAAAACCGGGTACATCCAGGTTTCTGTAGAAAACACTCACTTTGCATCCGGGCGACTTGATAGATCTGAATACAGAACTTGAATGAAGCGATAGCTAGATTAAATTACGTTTTCATTTATTCATTTATAGAAAGTTGTAAATACAGGGCGTAAAAATATTTTTAATGTTGCGTAACAAAACTTCATTCGTACACCTCAGGTTTTGATTCAGCGTCCTAAAACCAACCCAAAACCTTAGCCCTTAACTTTTTCTCTAGAGCCTTTTTAATACCAATTGACTGTATTATTATTATTTATTATTGTATAGATTAATGCGACGAAAGAATAACTACTCATTCGAATTTCGGCTTTCGCGGCCCCTAAGTTTGAATTGGATGGCTTTCATAGTGATAAAGGAGGTTTGAGTAAGGATTCTATTAAGAAAAGGTCGATTTTATTAAATATGTACTAGTTTTTTTTCCTTAATTGTCCTACGGTTGACGAAACGCTTTAGTAAGCAAAACGCTCGGACTCTTTTTTAGTGCCCTTTGATTTTTTTATTGTAAGTATTGTTTTTCGGCACTTCCTAATTTTGGTCGTGTTTATTTAGCGTAGATCTATATCGGTCATACAAAAGACATCAACGAGAGATGCAGAACTAACTAAAATATTGAAAACTACAGTTTAATTGAACTATGAGAAGTTTAAACGAAACATAGCTAAGATTCTTAGGCTAAAAGCTTCCATTAAAAATGTGTTATAGTTTTCGTAGCTGAAACAGGATTTTTAAATTAACTTACTAGAAATGGGAATTTATGATTTAAAAAAAAAATAAGTTCGTCTATCGTCGCCTTTTTGAAATCATTAATTTGAAATGTGGTCGTCAATAAATAGTATTGAATGGGTCAATAAAACCAGTGCGCATACGCAGGGTTGATGAGTAAGAGACTGCGCTGCGGGTACGATCGATATGTGCGCCACTTTGCCGTGCGTGAGAAAGTGTTTGAAAAGTCTAACTAATGTATTGATGATAATGAATTATAAAAATTATGCAGGCAGGGCAGGGATGACTTAGTACATATTTTATATTGTCTGTCTTATTTATATTTTTTATTTCAATAATATAGCTCTTGAGATGATTGAAGAGATAACGTTATGCATCTAGATAATGAATTGTAATGTAAGATCGAAGTTGTATGTTATTGCATTTAATGGTAACCGTTTCTTTTAATTTTGTATTATAAACTGTTAACCTTAGTGTAATAAAATATAAGCAAACTACTCAAATAAAACTCAACATACAATCAGACAAGTAGTATAAAGAACGTGGAATTTGGTCTTTGGTTCTGTGGCACAGATCTCTTATAATGCAATATTTCAGATACAAGCACTACACATACCTGTATATGTACTTCAATGTTTTAACATCAAATTAACTATGCTCGGCCTTTCAGCTTTTAGATATATTTTTTAATAATTTGATACTATTGTGATCCATGTGGTTTAGTTTCTATTTACACGTTACTGGGTTATCAAATTGTTAAAAATATTTAGTGCACAACGGTTTTACTTAAGTCACTGCATGAATTATTAGCATAGGCAAGTACAGTTTTCGATTCGGAATATTTCGGACTCGCTCAATTATTTGGTTATTTTCGATTTTTCTGCCTCGTCTCGGATGCCCGCTTCAAACTACCAGTGTCCGATGTTCTTCGCTTTTTTACCATTATAAAAAGATTAGTTCCGGGTGTTTTCGATTAAGTAGTTTTCGGCGTAGAGGCCTCGCTTGGCCGTGCAGTGACTCGACGGATTCCCGAGCCTGTTCCTTTGTTTATGGACGAGTACTTATAGGCCTAGTGATGGGCTGATGATATGTCGATTACAGTGATTGTAAAAATAACACTCACTCAATGGAAGTAAATCTGCAGTTTCTACTTATTTTCTGAAGGACACAGTTTTTCATATTTGTACTCGAATCCGAACCCCTTGTGCAAAATTAACTTTCTTTGTGTTAGGAGTGAGCTGATTCATATTTTTTTGTGTTACTTCGAATGTAAGTTAGGTATCATTTAATAGTGTCAGTTATCACTAAGGCCACGGAAACCAGTTTTTATTTTAATTTATGTGAGAACAGATCTAACCAGTACCTACTGATTATGTTACCGGCTATTTCTATATCTAACGTAATCGATTATCAAGGAAATGACTGTTATCGTAAAATTTTAAAGGTTCTCGATATGTCTTGTTGCCGGGTCTATTCTCTAGTGCTGCAACATGCATCGCAGCAGAGAACTCTCGCCTAGTGCCCTACGAGGCTTACTACAGAACCGGTTCCGGCCCTCCGACCACCAACCCCAGTCCACTTCCACGTCCACGTGCAGATACCATCGTTCATCTTCGTCTATTTTTTCGTACAGCGACCAGAAAACGCAGACCCCTCAGTGGCTTCTTCAAACTAAACAGAATCAACAGTGGTGGGCTCCTCACATAATGGTGAGCGGTTTTTCTTAACTCTTTACTTTTGTGGTGGCTTATTCTAATTCGTCCCATCTAAAATTATCTAGTTTGGTTGATTCCGTATGGTTCATAGGGAATACTTTGAATAATTTTTTTAAGGTATTTCCTCGTTTCGCTTCTAACATTATAGTCAGTGTCGTAAAACAATAGATAGCTAATGATGTGACCAATGTTTTGACACGTTTAGGCAAAGGCAAAACGTTACCTATAGCAAATGCGCCGAAGACAGAACATGTTATACCTACAGGCTGTTAAAGTAAGTGCGCTTGAAATTTCAAGGGGTTACTCAGAATCATGTATAGAATAGGTACAGGGAATATGGAAAAAATGTGATCAATTTTTTTTTCAGTTTTCCATACGATATTTGAATAGTGAATTAAGAATTTGTATGGGAAACTGAAAAAAATGTAGATCGGAGTTTTTCAATATTTTTCCTGTATTCTATACTTGATTCAGAGTAACCCCTCAAAACAAACGCACTCTTTTAACATTTGTATGATAAGAAGAAGGAGTTAAGTAAGTACTTTACATGGTAGGAAATAAGCTTTAGGTAAGGGCGTAGTGGAGCGTATTTTTGAAGTGCTGTAGAACACTCCTTCAAGTTCTATGCGCAAGCGCCTCATGCGTACAAAAAGAACACTATAAATCACTTTTTACGAGGTTTACACACAGATTTCTCTGTTCTCTCTGTTCGTTTGGTTTTGAATTTTTAATGCATTGTAGCACTTTTGGCTACCTTTAATGTGTAGTATTTAGTAATATTTACAGTTTGCATACTCGAGCGAAATTAACATCAAAATTAAATACTTAATGCTAGTTAGTCGTTAAATGGTATATATTAATAATGTTTAAACAAGTCTCTAAAAACTTGACTATTATCGTATTTCAGAGAAAATCGAGTCTTTCACTGAGTCTGTTAGCATAACGTTACGCTAGCAGCCTCATCTTTGGAACATAGGTCAAAAACACTGCTTCAATAAAACCCAAGATATAACGGTAGGTTGGTGAGTCAAGTCAGCTAGCGTAAAGCGTTCATTTAGCAGCCGCATCGTGTTTCCAGCAAAACTACAGCGAATTTCGAGACTAAACTTATGTCAAAAACTCTGCCTCTGTTGTAGCTCGTTATTTTGCCAACAAACTTAAAATGAAATATTTCATACATTTTTTTTGCTTTGGTGCAGGAATGAACAAAAATCATTCTGCTGTTTCCAACAGTAACAGGCATATTATGATATCAGTTATACTTTGTTTAGAATAGTCTTAGAACAAGAAGGCGGAGTGGAGTTGAACGGCAGTCATAAGGTGATTGAATATGCCGATGACCTGGCACTTATCGGGAAGCGCGCGGTAGAGGTGGCAGAAATGGCTGTGGCAGGGCAAAAGGTTGGTCTTAGGATTAGTCGAGAAAAGACGGAGTATCTCCACATGAATAGGTACAAGGATAGAAGAGAACGAAGAAAAGACCTAGTGGTGAATGGAGTCACGTACAAAGGAGTGGAAAAATTCAAATATCTGGGGTGCACCGTCAGTGATACGAACCAGAGAGAACAGGAAATTAATGGCCGGATCCAAAACGCCCTAAGATGTTCAGCGGCTCTCCATAAAGTCTTGGTGTCCAAGGTAATAATCAGAAAAACATTTCTGAAAAATCTTGGGACCAACAAGGCGGCCTCCTGATGGGAGCTAGAGGCCTCGGAAGAACGCCGAAATAGAACACCTGGTGTCCGAGCCTAATATCATAGGCGAAGCAAAATCCACTCGCCTTCGCTGGCTTGACCACCTAGAGAGGATGGATGAGGATCGTGTGGCAAAGTGAGCGTACAAGGGACGACCGACACGGAAACGCCCTGTTTGGCGCCCCTGGTACCGCTGGAGTGACAAAGTCGCCCTGATTACCCTACAAAGCCGATTGACGTAATGCGGTACAGGACAGGAAAGAGTGGCGGAATTTGGTGTCGTAGGCCAAGATCTTCTTTGGGTCGCAGAGCCAGCGAAGTAAGTAAACAACGCTGACTAAAGCCAAAATGCGTATACTTTATTACTGATTATTTTCAATGCCTTCCAAAAAAGGGAATATTAACAACTGTAAATAACTGTGGCTTTGATATGAGCAGTTTAAAGTTTTCGCATGGGCAATTTGTTCGGAGTCGTGGACATTACATGTACTTATTATGTACGTGCACTGAGTAAAAACCACAATATAATAGTAACACGTTTTCATATTGTACAGTCGGGATCTCATATCCCATAGACTGTACTTGAATTCCGGAAGTTTTATTTTATTTCACAATTCATTTAGGTACCTATTTATACTTTCATTTGGAATAAAACAATAAAAAATTAAAAGTTTTTTATTTTTAAAGCGTGAATAAAAAGTAAACTTCTTAATGAGTACGGAAATGAATTTATTGAGTTATGACGACATAGGTAGCATTTGATAAAAAGTTTATTCTGCTGTTTTCTCGACTCATCGTGTAGGTATCTCAACAAAGGGACTGACTGTACCTGTAGAACATTACATTTCGTATTATAGTGTATGTAGGTAGAGGTACGTATGTATGGTAGCCACAACAAGCTATGTACTCCAATGAGATGATGAGATAGCATACATCATTATGTGTCGTTTTGAACATAGCTAGCGAACGAGAAAAAGAACTGCACAGCGAGTTTACTTACCATTTCGACGGAATAAAAACTAAGTACATAATTCTAGATTACGCAATTTAATGAGGTTGGCGGCAAATATCTTTGAAACGTAAGTACACACAATTGAAATATTTCATCCCACCTTATCATTCCATCCCTAATATAATAAAATAAAATTCAAACTGTTTATTGTCCAAAATTAAGATCAAACTATTTTTATGCCAAATACGATAATCGATTAAAAGTATATGTATAGAAAAAGAATACCACATACACACATGCCTAGTTACGCGTGAAAAATCATAACGCTGTCTTTGCTGCCATGGACGTGTACACGGTAAAACAGTGTAGGATCAGTACCAAAAAAAACGTCTTATCTCATTATAAAGCGCAATGAACACCGCGAGCGGGCTCGTTTGATTCGCTGGAACGTAGTTTCACATCTTTTCAGACTTGGGTTCACACCGCGAGCTAAGCGGGCGAACTACGCCATCCCCCCGAACACCCCCTCATCCCTCCTCCCCCCGCACCCTCCCCCTCCCGCTTCTCCCTCTCCTTTGGTTTGCTAACTTGACAACTGGTCACATGGTGTCAGAGAGTGTCCATAATGTATAATATTTATACTGTGGTCCGTACCACCGCTTAGCTAAGTTTTCGGTGTGAACGCTTCGCCCGCCCGCCAGTCCGCTAGCCCGCTCGCTCGCCAGCCAGCCAGGCAGAGCGCCCGCCCACCCGCTAGCCAGCCAGGCAGAGCGCCCGCCCGCCCGCTCGCGGTGTGAATTGCGCTTAAACCTGACATTAGTTTTGCGAAGGATACGGTTCTGCAGATTCAGTTATGTCATAGATAACGCCGGACCTATACTACCAACCCATCTATGCTAAATATAGGAAAAACAAAAAGAAAACAGTAGCCATATTCAACTGTAGTTTCTATGCATAAGTAGGAACCTCTTTTATGAAGTCGTTTAAATAGAGTTATTCCCTAAACGTTATACAGTTTCCTGTAAAGTAGTCAAAGTGGGAAAAACATCATTAATTTGTCGAATATTAAGATGTTTCAGAATGTTAACTTTAGAAATTAGCTTACACGTGTTTCGATTGTTTACGTCCCGAATTACACGATTTATTTTCAATTAAGTACTTAAACACGTTTCTAATGGAAACAATAATTAATGTATTTGGAATCTATTATCTTTATCGGTTAGTGCGATATAAGATTATCGAAGTTCAATGAAGTCAAACAAAATTTGGTTGTTAACATAACAACCCATATCCGAATTGGTGGAGGTTGTGGGGCTAGTGATCAACCTCAGTGTCAGAGAAGTTTTTAAGCCGCTTCTGTGGCCTCCAACATGGCTTAACGACTGTCACCTAGTGATAGCAGCCGGAATCATCGGCATAAACGTTAACCACATAGTGAATAAATCATTTAAAACTCTTGGCTTCATAATAAGATATACAAAAAAAACCTTAACTTAGATGCTATTAAATTACTTTACTTCACTTACGTCCGCAGTAAATTGGAATATGCCAGTCAGGTATGGAATCCCCTCTATATAACGTACACGTCACAAATTGAAAAAGTGCATCACAAGTTTATTAAATACAAATTGTATCAATTATAAAGTTATTAACTATTGGTGACCCAAGTAAAAATTTATTTAAATTGTATTTATATTTATAACGTGCCGTACATCAAGTACCTACTTTCATTTAAATACAGTTTGTACTCGTTTTCACAAACTCTTATCATAATCGTAACCTAATAACGGTAAACACTAAACACTATGGCTATTATGAATCTGGAGTTTCCATGTGAAAATTTAGGACGATACGGGTGAGGGGCGCGTGTGCTCGATTCAAGTCTAGGGATGTCACATGTTTCGGATTAGGAGTATGTATGTATTAGGAATGAAGCTGCGGGGCTCTTGAGTTCATATATAGGTATATCAAATCAATAAATAGTTTGAACATTCAGAAATCCGCAACTTCAGAAAAAAAAGTACTCTTATGTTTCTTTTATATCATCGAGTTTCTCGGGAACTACAAACGGAACGGATTGGAGCGAAACTATTTTGATAGAAAGTATAAAGCTTAAGGAAGAATTTAAGAATAACCTAAGTTTGCTTAATGGTTTTCCAAGTTTAGACTGGTTTTCTATCTTTTATGTATTCCGTAGAAAAAATCAGAGCAATGACGTTCTCGTTGATGTCTTTTGTATGACGAAGGTGGGTGACGGTATTCCTATTTCAAAATTAGTATCCGAAATAGTTTAATACTTACTGTGCATCTCTCTAAATATGATTACTATTCGATTTTTTATCCGAAAAATGACTAACGAACCACCCTGTGTAATTTTCATTAGGGTGAGGTGACACATCGCGCCCGGTACCCGCAGCAAAGCACGCCACGTGCCAACACATGCGGGTTGCGTGTGCGCAGACCTCGGCAAAATAAATGAAACTATTTGTTTATTTTTCGACTGTTAGGCTATTTCCTGATTGTTTTGTAACGGGGTGTGTTTGAATTTAGTTTATTTTAAAAATCAAATGATAACTGATATAATATCAGTTTTTTACACGTGGTCTTTTTCAACCGTATTGTTTGAATTTTAGAAAGATTTAATACTTACTAATGTATGGCTCCATCACTTTTACTGTACCCACTATACATATACTAAAAAGTACATTAAAGAAAAGAATCAAGAGAAGCTCTCATATAAAAGGAGTCTTCCATTTTCTAAAGGAAGATTAATGTAAATTAACAGTGGATAAGCCTTTCAGCTGTCCTGTCTTGCTCAGAACTAACTAAAAAACTAATAAAGAATATTTCAAAAGAATGAACCTTTATGTGGCAATGAGAAATTACCTTTTCTTTTACAACCTCTAATGTAATGTGTCATGAGATTTCCGTAATGAATTGCAGACAAGAAGGTATGTCTATGTTAAAACTTGAATACATTATGGTATTTATAGGGTGTAAATTAGATATAAATTCAAAGTGATAAAACGAATTTGATTTATTACACGTCGGAAAGTGCTACTGGTTTTAAGTTGTTACGGGTATGGTGAAAACTTGAAACTACATTAACCTGTTCACGCCAATAGTCTCTGGATTGCTTAGCAACAGAGGTGAATCAAAATCAAAATCAAAATCAAAAATCTTTTTTATTTAAGTAGATGCTTTACACATACTTTTAAATCGTCATATTATTCTACCTAGTACAAAGTTCCTACCACTCGGAACTTGTACACTCAACGTTTCGGGAAGTGTTAGCGGAGCGAGAAGAAACGTCGAGCCCCAAAGAAACTCGCCCCAAACACATTTTTTGAAATAAAAACTTAATAGCTATTACAATTGATGTTATTACTAAAGCTATGAGCTGAAGGATCTATACATGTCCACACATCTTTGTCATTTACATAATCTATGGTTTTATAATATCCTCTTGAACACAGGCATTTCTTTACATAAGTTTTAAACTTATTTTCGGATAAACTTGTAACATTTTCAGGTATTTTATTGTAAAATTTTATACACTGCCCCATGAACGACTTATTTACCTTACTCAGTCTCGAATAAGCAACTTCAATATTATTTCTATTTCTAAGGTTAAAATTATGCCTGTCACTGTTTTTTGGAAATAACTCTAAATTCTTACGAACATACATGATGTTTTCGTATATGAACTGACTGGCAACAGTTAAGATATTTATTTCTTTAAACTTGTTCCTCAAGGACTCTCGAGATCGCAACTGATAGATAGCGCGAATGGCTCTTTTTTGCAGTATAAAAATAGTTTCTATGTCAGCCGCATGTCCCCAAATTAAGATGCCGTAAGACATTATACTATGAAAATAGCTAAAATAGACTAGTCTAGCAGTTTCTACATTTGTTAGTTGCCTTATTTTCTTCACGGCGTAGGCAGCTGAACTAAGCTTTCCTGCTAGGGTTTCTATATGTGGTCCCCATTGTAAGGAAGCATCTAAAGTAATACCAAGAAAAACAGTACTATTTACGAATTCTAAAACATTACTATCTAATATTACATTATCGTGAGTTTGTTTGACATTTGGTAATTTGAATTTTACAACTTTCGTTTTTGTAGCATTTAATAGCAAGTTGTTAACAGTAAACCATTTATGTATCTCTGAAAGTGTGTTGTTTACTTCGTCAATTTTGCTGTATTTCCTGTCTACCTTAAAAATAAGAGATGTGTCATCTGCAAACAACACAATATTTGAGCGATGTTGCACCATAAATGGCAAGTCATTAATATAAACAAGGAAGAGAAAGGGTCCTAATATAGATCCCTGGGGAACACCTATTTTTACTGTAGAGCCGAGAGAGTTTGTGCCATTTACTTGTACTGTCTGTAATCTATTGTTTAGGTAAGAATTAAGAAGACTGAGGGCCCTATCCTCTACACCGTAATGTTTTAGTTTGAGAAGCAAAGTTTGATGATCAACACAATCAAATGCTTTAGATAAATCACAAAATACTCCTACTGCATCTTGTGATTCCTCAAAAGCATCATAGATGTTTCGAATAAGTGCTACTCCTGCATCGGTAGTTGATCGACCTTTTGTGAAGCCAAATTGTTGGTTATGCAGAAGTTTGTTTAAATTAAAGTGTTGTAACATTTGGTTTAGCATAATTTTTTCAAAGACTTTACTAAGAACGGGTAATACAGAGACTGGTCTGTAATTTCCCGCTTCAGTTTTAGAACCTGATTTATAAAGAGGTATAATTTTACTACACTTCATGAGATCTGGAAAGACGCCACTTTCAATACTTATATTAAAAAGGTATGCTAAATGTGGCGCTAATTCGTCAATTACATTACTAATTAAATTAACTGATAAACCCCACAGGTCTTCAGTTTGTTTCACTTTAAGCGATTTAAAAGTTTTAACAATAGTTTCAGGTCCAATTTCACTGAAATAGAATATTTCATCACAAGGAATGACATTTTCTTCTAATATTTTTTTAGCATATGAGGGTGATGAGTCCAGGGCCTCAGTTATCTTAAGTGGAATGTTGGTGAAAAACGTTTCGAATTCCGTAGCTATTTCTGCGTTAGATGTTATTTTGCCTTTATCTGTTTGTAAAACAAAATCTTTATCGTGTTTCTTGACTTTACCGGTTTCTTTATTTATTATATTCCAAACCGTCTTAATTTTATTATCAGATAGTTTGATCTTTCTGGCTAAGTAATTAGATTTGGCTGCGCAGCATACCTTTCTGAAAATTTTTGAATAACGTTTCACATAATTTTTGAAATTTTCATCAAATATATAAGTTTTTTTCTCATAAAGCTCAAACAAGGTTTGACGGCTTTTATAAATTCCTGCTGTAGCCCATTCACAAAATTTAAATTTATTATTAATATTTATAGACATAGTTTTAAATATGTTCTGAAATTCTCGCTCTATAACTATAAACAAATCATTGTAAATACTATTGGCTTCTGCTTCATTATCAAAGTTTGGTATGGGCAGCTTGTCATTTAACGCTTTTTTATACTTTTCTATTCTTTTACCAGTGACAGGCCGCGATTGTATTTTAACTTGTTTTATATCGGACCTGAAAGGAAAGCTAGCCATTAGTCCGCTATGATCAGACCTTAGGCAGTTGATTACTTTTTTTTCTACATGGCTACAGTTACAAAAAATGTTATCGATGCAAGTGGCAGAAGTCTCTGTTTTCCTAGTTGGTTCTAAAAATAAGTAATCTAAATCAAACGACTTGAAAAGACAAATAGTTCTTGTCGTTAGGGACTTCTTTTCTAATAAATCTACATTATAATCGCCGCCTATAATGACCGATTTTTTGCTTTTAGTTACTATGTTTAATACGTCCTCCATTACCGATTCGAAACGAGCAAAGTTATCGTCATATGGGGGCCTATACACACAAATAATGATGTGGTTCTCTAGCTCAACACAAGATAGTTCCACAGTACTTTCAATCGAAATACTTACGACATCTTTTCGTACTTTCGTTTTTAAGGCATTTTTAACTAATATAGGTGAGACGTTCTTTGATATAAAGTTTCGAATATTTATACAACCTCATCCTTGGTTGTCCATCTATTTATATAATAGATAGATATAAGTATCACACAAAAGGCAGAATTCGCATTCACATTTCAAAATTATAAAACAACAAACACACTCATCAAAAGTTATTATTAATAACAGATAGGTACCTATCTCGTGCCGTATAGTAAAACGGGTCCAAATCCGCAAAAATAATGATTCATTGATTTAACTAATTGGATTTTCTATTTCTTTTTAAAAATCAGTGGCACTAGCACTTCAGAGGCACCACCTTTTTACAATAATTACAGGCAAATCATAATTAGATTGCTTCTATAAGAAGAATCTTAATCCTATCCTAATAATTATTGTAAAACACTTTGTGATTAACAATACTGATAGTTCGACAAACTCTAACTCCATAGTCACCTACTTAGTCTTTTTAAATTCAGGGAAAATAATTTCTGTCATTTATGATCGAAATATGCCACTGCCACTGCCACTTCAGTTTAGCGATTCTGTGAGCTATGTCGGTTACTTTGGTTCTCCTACTTATCCTTGAGGGAGGCCTTTGTCCAGCAGTGGACGTCTTTCGGCTGATGATGATGATCTAAATGTTATTTTACGTAAGATACAGAGACAAAAAGGGTCGATTTTTGAATTCTTTTGAATTAGCGTAGCTCATTTTTTAGTACCATCTTGTACTTATTACGAACAGTCTCAAATCTTACAAATGACACGCATGACGTGATCTTTTATATCCCCACTTCTTCATTGAGGTTTTACAGGAGATCGCGACTATAGAGCATTGCACGCATTTATCAAATCAGACATAGGTCATTTTGTTAGGTCGGGTAAGAATAATAATCGGGTAGTGGTATATGCCACTTATAAGCAGTACAGCCTGCGTGCGCGTACATTGAACTAGGTATGGACTGTGCACATAGGACCTCTCCCTCGCACATGAATCGTGATTGATGGTGCTTCATCATATTATGGAGGTGTCAAAGTCAGCAGATTGCTAGATAATTTTAATACCTGTGCAGAATTTCGCAGCATACGTACGTACCTACCTGTAGTTTTTATTATTCACCCTTTAGGTATTATAAATGTAACCAGAGCATTATGCTGAGCCGGCGCCCTTTTGACAGAAGATTTGTTTTCATATTTTTGTATATTTGTTTGTTTGTATTTCTTTTTCTGTCAAATAAATGTATTTTCTTTCTTTCTTTTTTTCTGATGCAAAGAAAAATATTTTCGAAATCTCTGAACGCCAATTTTTTTTAGCAGGCCCGAGCCATATCTGTTTTTATTACATGTTTATACTGACTGACTCGTTGGGTCAGTGGTCAGCGCTCTTTACTGCTGATCCGTTGTCGTGGGTTCGATTCACACCCAGACAGAGCAAATATTTCTGTGATGAGCAGATTTGTTTGCTGAGTCAGTGTGTATTATATATACATATATATAATATATACAGCTATGTTTATACTTATATGTATATTAATCAGACTCTGGTTTCCATAATACTAGTTTGGACTCAGATGACCATGTGTGTTTTGTCATGGGATTTTCTTTATTATAGGTATAATCTATTTACCCAACCTTTCTTCCACCTTAAATTGTTTTGTCAATTAGTCAAAACAGTCTGATAGTCTGAAGACGCATCCTACATATCAGCTGGAGAATGGCAACCTGTTGTAATTACACAGGGTGTTCAAATTTTTATGGGATTATTCAGAATTAAGTATATAGAATGCAGGAAAAAAATTCCAAACGTTTTTTTCAGTTTCCCTACAAATTGTTGATTCACTATTCAAATTTAGTATGGGAAATTGAAAAAAAAAGTGGATTTGATTTTTTCAATATTTTTCCTGTATTCTATACTTGATTCTGAGTAACCAGTTTTTAAAACACTGTATAGGCAATATTTATATAGACCGCGGGACCCACAAGGTACTCATTATTGGACGCACTTACGCCATATCATATCATATTCAGATTGAAGTGAGTGAATAGTGCAACGCAACCTGATAGACCAGTAATGCTAGAAGGTCTTAACAATCCACATAGTCCTGTCTGCCCATCCCTGGGGAAGGTTAGGCCTTACTCCACACACGGGCCTCAAGTCCGGATTGGTAAAGGTTGTGAGGGTATTGACCAACCTCAGCGTAAGAAGTTTTTACACCGCTTTAAACACCTCTCATATGGCTTAACGACTGCCATCTAGTGATAGCAAGACACAGAGGGCTTAGAGATAAATCCCACTAAGAGGCAGACGCATCCAGGTTATGACCGCATTTGTAGTCAGTTAACCTGCACGATCGACGCGACCACGCCTCAATCAAGGTGGTTGAAAATTAGGTATTTCTTAGTAAGATTTTATTTTTAGTTACGAATAAAAAAACTACGCGATAGTTTTTTTCCCCTGGGTCCACTAAGATCCATTGTAAAGATCCACCATCCACCATGTAAATAAAAGTTAAATCAAATACATAATTACATACGAATAATTGTACAGGATACTGTTTAATCTGACTGAACGCGTTGATGTCCTTGTATGAAAAAGTTCAAATCAAATTATAAACGTCTTCGTAGTAAATCTCTCTTAGGTTTGTTAAAAATGTTTGCAGGTCTCGTTGATGTCTTTTGTACTAACAAAATTTAAAAATTAATAAACACTCGCCTTGAAGTTTTTGTTACGTTATGTAGTGTAATCTTGTAAATGTGAATCCGATGATGCCTTTTGAGTGAAAATGATAAAGCGTTTCGCATTTATTGTTTCTTTATGTAAATTTAGTTTTTTGTTTTTTAAGATTGGTGTGTCAAGTAGGTATGTTTCAAGGCGCATTTTACCTTTACCTTCATATTGGAGGTCAAGACAGTTACCTATTACTTTTATACTGAAGTAGAAATTTCGTTACTCACTCTCTTGATTTATTTTCAACAATTTTCCTACAGCAATTATGGGCCAACCAAGTGCGGTCAGTGAACCCCGAAAATTATCACTTGACTGCCTCCGACGACGAGCGATTTGTTCTAAAAACACCACGAAATAATGATTAATTATCTTTCTTCTCTACGGCCGACGGCGTCTTCGGGGTTCGACTTGGATGAGCTATGAGGCCAAACAAAGGGTCTGTACTGGAACAGTCTCGAATGCTTTCGATTACGGGCAAGGGAAAAACATCTATCGCTTGTGATAGAAGTGCCACACGATAAAAATAATACATACATAAAAATGAAATACGTGTGATAAAAGTGATAAAGGTTACAGAGATTAATATACTTAAATATTATTATTAACAGCGATTGTATTTTTTTAAGGTTTTATTTTGTTTGAGTGAGTTTAACTTAACATCACTTGATGGAAATAAAGCTAATCCATTTGCACTGGCAGAACATGGAAGGAAAATAAATAAGTGATGGATGAAGATGTTGATGATGATGCATAAGTAAATATAGGTAGAGCTGATGCCATTTGCATACTCAGGTCCCGTTCCAAAACAATGTAATATTTACTTGACAAGAGTCCTTGGTTATCCTGGTCATGGTGTCATAGGATATTAACTTTTGACCGGTTAAATCAATAGACGTAATTCGCCAAGGACTCTGGCGCTGTTTATTACTTGGTTGATTTTAATTCCATGTCATTCATAACAGTGATGTGAAAAAGTCTCCGTTTCCATAGCGTCATGGCAAAGATTTCGAAAAGACTAATTTCGTCGAAGATTGTCATTTTCCCGCGCTCCATCGTGACCGCTGGCGGGAAACGTCAAATTATGGAAGCGTTCTGTTCAGTTCATAGCGAACGGGGACGCGGCCGACCAGAACATGACGAATTACGAACCCAGAGCTGTCCCGTAATTATCGTGGACAAGGCAGTTTTTGCCTCTGACAAATAGTAAGAGCGTGGAATGACTCCGAGCTTTGTGCTGCTAATGACACTGGAGCGAGCTCTAGTATTAACTATTTCTTTTGTGCGGTGCGTTTGGCTGTTGGACCGCGGGTACATCGACCCGCCTCGGTTTATTTGTTACGTCGCTTCAGCGTTAATACGAATCGAATGGACGCCAGTGATGGCTCAAATTTCCATCGCCCGTCCATCGGCACAACACGCGAGCCTTTTTGATGGACATAAAATTATTTATGGGCTCTTTAAAAAATTTGGATAGGGGCTAGTTAGGCCAATGCCTTGGATAGGTACAGTAAGATACACTTTGTTAGAATAGAATATGCATATGTATTTATTCGTCTAAGTATAAAGGCTTTAAAACTTTATGAAAAAAAAAACAACTTATTGTTAATTAAGGTAAGTATGCATCAATGTGTTGCGCTGATTTTGATACATTGATAGTTAGCTTATATAGGTACTTGCGTACAGTGTCTTTTGAACTGGGACAGTATATGAGGAAACCCGAAGAGATTTTATTTTTGACTACCGCTGCCGAGATGTTTTGTCCTCTCATACAATGATATGACTTTTACGAAAATCTCACGCCTTCAGAGAGCGGCAGGGAGTAACCATACTGTATAATGTCCTTATACTGTGTAAGCCATTAATCTGGACAAGTAGAGCTATTTTTTTTCTAAATAAATGCATATTAACTTAATTTGGTTACACGTTATGCCTTCTGACCAGGAATTTTACGTTAACTCACATTAAAATGGTGAAGATATTTTAAAAGAGTTGATTGTTATCTTATCGAGGTCATTAAAATGCGAAAGTAAATATCTGGAATCTAAACGTATTTGTTAAGGCTCTTTACTGAATATGCCTACCTACTCAGATACCTATCTGCTTCGTTTTATCATTAATTTACTTACTTGGTTGCGTAGTGGTTAGCGCTCTTGACTCCTAAGCTGAGAATACTGGGTTAGATTCCCATTACAAACATTTGTGTGATGAGCTGATTCTTTTGATCTGTGTTTGCGTGTTTCTTTATTATCTATATTAGATATTTAAACTTATGTATAGAGGTACCTATATCACTCTCTGGTTTGCTGCAAAGGGTCTGCTATATTGTGACCAGATAAACGTGACCTGTAATATAAATAAATGTAGCATATCTACACAAATAAAAAATAATATTTTGAATTTAGAATTGAAAAAATAAATGTTTTTTATAACAAATCTATCTCCTTGTTTATCGAACGAAGCACAAAGCATACATCGACATTGCCTTGCTTCCAAACTCCAAAAACTGCAATTTCCAAATAACTTCACACTGATTCACCCGTTCATATTAACCAAGCCAGGCGGAGTTCCGACAATATTTCGTCACCGACCGGCACCGGTCAGGTTTGGCAGGGTTCCGCGAACGACGACCGTGGCAGATTGTCATGTAACTTGAGGAGACCTGTCAAAGCCATGGTGGTCTTATCAGTATAGTGGTCTGGTTAGTTTATAGTTAGAATGAGGTTTGCGGATTTTTATTCTATTACTTACACGGATGTACTAAAAGCTGTAGCTGCACTTCAACAAAAGTTGGCCCTATTAGCTCAGCGATTTGTATGAAAAGTCAAATCAAATCAAATCAAAATCAAATCAAATACTATGTGCGATTTTAGGAAAGTCTGAAATAAAGTTGCTTAGATTTTCGTTTGTGGTTAAATACCACTCAAGAGTATTGGTTTACCTTTTTGTTACAAATGTGGAAAATAAAGAGTTCTACGTACTTACATAAAATTATATCCTATTTCGCCTTTAAGGATGAGCTACTTCTAGATTTTCGAATGCGATAATTTGCGTAGGTACTAGACTTGGACCTTTTACACACATATTTTATAGTGTGGAAAACTTGAAACCTTTAATGTATTTTCTTATCGATGTTTAAAATCATCACTATTTTAAACACACATTATTATTTTATTCTATAAAAAGTTTTGAATATGTAAGAGTACGTTGCCTGCGGGAGCGACTTATCAAAATTATTATTATGAAAGTATAAAGTATTTTATTATAAAGAGGGGTCTTTATCAATCGGACAGTTCGATCCAATAAGTAGTCATCAATTGATCCCCTGTTCGTTGGAGTTAAGTTATAAAATATCTTGTAAACAAGTATAGAGGTGGAACAACCGCGGCCCTGACGCTACCAACTTATTTTGCGGTTGGGATCACGTCTATCTCCAAGTATTTCTTTACAAAACTAGGCGAACCGACAATTTTGTCGATCGGTTACTCATTTTAGTTTCTTTGGACCCATAAATCAGGTTTGTAGTCGATGTTGCTAACCGGTTATTTTTAAACCTCATTCTTTTACCAGACCGCTACTATGACAGCGTTGTCGGAATGTATAATTTAAATCGTCTAAGATATCGTACTTTATCGTTGTCCGAATCTTCTGTTTCTGCTATTGTATTTAAGATATTATGGACCGAGAAAGTGGTAAAAAAATCACACTTAAAAAGCGGCTTTTCATAATTCTCTTCATCCTTCAAGTCCTCGTCGTGAACTTTGGTTTAACCTTCTGAATAGATGAGGGGTTGCTTTCGAAAACACTTCGCTTCGCTGCCCATTTGACACCAAAAAAACGCATTTTACATATACAGGATGTAACAGAAGTGTGTGACAATACTTCAAGGTTGGCTTTTACCCATCAAACTGAACAACTTTTGTTCTACAACTTTTTTGAAATCGCAAAAAATTTTTTGGACTTTTCATACAAACTTGGTTCGACAGCTGATCGATTTGTATGAAAAGTCCAAAAAAAATTTTGCTATTTCAACAAAGTTGTAGAACAAAAGTTGTTAAGTTTGATGGGTAAAAGCCAACCTTGAAGTATTGTCACACCTTCTGTTACATCCTGTATATGTACAAACCGATCGGGAACATCCTATAGGTCTTTTATTACCTACAGGTAGGCCTCTAGTAGTTTTTGTCGTCAACTAGGAAGTAATAACATGGTAACATTAACGTATTCATATTGCTTAGATTCGCAGAGGCGCAGGCGCCGCCGCCCGCCCGTGCCGAGGCAGGCGCACCGCACCCGGATCTTCAACATCGTTAATCTTTAATTACTTTTATTTATGAGGAGCGCCGACGCACATACGATACTTGATAGCGATCGCTTAGAGATTTCGTACGTGTGATTCTGATGGTTAAATGTTCCCTTATGGTTTGTTTACAACATAAAGGGGATAACGGTATGCGATCTGTGGACACATATATTTCGTGGCTTGTATGGATACAGTTTTGGTTCCAGAAATATGGCAAGAGGTCCCTGTGTGTCCGGGCAAAGAGGACGCTTTGTGTTTTCATGGCATGGATGCCAACGGGCAACCCTTTAACTTTTACTGCCCTGCCGCCTGAATGCTATGGGTATACTTCCTAAATAACGGCATAATGTAACAATGTATGTAACGTGAATGTTGAAGATGAAAAGAAATCTAAAGACTTCTCGCACTTCAATATATACATATATATATATGTATTAACTTTAAGGTGGTGTTCCACTTGTAAAAATGAACAATTTTCTCCTAGCAACATTATGGGTAATTCGCATTTTTTCTTGACAATTTGGTCAAAAGATGATATATGATATATTCGTAGGAAAAAGAAATGCCCGGCCTCATCAGTAGGAAACACCACCAATTCATAATGTTAGGGTATTTCTAAATTATTTGGTACGCCCTTTCTGCTTTTCGTAGGAATTCAAAATAATCCTATTTGTGTCATCTGAATTGAAATTCCACCCACAATACAAAAAGCGTGAATGAGAAGAAATTACACAATATACTTACTTAAAACAGACAAAATCATACACTATTTCAAAATACAACTAATATACAAAGGAACCAAGTAGAAATAATAATAATATAATAATAATAATATTCTATTACGCTATTTAATAATACTGGTGCCGTGCCGCGGTGAATGTAATAGTGCCATTCAATGACATCAGGTAGGCACAGTAGAAGCCCGTTCATTACCACAGTATAGTGAGATACAGGGAAGAAAGAAGTTGGCTACTTACTACTTTGTTTAGAAGTAAGAAAGTTCGTTCTGCGCACGCGCCTCCTGCCGCAAGCGCGTCGTTGACACCAAATCCGCGGAACTGACAACTACAAATCCACGCCACAGTAAAAATAACTACCATCGAGATGATTTTCCTCATCGCTATTCAATGTTTAATTTATGTCTATACTGGGACAACAGTAACATCGTAAACAAGTTTTTGCGAAGCTAAATGATACGTAAGTAGGTACTTAACTATAAAATTGTAAACTATAATTTCTATTATAAATAGTTGGACAAAATTTATAACATAAGGATGGAAGCACTGGCCTCACCTGAAGAATTGGTGCTGGTTATATCCCTTATTACCAAAAAGAGGAGGGAGAGAATTTTAAGGATAAGGAAAGAAGCGCTGGTTTCACCTGATTATTTGGCGCTGGAAGAATCCCTTATTTTCCTTTTCAGAAATGCGGAGCGGGCGAGCCGTTGAAGTTATAGACAGTTGTTTTCTACAGATAATATTTTACTGAGATCATGTAAACAATAATTTTTCTTTTGACCTTATTAACAACACATTACGTCCCCTCTGCAGGGGCACGGGTGACCTTAGGAGCTTTAATTATTTGTATATAAAAATACATGGATATTTTTATGCAGGTTGTTGGCGATAGCTCGATGCGTATGAGTGGTTTTCCATGGAGGGGTGGGCTAGTATGGGCTGACGATGTTTAATCAAATATAATTGTCTTAATGCTACATGAAAAGATGCGGCATAGACCCATCTCACTGGGAAACTCTGGCAGAAGATCGGACACAGTGGAGGCATACTGTTAACACTACGGTGTTTGATTATGAGACACAGCGGCGCGGCGCGGCGTGCGGAGCTCGATGCTAAGCGCGACGAGTTGAAGGCCCGACCACCAGCAGCGGCCATACAATATAACTTCGTCGGAGGAGTGCTGACGTGCTGTGAGTGTGGCCGCACATTCTCAGCTAAAATTGGCTACGTCAGTCACATTAGAGCACACGAACGTCGATCTAATAAGTGATTGCAGTCGCCGAGGCCGAAATCGGCCTGGATTGATTGATTGATGATTTTTCAAATATGTTTTTCGAATTACCGGTATGTGTTACGAACATTTTCTTCGTGGATAAATCTCTGCGACGAAGTAGGTACGAATCAAGGGTGGGTAGGCAGCTGTTTATTTATAAATTATAATAAGTATTAAACTTATCAAAACAAGCAATAAATTAAAATACAAAAAGAAAACTTAGGCAAATTGAACACTAACTACTAATATATGAATAAAGCTATTTGGTAAGGTGAGTATAAATAACACCGTACTTACAAACCGTTTTAAAACGAGAGTTTAAAACCTACAAAATGGTTCTATAACATCCAGTAGCTCGTAACAAAAGGCTTTATTTTACAGTCTGTTTAACAAAATAGTATGTTCCATACTTGCCACCACATCGTGAAATATAATTACCCTTGTACTGTTGCGTTCTAACAATGATGATAGGCATTTAGCGCTGTTTCACAATATTAAAACGGGAAGCGATTTTTGCTTGGGTTGTGTATGTGTATCCTACTAAGGCCCAAAGGCCTACTCGTAGGACCTCGGGTGGTAATTATTAGAAAGCCAAAAAAGTCTTGGGCCTTAGGAGGTTAACATATCAATAACTAAGTGATAAGTAGTGATGGTTCTACTATTGGTAATCGGTTCTAAATTGCTTACTAGTCAATCCGTCTATTCTGCAGTGCTAATCATTATTTTTTATCAGTAATGTAATTTTAACCAAGGAACCAATAATTAATCAGCTGATTCAGTATGGACAGAAATTATTTTTGGAAAATTTGCTTTTTTACAGTCTCGGGGAAAGTTGTTCCGTTTCAGGAGTCCTGTCAGGAGCCGTCCCTTAGGTGTATGCGGTAGTGATTATACAAAGAATATTTCTACATACAAAATTATACTTGCCATAAACTACTCACAAAATTTTATAACTTTACACCGTGTAAAAGTGATGTTTCCCTTTGGCGACTCTCCAAGAAAACCTTCTATGCTACTACGAACCAAAAAGTTTAAATCAGAGCATGATCGTAGTTGGAGTAATGACGCAGCGGAGAAAGCGGTAGGTCAGAGGTATTTAAACTTCTTTACACATTCAAAGAAGAGGAACAACATTCATCGAAAAAATAACTTTTCAATGCAGACGCTGTAGGCACCATGTTTTGGAATTAATTAAATCTTCTGTACATTATAGCTATAGCTTACCTGTATTTCAAGGCAAAGATTGGCTATATTAGTCATCTTCGAGCGCATCAAAGGGCAGACCAACTAAACCCTAGCTCTTAGAGCTGATTTATATCAGTCGCCATCACCGAAATCAGTTGGAAGTTTATTATTATTATTACCTGTGCTTAGTTCGTGGTCATGTTATCCCAAAGCTCTCAGGCGAACGGAAGGTGCACCTTTAAAATATACTATCTTTTTTAGCCTTAGCTTGAATGTTTATCCGATCTTGGCATCGGTGTGTGTAGTATAACCTCCCCGAGATGTAGGAAAAGACGCATGCCCCCAGCAACGGAAACTCTATTTGTTAGTAAATATCGTGGCTTACCTGTTTAGTACGATGTGGCTGGTTAGCCGCCAGTTTGAGAAGCACTACATGACGTTGTAAGTTGTAGCGCTATGCACGCGCGCCCGCGCTGCCACGCCGCGCCGCCGCCGCCCGCGCCGATGCACAGATACAACCTGGGAACTTTGACCCCGCTGGGTCTGTACCACAGCATAGCTGGTCTAACGGTAATGTGGTTCAATAGCAACTATTGTCTGTGGTATCAGTGGTGGAAATGTTTATTATACATTCATTGTATCGTAATGTTCTTTATACTTGTATACTTGTATAGAACTTGGATGAGAAGCATCCAAAATTCCCCATTGCCTAAAGACAAAATTCAATCAATGTGAGATGCCAGTGATTAGTGATTACTTAATACACAACCTCAAAATCGCTCAACGGGCTTAAAAGAGATCTACCCTTGTATCCTACCCCGGATTTGAAGCTAAGAAACCGGGCTTTCTTAACGTGACCGAATCCGAAACTTCGACATCCGTAGAACTAATATGACCAACACATCTCATAGAATAAGCAAGTGGCATTGGGTAAGCCAAATACGTAACTAGCAGAACTGATAACCGCTGGGGGAAAAAGGTTCTCGAGTAGAGAAGACGTAGTGTTGGACGGCCACCCATCGGACGAAATGATGGTCTAGTCATTGACTTCTTGCAGGATGTGGCTCAGAACCGTGCTAAGTTGAAGCCCATGTTCATCATGGACGTCTTCGGCTGATATGATTAATGTACCGGTATTACATTCAGGGTATTAAGAAAGACAGATTCAGTTATAGTCGCTTTACAATTTAGTCAGTTTTCAAGTAGAAAATCAGACTTGCATCCCGAGCGGAGTGACGATTATTGAACTTCTTTGTAGAAAATATTGGTGAAAAAAACCTACCTTCACGTACGTGAAGGGTTTATGTTTACGATAATCAAAATTTAAAATACAAATGGGTATTCTCTATTAAATTATTGCGATAATTTTTGCCATTGTAATCACGTGTGTATGCATTATGGTACTTTTTCAAACAATAGTTTTCAACGTGCTGTTATGGAAACATACTACAGTGAGATTATGGCACCTTAAAAGTGATCATCTTTGTAGCCCACTCGTAAACTTTACTCAAAGACAATATACTTAGACATAGTAATTGCATTGTTACAAAAGCTTTAAATTATTTAATAGACTCAATAATGTTTTCAGTACTTACTTAGTCTATAAGTACACGAAATGACGAAGCCAATGGAAATTTATGTTAGAAAAGTGCATTGTAGTAGCTTTAGCCTGCGGTTGCACCCTCGTGGACTCGTCTAGGTATACGTATAAGCCGAATTACAGTAGGTAACATAGTAAGTAGTTTTAGCATAAAATAATATCAAAACGTTTTTCCGATCCCTCGGGAACTATTTTTTTTGGGATTAAGTGTTCTACGTCACTTACCATTGATTTTGACACCGTTTGTATTTTTTGTTTTGTTTTGACATATATAATTTTAATTTTATAATCCATTATATTTTATATGTGCCGCTATTATTTAACAGAATTAACTCATATCGTCCCCACTGCAGGGCAGGGTTCGTAAATATCCGATATTTATGATTAATATCAAAATATCCGATATTTTTGATATTTATCAAACTTACATATTAATTTCAATTTCACTCTAATACGTTTTTTTTGAAATAGCTGAATTTTAAATGTATATGTTTGATAATTTGTAGATATACTCTGATGTGTTTTTTTCGAAGTAACTGAATCTAAAATGTATATTTTATTTTTGCTTATTTAAAGATAGTTAATTAAATTAAACTGATTTATTTATTATTGTTATAATCATATCTTAATTTTTTGGATTTGGCACATTCAGTCTTAAGAATCAACTCTTAGAAGCTAGGAAAATATAAATATCAATATTGATATAATATACATCAAGCATAAATATCCGATATATATCAATTAATATATATCACTGAACCCTGCTGCAGGGGCACGGGTCTCTTCCCATACCTCGGAGGTGTTAGGCATACTCATACATTGGTGGAGGTTGTGGGGCGGCTAATGGCCAACCCCAGTGTCAGACGTTTTGAAGCCGCCGCCTATAAGGCCTCTGACATGGCTTAATGACTGCCATCTAGCGATTGCAGCCACCCCAACGGCTTTAAGTGCCTTGCGAAGCACGGAAACGGTCGAGATAAATGCCACTAACAGTCAAACTCATCCAGCTTATGACCGTATCTGTAGTTAGTTATCCTGCGTGATCGGCACGACCACGCCAGCCGCACTGAGCCACGACTGCTTCCTGCAAAGCAAATGTGAGTTCCGCTTGCAAGTATGAATAAGAGATACAAAACAGGTGTACGAACGTAGGCGAGCCCTTCGCTAGTTAAAATACAGATCCGTTTGTCTTTGTGACTGGAGCATATAGCAATTAGTAAGTCGAGGTCTATTAAGTCATGGAATATGTAATGAACGAGATTTGCGTAGTACCTGATTCGTTTTATAAATAACAAAGGTAACTATAACACCTAGGGTGACCTGGGCTCGTTTCATACAACTACATTTTATAAATTACAAGTACAAAATACAATATTCTTTGACTTCAAAAACTGTTGCTGATGAATCTTTATGAAGCATCCAAATATTGTTTTAATTTTCAGAAAAAAGTTATTACACTTGTTCTGTATGATGAGAGAAATCCCAGTACTTAATACACACCCCGACCAACTATTAAATTCACCAAGATACATGTAATAAAGCCATCTCAAGGCTCTACCACAAGAACCGTGGATTATTCCGGGCTGGGGTGATCTAGCAAGCGGGGTGAACGACTGGTGCCATCGGCTTTACACGACCGACCGCATCATTACAGCGGGCTGCGTGCGCGCACCGCACCGCGCTCGAATAAAACTTTATTTTATATTCACTTTATATTGTACAAGAGGGCTGTAAAACGATAAAGTTGTGCACTAGTTGGGTAGTTAGTTGAGTTTGTTTAAGCTTCTTGGAATACTGTTGTGATGTGAGCAACTGAGTACTTTATGTCAATATTTAGTGGTCATATAAATAAATACGGGTAAATGTTGCAGTCTTCATTTTTAAATAAAACACTTTGTATTTTTTTAAATGTACTTATCTTTTGTTTTGATTGGCGATTAAGTATGGATATAAAATTGAAAAATTGGGGATATAATAAAATTTCAGCTAGGTTTCTTAAATTCACAAAATACTTACATAACTACTATACTAACTAGCGGTTATGTCAGTTTTCGTAAAAGTCGTATAAAGCAATAAAGAATTAGAAAAAAGTCGTTCAGTATGAAGGGCACACCGCACAATCCATTTTTAATGGGTCTTACATCAATTTTGTTACACCCGTATATGAACTAAACTACTGCGTAGAAAAAACAGCTACAGAATAAAGGTATTTGTACATTGTAAGCTGTATGAGTTATAACTATTTAGGCATACGTAAGTTAGCTGGTTTATCGGTACATCTTTCCATTGTAGGCACGCGGGCCACATTTAAATGTGGACGTCATCGTAAGTACGAACGTAGGAACACAAGGGGTTTCATATGTGTATTAATAAAAAAACACATATTTGAAAAGGATAGGTTTCATTTCAGGGATCCAACCTAGGTAGTCGGTCGGTGTTCATATGTATAACACATTTCACCGATGCCTTTTGAGAATAAGTAATACAGGGTGTAAGGGACAGTTTTCCGAAAACTTTAAGGGCTTGCTCAGTAGACGAAACTGAACAACTTTCCACAAGAATTTTTAACATACACATACAAAATTATAAACTTGATTGAACAGCTTGTAAGGAGAAGCCGATTTTTTTTCCGTTTCCTGGAAAAAAATATTGTGGAAAGTTGTTCAGTTTCGTCTACTGAACAAGCCCTTAAAGTTTTCGGAACCTGTCCCTTACACCCTGTAGAATAAAAGTAATTAGTGTTTTTTTTTAACTTCGGTTCCCTAAAACCCTACAGAGATGGCGACACGGTTCTATCTTTGATTCACTAGATTTGATTCATTTGATCAAATTTAGTTAAACTGTAGTAAAAAAATATATATTATTTAAACTTAGCTTCAGAAAACGATACAGAAACTTAGAACTAAGAAGATTTATGTTTTTTCCTTTATTGTTCGTAAGTATAAATGTTTGAATTTCGCTTTATTTTGCATAAACTTTTATTATACAAGGTGTTTCTATTTAATGGCGGATGTAAACATATTCAGGCGGCCTAAATCAGGCCATTATTCCGGTCAAGTTTGTCAACTTTTGTTCTACCGCTGGTGAAGTAAACGTCAAAACAAAAATTACAGGCACAAGAGGCATTTCATCTTAGCCCTCTAGGTTGGCAACGCATCTGCAATCCCCGCCGGGCTTGCAGGTGTCTATGGGCAGTGGTGATCACTTACCATCAGGTGACCCACTTGCTCGTTTGCCTTCCTTATCTCATAAAAAAAAAAAAAAAAAAAAAAAGTTCACCCTTCTTGTGGTAGAACGAAGTTGTCACATTAGACCTGAATATGTCACAAAATAGCCTGGATATTTCGCGTACGCCATTAAAAATCACCTTCACAAATGTCAGGTTTGTAACTCATTCAATTGTGTAGATACATACAGACAGATGGACAGGCAGAGAGCAGATTGGGTTTGGGCGCGGAACCCTAAAAATGTTTTCGAGTTATTGTAAGTCGTATTTTTCCGATTGAAACGAGTTTGTACAAGGGAAGTATCTTGCAACCTGTTCGCTACAAATATATACCTCTTAATGTGACAATCAAAGACATGAACTTGCTAAATAAAGGTAAATATGTATGTAAGGACGTTATATGAATTTCTAAGGACCATTTCTCATAAACACCGATAATTAATTTTCCTGCCAATACTTATTTTCTTACCAGCTTCCGCCTGCAACTTCGTCCGCGTGGACTTCAGAATTGTGTCCAGAAAAATAATGTTAAGATAGCGTCATCTAGTGACGAAGTGGAAATTGAGTTTTTAAGCATTGCTACTCGAACCCTCAAGTTTTCCGGGATAAAAAGTATCCTATGTGTTAGCCGAGTGCTTTATCTATCTACCTACCAAATTTCATCCAAATCCGTTTAGTAGTTTCGGCGTGAAAGCGGAACAAACAAACAAGCAAACTGACAAGCAAACAAACATCCATACTTTCGCATTTATAAAATTATTAGTGAGAGTGAGATTAGTGAGATAGTCGATAAATATCATTTTACGACGATATTACGATTACCCATCCGAATTATTGAAATCTCGGTTAAGCAATAATAATATCTTTATTTCAGACTAGGTGATCCAAAGAGATGTTAGTAATAAGACAATAGGTACAACTTAAAGACTATGTTAGTAAAACAAAGTAAGCAATGTTAAATAGAAACCTGTATGAATGTATCTCTATGACCGCTCAATTTATTCAAATAAAACTTACTATTAGTAAGGGGTGTCAAATACAAATTTAATATGATACATTCCTATCATTTACACCATAATCTTGGACTCGGAAAATAAAGTGATCTCGAAGGAAAGAAACAGTGCGATATATCAATGGAATGTAGTCTTTACTGATTAGGCTGTCGGATGTAGCTTTCTTTTCTATCATAAGACATAATATTCTGTACCCGGGATTATTCGGGAGATCCCTTAATTTTTAGGGTTCCGTAGCCAAATGGCAAAAAACGGAACCCTTATTTCTTCAGTGGGACATGTCGGACGTCGGTATCGATACACGGTTTAGTTATGTCCGTTGAAAAATATTAGTACAACGTAGCAAAACTGTGAGGAGCGAAACGCTATCAACATAGATTCATACTTATTTAATATATGTAATCTAATTTAAATTCATACTAATTTGGTAAAAAATATTTTCTATTTTTCTTTTGTTTCTAAATTTTTTTTTTTTTTCTTATTTCGAAAGGATAAGTGTAGGCAAGAGAACAAAGAACGTTCTGAGGAGACCCCAACTTTCACGCAGTCGAAATCGCAGGCACCAGCTAGTTTTTAATAAAATATTATTCATCTTATTAGTCTATTCATCATCATAAAACTAATTAAATAGAAACGCATTAGCTATTTTCAGTGCAATATTTTTAATTGACCAACAAATAAATTCTCAATTATCTCAAATTGACATTAAATATACCTTTTGATACGTACTTAACAATCATACACAATATACAAGTTAATCTTATACTTAATCGAAATGATAAATAGCTTCACGTTTAGGCCAAATGTTAGGTCACAATATATTAATCATTTGAACTTATAATTATCAACCTTACAAAGAAATACGAACACGCCATCACAATATTTTATTTTCAATGATTTTATGTATAAATAATGGTATTAATAGAATGACACAAAAAAGTGTAGGATTCCTTAACTGTGGCTTCTACTAGTCATACTGAACAACTTTTGTTCTACGACTTTTTTTAATAGTAAAATTTTTAATTTACTTCTGAAAAAACTGGGAAATCTGATTAATTTGTATGAGAATTCCAATATTCTGTTGGGATTGCAGGAAATTCGTAATATAAAAGCCGCTCTATATTATGATGAGTAGAAACTCCAGTTAAGGGGTCCAATACTTATTTCATTGCACCCTGTATAACATAAGTTATGTTTTCCTAAGCAATACAGATACTCTGACAGAAGGAATGTCTTTACAAGCTCAGTTAAAGGCTGAAAATTACTGAATTATTTATAAATATACAAAAACAATTTGTAGTAGAAGTGTCTATAATTTTAAATTAAATAACAGCTCTGCGTTAGATTTTGAGGATTATGAATGTGCTTTCGTTTTAAAATTGTATTATGGAAATAAACAGTTCGCTTGTATCGGTATCTATCAAAACGAGGGCCCGATTCTTTAAAGTACGACTACGAGGTGCAATGACCTTTTTTTACTAGAAATAAGAAAATGGCGGAAGCTGGTACGACAACACAGGTAAATAATAATAAAAATATATGTTTATTCAATCAACAAAGGATCACAATACATAATATTCGTTATGTAAACAGAATCGAAAAACTAAAAGAAAGTAAAATCGGTTTTTCATTGAAGGCAGTGGCAGTGTTTAAGTTAGGCAGACTATAGAGCGAACTATACGAATGTTAATTTCTATTTGTAAAGCATAGTTGTCGTTTTTTTTATCGGACACCTGGATTCCGATTACTAGAGAGCAAAATGTATATACTTTTAATACATTGTTCATGACTGGCATTTTATTTACTATCATAAAATTTGTCTAGTGAACAACTAAACTATACAGTCTGTCAAAAAAGTCTAGAAAGCGGATTTTATTGGAACTACATTTATTTACGATGGCAACCTTAAAATTCTGGGTCCTCATTGGTTGAATGTGCTTGAATGTTGCCGTGTTGAAACGAACAGCGCCCTCATTTATTTTCAAGACTTTGTTGACAGACTGTACTTCATTTGTTTAGGTACTTAAAAAAATGTAAACAATCTTGATATGTCTTTTATTGATACCTGCTTGTTAAAATTCTCAAACGATTAGAATGTATTACGTGTTTAATAGAAATGCAAAAGAAACTTAGTACCTAAGTTTGCAAGAAATATCAGAATTTAAACATGCACATATATATGAATTAAAAGACATATCAAGACTCTTTGCGTTTTTTTAAGTACCTAAACAAATGAAGTATAGTTCTAAATAAACAAGAGTTCTCGAATTCTCATTCGCATTATCAAACATATGTAGTATAATTTAACTAAATAAGTACAACATTTCAAGAGTTTTCATGGCAGTAGGCGAAGGGGTGAAACTGGCAACATCTGACATCAGTTCTAGTAGTGATGGGTAAGGCAGAATATATTAAAGCTTTGTTACTTTTATTATTAAGTTCGCTAATCAATTATTGGAGTCCTACCATAAATATGATGTCTAGACGTTCAGAAAGACACTAATATTATACTGTCTTTCTGAAATACCTGAATAATGTAACTGTTTACTCTTCTCATACACTGGAGTGATCACATCAATGCCCAGACGTGATCGCCGGTTATGCTAAGTGCAACATCAGGCAACCGCCGTCTAATACCTTGTGGATATTACGGTTAAATAGTGCCACACGAAAAATAGAGAACAGAAGTGATCTGACTGATCACCTTTTTAATGGAAAATGCTCTTGTTGCCACAGTTACTTTTTAGGTATGTATTTCTGAATAACCATGTGGTTATTTGTGTGTCATACATCACATCAAGCTAAAAGTGATTGACTTATTAAAGTCGTAATTGCGATGCCTGCTAGCACATCTGCGGTTTAAGACTTCATGGCATGGTAATGTTTCGAATTTTAAACACTTACAATGCAGCATCGAAGCGCGATTACACCTATATACTATTATAGTAACTTGAACTTTCCTTGAACTTTCATTTTAACTGACTTTACCGGCATCGAAATTTTATTAAATTATTAAATTTAGTAGCCGGTTACGGGGAGAAGAAGAGGATATCAAGGGTCTTTGGTGCAGTCGATAGGTTTTGTCAGCCGGCTAAACTTACATTACGACTCGTTTCGACTTTGACTGTGAAATTTTATCACATAGCATGCTTTTAAGCAAAATTTGACATCTTATCATACATCCACCGGAACAGTTACAAAGGGGCTTAAAAGCTCTCAAGGCTCGTATACCACAAATAGTGGAATTTTAGAGGTACAAAACCTTTAAGCCTCACAACTTGTATTGCCCTGATAGGGTAGAACATAGAGCACAATTTCATAACTATGTTCCACCATCTATAATAAATATACATACAGGGTGTAAATCTACAGGTGCGTCAATTATAATCGGGGCTTCTACTTCTGATTCTGATCAACTTTTCCAAAGGAATCCATAGTCAAAAAGCGATTTTTTTTGGGAAAAGTTGATCAGAATCAGGAGTAGAAGCCCTGATTAAAATTTGACGCACCTATAGATTTACACCCTGTATATTCCTAAATATGTAAATGAATTTTTATATGTATATTTGTATAACTTACACTTACCAACTATCTATTCTACTGGTATCACAGAGCTTCGTCCTTCCTCGGCCGGAAGTACTGGGCAGCCACTTCGTACAACTCGCGGCGCAGTTGCATCGCTTGCGCACGCAGGTGTTGCTCGCGTTGCCTGATCGCGCGGTATTGCTCCTCGCGCTGCTCGGTGCGCTGTTCGATTTGCCAGCGCAGGTATAGCTCTGAAAAGTTAAATTGCATTTAAATATAGAATAATCTCTTGAACTTGGCTTGAGACGCTGCCGCGTGTCTAGAGCCTTAACCCATTAACCGCTTCCCTACTCTTTGATAAATTGTGCCCCCACCGCCAACGTCGGCTTCAGCCGCCCAAAATGTAAAAAAAAAAACCTGGCAACTGTGGCACGAAAACCAGTTGTCGGACCTAGCCGACTGAGGCGCTCAAAGGGTTATCCCTTCTGGCCTCGTGCTCTTACTAAGTTCTCCTACTGGTAGGAGCACCAATGACATACATGTCCTGATTCTCCTACTGCAATGGGAATGCTTACATGTACAAGTGGGAGCAACAAGATATTACTAAAGTGTGATTATATCCCGGATTTCATAACAATAGTCCAAAGATAGAAAAAAATACGAAAGAATAGGCCCGAAACCCCCCCGTCATCCACCCCACGCGATAGTGTCGTGTTAACATGTTATAAATCCACACGGCTTTCTAAAATTTGTGAAAAAATCGCAAAGACAGTTCTTAACAGTTTTGATCAGTCAAAATTTTTCTACTTTTTAGCAGAATCCATATACACCTGCATATATCTCTTTCTTTACCATGCATACTGTTTTATGTTGTGAAATAGTGTTTCATTTATAGTAGGTACCAATAAGACATATCTTACCTTCCCAAAGCACGTAGCTCATTGGCGCGACAGACGGCCAGATAACAGTGGGCGTTGGTTCATAAAGTGGGTTGATATAAGTGGTCAGTTCGTCGGGCTGGTTAATCCATGACCAAATGCTGGTTGTCTGCGTGTAGACTCCTCGCGAGTCGCGCTCTTGGTCGTTGTCGCAGAGAAATGTACCTAAAAATGGAGAAGTATCAAACCGAGGTCTTTTCACTGAAAGTAGCTTTAGTTACTTCAGGCAGGACCCGTTTGTGTGATATTAAACGAACAGGGTGATCAATGCCACTTTAGTGATAGATAACTCTAGTTATTCGAAAAGAATTTTTAAACTCGAAACTAAATGGGACTAAAGAATTACCTTGTTAACTCAAAAGACAATAATGAATGAAGGGACCACAAACAAGGATAAAAAAACTTCATACTGGTCAGAAACGGCTCCATGAACCTTAACAAAGGCTATACATTTACAAACACAGATCAACGCATATAGGGTAGCCGACGTTCACCGACCATAAATAATGGTTCTAACTGGTCAAATTTGAAAGTTACCGTGTGTCCTTGGCAGTGGCGTAGCGTGGGTTTTCGCCGCCCGGGGCCCATCGAAAATGTGCCGCCCATTATTATTTTCATTTTTAAATAAAGTCAAATAAAGCAACCAAATTCTGTAATCAATTAAAATACTGTTTAAAATATTGTACTTGTCGATGTGTATGTCATGTTCGATTGCTAATATAGCTAAATTCGAAATCCGAAATACCAAGTAAACCCCGCCGGACATCGAACCTGCAATCTCCTGATGTGAAGCGAGCGCATTATATTCTTCCGTGGGCGAGTGTACACGATGCAATTGATTTAAAAAAGCGCGAGCGAAGCGAACGCGAACATTTTTAACATATCTAAAAATATTAATGTTAAACCAACAAAAACCCTTTTACTTGAAGCGCTTAGCGCCGTTTCTGTTAGGGTCGGTACCCCAACTACCAGGGTGCTTGGCGCCCCTATGAGCACAGGGCTTCGAGCAAACCCGTACAGCAGGGCTGGCCTTTGATTGTCACCCCGGGTGGCACGAACCAAAGGCCGGCCCTGCCTGTGTAAAATAGTGACTGTGCGCCGTTGCTGTACTGGTTTCATTCTTCATACGATAAAAATTGTTTTCATGACATTTTAGCTGGGTCATATAACTTTGAATATTTTTTATCATATATTCCGATCGCTCAATTTGCCGCCCCTACTAGGTAAAAAAAGACGGCGCTCGCCGCCCCTATCCATGTGCCACCCGGGGCCATGGCCCCCTCGCCCCCCCCCCCCCCCACGCTACGCCACTGGTTCTTGGATTAACAATCACAGTGCCGCAACTTTCGCCTCCGGTCATGCTGCCGCCAGCGTTGGTGAGTTTGAACAGGAACAAAATGTTTAATATGCGTTATCTACAGGTTTATTATAGGTTTTTTTTTTATGTGATAGGTGGCAAACGAGCAGACGGATCACCTGATGGTAAGCGATTACCGCCGCCCATGGACACCCGCAACACCGGAGGAGTCACAAGTGCGTTGCCGACCTTTGAAATGGGATGGGGGATGGGGGAATGGGGAGGTGGAGGGGGGGTTGGTCCTCCGGTACCCTCACTCACTCGGCGAAACACAACAAACGTTGCTTCACGCCGGTTTTCTGTGAGGCCGTGGTATCACTCCGGTCGAGCCGGCCCATTCGTGCCGAAGCATGGCTCTCCCACGTCTAAATGGGATCTAACGTCTAGGTGATCTGTGTTTACGAACTACCCTATACTAAAGAAGCGGGATTGGGTACAAGTCACTTAAAATGGCTACAGACAAGAGATTACACTTACCAAATTGACTAGCGTAGGCATGCTCGAATAGCGTTATCAAAAATGACTGCCTATATTCGAAGCTGCAGGGAAACTGTTCTAAGAACTGTCGTACACAGTCCAAGAACAGCGGGAACGTGGGCGCCGCTTTTGACTGCGGCTGGCCGTAGACGCCCACGCGCATGCGTGCGCCAAACGGGTGTCCCGCTTGTAGCCACTCGCGCTCTATCAGAGCTTGTAGTCTGTGGATGTTATAGGGAAGCTAACAATAAGTATCAGCTCGCATGGTCAACTAGTAGGGTGTTCTAGTTGACTACGGCGGTCGTGGCTCAGTGCGGCTTGTGTGGTCGCGTCAATCACGCAGGTTAACTGACTACATACACGGTCATAACCTGGATGAGTTTGACTGTTAGTGGCATTTATCTCGACCGTTTCCGTACTTCGCAGGGCCCGTTAAGCCGTTAGTGCCGGCTGCTATCACTAGATGGCAGTCGTTAAGCCATCTCGGAGGCCTTATAGGCGGCTTGAAAACTTCTGACACTGGGTTTGGCCACTAGCTCCACAGCCTTCACCAATCCGGACTTGGTCCCCGTCTGTGGAGTACGGCCTAACCTTCCCGATATATGGGAAGAGACCCGTGCCCATGCAGTGGGGATATAATGGGTTGTTATTCAAAATCCCCATGAATTTCTGATATAAAGTCGGAGTCTATCTGATATGAGCGGTCCGAAAACCCGTTGAAAAACGTAACACTATCTAACGAAACAAGCTGACAAGTAACCCATAGCGCTATCATTTTCTGTCGCTCAGAAACATCGTTCGCTAGAGCGAGAAGAGAATACGAGTAGCGCCCGCACTTTTCCCCATCGCCGGTGCGGACGCCACTCGTATATCTACTTGCTCTAGTGAACGATGTTTCTGAGCGAAAGAAAAAGGATAGCATTACGGGAAAATGCGATTCCGTGCGGCCAATTATGTAAGGTGTAACAAAACAGGTGTTTCTACTTATCGTACTGAACAACATTTGATGTAAAACAATGGATAGTGTCACGATATTTTACTTTATCGTTAAAGCAATCGGTATTTAAGTATATATTTTTTATTTATCATTTGCCTGGATTTCAACTTTGTCTGTCTATTATAAAGTGTACGCCTGTGTCTGGTAGACTAACAGTAAGTGAAATATATTTTTTATCATCCATAACTTACCCCCTTATTGTCCGACAGTCTGGATTCAATATGATTTGCACTAATGAAGTAACTAATAATGTGGCGTCTTCACCTCGCGTGCCGTGTATAAGAACTGGTTCTGCTTTCTGGAAAAACGATCAGATATGATTGACTTTTAAGTATGTTATGGTGCAATACCAAACTGAATCTTATGCGTATGACGATTAGAATGCCATCTGTCAAATCCGTATAACTAGTAAAAATATTTTCATAATCGAGATTTCGAAGGGCAAATAACCAATTTGTTTCTTTATAAATACTCTAGGTAAAAAAACAAATTTCGTAGAATTCAAGTCATTCTTATATTAAGTTTCATTGCAGATGTCTTGTAATCATCAATTATCTTCATCGTCATCAAAAATATTGACCATAGACAGGGGTAAAATAAATAAAAAACTATTCATAAGGACATCCATCGTGATCGTGACAAATAGTAAAAGCGCTGCCTCGTGACGAATGTGGCGGACGCTTACAGGTTTAGTACCCTAGGATTCTGCTGGATAGGATATGGTAGAAGGCCTCAATATTCAATATTCAGATAAGTCGTAAGTATGCAACCGCTATAGCAAATCTTTGTGTAACTCACATGATGTATATGCTGAGCAACTATGCAGGCAGTGTGCAAAGAATTCCTAACGCTTTCTGGCCAACCACTCGATTCCAGCTTCGAAATCCACTTGTCACTTGAGATCTCTTTATCGTTACACGCTGAAATCAACCATAGATACACACTTTGAAACTTAAGAAGTGAATTGACAACAATAATTTTTAACCGACTTCAAAAAAAAGGAGGAGGTTCTCAATTAGTCGGTTTTTTTATGTATGTTCACCGATTACTTGAAGACGCCTGAACCGATTTGGAAAATTCTTTTTTTGTATATACTTTTTGGGTATACTTCACAGATGGTCCCATATAAATTTTATCGAAATCGATTCAGCGGTTTTTGAGAAAATCAACAAAAACATTGCAAAACTGGAGTTGTTGCGATTGAAGTCGGTTGTTTTTAACGTATTCAGCGTGGTCAATTATTGTAAGTGAATTTGTAAGGAATACAGGGTTATTTTTGGACCCCCCGTCCAAATTTCACAGTGGCTACTCATGAAACTGAGCAACTTTCCTCAAGTAACCAATGGTCAACTCACAAAAAAAATTTGGGCATCTCCATACAAAATAGGCCTATCACGTGATCACATTATGTAGTATGAAAGGTCCAAAAATTTTTTTGCGAATTTACCATTGGTTCCTTCAGAAAAGTTGCTCAGTTTCATGAGTAGAAGCCACTGCAAAGTTTTGGTGGGGGGTCCAAAAATAATCCTGTAGATTACCTTCAATAAGTTTAGAAAAACTTTCCAAAAGTTGCTGTTGGTTATCCACGTCATCCATAGATCTGTTGTATATTTTCCACTGGGAATAGTTTGAACTGCTTTCCGTTCCACCACCTGCAATAAAATCGATTGGTGTGAAAGAAATTGTATGCGAAATGTGCAAGCTCACATAAACACTGAAATGTTTATTTTATTTATTTATACTAACAGTATAGATTCTCATCGGTCAGCTCAGATCAACTGGTCGGCATTAGGTACTTTAATTTTATCCACATTTGGCACTATCTCACCTGATGGTAAGTAAAAGCTTACCAAGGTTCCAGAACGCAATAAGGAACTGCCTAAGTTATCGCTACGGCGGATAAAAGATGTTCATAATTCATTACTTCTGCAAGAAATGTATGATAAATTGATAGATGATTCTTTGGCAGAAGATTCGTGTTTCGGAGAAGTATCTCCGAAATTTTCCACGGTCTCCCATCTGTTTTACTTAGAATCCCAGCTTGAGCCAGCGTCCGCTTTACGACCACTTGGCGCAATATTTGACATCCTGTTTAGTGAGATCATTCTCTCCGTTGTCCGCCCTTACTACAGTAGTTTAGATTACAGTACTTTGTTTGTATACAATGTGTTTTAGTGGATTAAATATTATTAGCTCACCTTTATTCTGCTGTTGCGAGATGGCACTGGAGCTTCGCAAGTCGTATATGATGCCCTTCATGCCATCGCCGACAACTTTGTTCAAGATGGCTTCGTCTTCGCGGCAGCGGCGGTGCTTTGGCCCGTACAGCGGCTGTCCTGCTCGGATCAATACTGCCTAGAATTTTAAAAGGGTAATATTTAACTGATAACCAAAATATATAGGGACCCCTGCGTGTGTTCAAACTAACACTACGACTATGAAGGGAGGCGAGCTGGGCTCTCTCACACATAAATCGAGCTTCTCTGAATTTTCCGAGCTCTCTTTGCTCGCGCTTACGTTATTTAGTTATTTTGTTTAAAGTGTGAGTATCATCAGAGACAAGCAAGACCCCTTTTTCTGTGCTATCATCTAATTATACATTAGATAAAATACATTTAGTCTGAGCTTTAGATAAACTTTATATCTTGTCTCTGTTAACACGTAAACCATATTTTTGTTTATTAATCAACATTTTCTTTGTACACTGAAAACAATTTGTGGTGTATCTCATAGGTATGTTTTCAAATTACTTTGTTATACTAGTTTTATTGTAACCATGCCAAATTGGAACTTGGGATGTTAGAACAGTGCCAGCACCAGGGAAATTACAATAACTTAAAATCAGCATTATAGAAAATATGGAGAACAGAAGGGAAAATATGATTGGACATTTGTAACGGATGTCATTACAAATGTCCAATCATATTTTCCCTTCTGTTGCTTTCATACAAGGAGAAATAGAAGGAAAGAGGGATCAAGTGAATTCGAATAAAGTCAATGACGCTCAACCAGTAAATTAACTGGGGAAAGAAGAGAAGTTTTATTTCTTGTGAAATAGTTTCTGAGATGAATAAATAATTTACACAAACAAAGCACTTAGCTGCATTGAAAGCAAGGAAAGCAACCGGATAATAAAAGCTGCGCTGCGGTAAAAGGGAAACAGAACAGGGATTTTTTAAAAATTTTATACAGGGGATATTTGTTAATATTAACAAATATCCCCTTTTTTATTAAATCTCTACTACGAAACAGACTCTACGAACCAGTAAGCGAAAGCACTAGCCAGTAGGCCACAAAGGCTGTTAAAAATATTCTACCCTTGGTGAGCGGGTTTGCCGGTTTTAGATCCAGCTAAGTATATATAAAAAACGCGAGCGCCGCGAGCGCGAAATTTTTTATGTAATTACAAATAGTTTTGTAAGGGTATGTAGAAACCAACAAACCCATCAACCTGGGCGCTTTGGGCGCTCTCCTACCCCATCTACCAGGCCCACGTCCAACTATACCAGGGCGCATGACGCCCCCCTGAGGTCTGCGCCCTGTGCCTGGGCACGGGTGGCACGACCCAAAGGCAGGCCCTGAGACAAAGGCATACCCAGGCATTTCCTAGACGACCGGTCTTTTTGTTGATAAATAGGTAGAAAGAAAGGCTTCCGCCGCCCCTCGCAAGCTGCCGTCCCGGGTTGGCCATAGGGTAAGCACATTGCCCACAATAGTGCCCAGCGATATTGGTCAGTAGTTGCTCGTCATTCCAAGGTCACCAGTTTTGTGTTTAGGCACAGGCACAACAACTGTCTTCATAAGCGCTAATGGTAAATACGTATCTTGCATAATGCATAATGACTAATCATAATGCAGAGAAATGTAGAAAATGTATTCCACATGTTCTTTATATTGCACGACATATTTGTTCAAACAGGGTAAGATTGATTGAAATAAATTAAACTTAAAATGTTTAGGACTCACCCCATTATTATGCCTGTAAGAGAGCACAGGAAATCTGCCCCCTTGTCTAAATGTCGCTGCTGCGACCAGCTTCTCGTCATCAATACTCTTGGGCACTATGACACTTTTGCCATAGCTCGGACAAATCTTGTAGTTCTGATTCACTCGGGAAATTCGCCACCCCTCTGTTGCTAGTACTTTTGTGAATTCTCCTTCAATGCTGAAATTAACAAATTTTTGATAAAATAAGCACAATGAAACAAATAAAATCACTGACTCGGTGGCTCAGTGGTTAGCGCTTCTGACTACTGATCCGAGAGTCGTGGGTTCGATCCCCATCCAGGGCAAACATTTCTGTGATGAGCACATTTGTTTGTTCTGTGTCAAGGTGTATTATATCTATATATGCATGTATTTAAATGTATATGTGTATGTATATCAGTCTCTGGTTCCCATAGTACAGGGAATCCTAGTTTGGGGCCAGATGACCGTATGTGATTTGTCCCAGATATTATTATCAAAAGAAAATAAAAACTCTTGTTTTACATACTGTAATAACTGTTTTTTTTTTTTTTTTTTACCCTCAATTGGTAAGCCCTTGGCATCATCTCACCTGATGGTAAGTGACGATGATGCCCAAGATGGAAGCGGACTTACCAAGATTCCCCAACGCAATGGGGAACTGGCTATCTTATCTTCATGCCGGAACACATCAATGCTGTTAACATTGATGTTTGGCGGCAAGACTTAGATAAGATGCAAATAAGTAATCACTCTGCTTTTGATTGTCCTTTGTTTTATTTTCAGAACCTCATTTTCTATGTTTAATATGTACAGTTTTTAGTCTAAAAGGAAATGTTTGTTTTATCTGCACATACCAAATTCACAAACTTAAATACAATATATTCACCTGTATAACGTATAACCATTTTCCATAATAGGGTGCATATGTCTATAAAAGAATGGGTAGAAGAGACTAGGGTCCTGCAGACCCGAGAGGTTCTCTAGTGTCTGTCCAACCAGGTGCAGCTCAGTGCTGCCCGCAATGTCCAGCTGAAAGATGCGCAGATCCTTGCACTTGAGGAAGAGGGAACCTCCTTGGGAAACACCACCACTTGGCTTGTTCTCTTTCTTCTCTATGTTATCTATGTTTTTATGAAGAAGCTGAAAATGATTGAAGAAAACAAATTAATATTATGTGAGGTCATAATTATTATCATCATCAGCAAATATGTCTGCATGGGTAGATAGTATATACCTTATGTATGCATGGATATTTATTAACCTGGGACATAGATTTGTAAAAATGTTGTTGTTAATAATATTTTAAGACCATGCGGGAAGAACAAGGAATGTCAGTTAGAAAGGGAAACTACGAGAAAATCAACTTTCTCGTTAACAATTTAAGAATAGAATAGAATAGAAAATACTAACTGACATTCCTTGTTCTTCCCGTGTGGTCTTCATTTTATCTAGAGACAAGTTGCAAACTTTTTACAAAGAAAACTGATACAAAAGTTTAAAAAACCTTGAATGAAAATAATCAATAACCCGCGGTGATAACGGGTGTTAGATGATAGTTAATATTTTCATGAGTGGGTGGACATTTAGAAGTAATCTATTGTTCTGAAAGTTCATTCGTTTTTAAATGCACATAGGATATAGATTGAAATTTCAATTCCAAGTTCGATATGTTCAGTTAGCGTTTGGCCGTTCTTACCCATAATTCTCGTACACCTTCCTTTCTAGAGCTCAAAATAAGGTGATGACCAGTGATGCAGACTGTTCCATCCACGTTTTCGTGGTGTGGATATTTCAATATGACACCGTCCAATTTGTTTATCAAAATTAGTTCTATAAACTCCATTTCATCCCACTTAAAGCGTTTTACAATTATGAACCGACTTTTAGTATAATTTCAATTAAAAATATGAAAACAATCCAGCATTTTTTTCATTGACAAATTGACAGCAACCCAGCTGTTGTGTTGTGTCAAGAATAGGGATGTACTGCCTATGCGTATCCGATATGAATAATATCGATTCCAAGCCAACAAAAAAACTGAATTAAAAATGTTTGTCGTCATTTCATTTCATGTGTAAATCTGCTTCATAGTTGTATCTCATTCATTTTGTAACTTTCACTTCTTGATTCAGATAAAGTAACGCTGTAGTGCGTTTAGGAGGTACACTCTGACAGCAACCGTTCACTCTGACAAGGGACCGTCCATTAATCACGTGATGTTTTTAGCAATTTTTTAGACCTCCCCTCCCACCTGGCGATACGTGGTGAGGTTTTAAACTTCCCTCCACCCCCTACCCAAAATCACGTGTATTTTTTTGGTAAAAAATATTATCTCTAAATACAGGTATAATGAAATTTAATTCTGGAAAATTAAGCACCCTTATAAAATTTTCCAGACAGACATTAAGGTTACAGGTTGTTTCTGCTGCCTGAAGCCGTTTTAAACCTCGGAAAGGGTTAAAAACAACATAACAACAATAGTCCGACGTTTGGAAATTACTTTAGAAATCGCGAGTTTAACGAAAATATAAAAACATGTGATATATCTCTCAGTACACCCCCTCTCCCCCCTTGTGATATTTCGTGATTTTTTTCCGAACCCCCTTCCCCCTTTTGAGCCTCACGTGATTAATGGACGACCCCCAACAGGATAGTATAATATAAATCGCGTAAGTGTGAAAAAGAGGGTACAAAATGGTTGCTGTCAGGTGCACCCTCGGAACGCGGCGCTGCGTTCGTGGGTTAATTAGTTATCGATTAAGAAATCGACTCTAAATCAATCGAAAAATGATCATTGTATTGTCAATGTCATACAACCCTAAATAGCACGAAGTAAGCGCACTAATTTCATTGTATAGAATGCAAAAGCGCAACGACATGAGGTGCACAAGCTTATAAGTGAAAGAGAGATAGCGATATACAATATTTAAGTACACAAAAAGGATACAAATATATGTTAGAAAGAGATGGAAATAATAACGAAAAATGCTCAGCGGCTCCATCTGGCGCTCACCAATCAAATTACAGATCCGCAGATGGAATACGTGCTATGGCGATGTGTGAAGTTTTGCGTTTCCTGATATTTTTGGTTTTGCAATAAATAGTGTTGATTTACGCCACGTAAATGAATGGTTCCGCAAATTAGTGAAACCCAAAAATAAAAACAGCATCCTGCCGTGGTGAACTGCTTCTTGGACCGCTCTGTAGAAAGCAACGCGCGAGGTGAGTTCATTGGATGTGTTTGTGTGGTTGTAGTATGAAAGTAGGTAGGTACGTCGCTAGCTGAGCGGCTGGGCTTGGGTAATGACCGGTTACTCGAATATCTAGATGTCTATTGTTAGGACGTCGTGCAGACTACTGCTGTGCTATTGAAAATTATAGTCTTAGGTCATGTCAAAAATACCATTGTTTTTGTCCACAGGTGATGGATGAGAGTACTGAGCCCCACATGGAGACCGACGTGTCGTCCACCACCGACGATGTGCCGGAGACCCCAGAGGTCTCCGCGTCGCAGCCGAGCGTCGAGACCGTCATAGTCGTGGAAAAAATCAAGGAAGAGGCAGAGACTACTCCAGGCAAGGAAAAAAACTTGTCTTCACCAAACAAACCTACAGAAGTTAAGACTACCAGCGAGACAGTTAAGTCTATGGACAGGCCACCTTTAAAAAAGATTATAATCAAATCTCCTAATAACAAAGATTATCAGATTGTCAAAATAATATCTGCTATATCAGATGAGTCGAAGAAACCCACCGGTAACTCACAAGCCCCTCAACCCTCAAACTCTCAACAATCTGAAAATGTTGTTGATTCTTCCAGTAAACCTGAGAGTAAGAATTCTCCCAGCAAAGGAACTGAAGCTGTTCAGACTTGTAAAACACCTGATAAAGATGTTTTGGTGCCGAAAATCATTATTAAGAGCCCAAACAAAATTCAGGGACAAGAATCAAATATACAAATTCCTAGCAAGGAGACATTAGAAAAGTCTTCTCCTAGAAAAGATACTCTAATAAACGATATTTCAAATGATAAAATTTTACTTACAAAGGAAATTACAAATAAAGTGACACCAACAAAAGAAATTTCTCATAAAGTTTCACCGGCTAAGGAAACCACAAGTAAGGACTCTCCTCTCAAAGAATCATCTCCTAAGGTTGTCCTACCAAAGGAAATAACAGCTAAGCCAGTCCAACCAAAAGAAATAGATAAGTCACTTACAAAAGTGTCTCCAGCTGAGATTACTGTTAACAATGAACAGACTACTAAAACCAATGAAAATAGTCTGCCACATTCCCAAAATATAAAGACTGTAAGCTCAGTGAACAAACCAGATGATGCTTCATCTAAGAGCAATGTTATCTCCATGGATATTGATAAAGAAGCATCCAATGACTCTCAAATGGAAACAAATTCTGACACTTCAGAGAAGGAACACAACAAAAGCATTAGTAGGGAACTGAGATCTTTAATTAACTCTGCCAAAGAATCAAAAATCATCAGTGAATGTACACAACTAACAAGTAAAACTAGAAAGTCTCGAGCTCCTTTAGATAGTGCTAATACAAGTTTGAACACATCTGTAGATGCTGAAAAAATACAGGGTGGGAGACGCAACAGTGACAACTCTCAGAAGAGTGGTTGTAGCGAGAAGTCAGAGAAAGGTTTGAAGAGATCTATGAGGTCTCAGAATCCTGAATTTGTAACTAAAGTAAAGCATTTCCTTAACTCTGTTTCGGGTAAAAACCAGAAGGAAGGAGAAGAGTCTGGCGACGAGGAGCAAGAGGACCCCAAGACTAAGGAAAACGAAACTGAAGCAGAGCCAAGTGTGTCAAAGAAAAAGAAAACCGATGACGTAAGTGTAAAATGTTGGTAAAAGGATTTATGTATGAACTTTGTAAGAATTATGAAAGATGCTTAATATGCAAACTCTTTGTTAATTATATTGCCATTGCAATGTAGAAGAAAACAGACTTCATTTGTTTCTGGTGACAATGGAGTTTATTACATTATTTGACATTTATATTTGTGGTAAAAATTATACCCACCATTTTGTTTGTTGCACAGCAGCATTTTGCTGTTTTGGTCTATGTATTAATACCTACTAATAATTACAGTAGTTTCTGTAAACTTACATAATGGTAAGCATTTTGTCAATAATAATTATAACACAGTATTATGTAACATTTCTTAGTCTTGGTGTTATTACATATAATGTTGTTGCACATGACTTACATCAAACTGAATTTAATATTTATGTAACTTTGTATTTCTGTAGGTCTCAGACAAGCCTGGCAAACTGCGTACAGATCAATACTGCTGGCGCTGCCACTGGGCCGTCGAGCCAGCAGACGGAGAGAAGGGCCATCCTCCTGTTCATTGCACAGTGTGTCCACGGTCATTCCATTTTAAGTGTCTCTCCGTGTCCGAGCGTACTAAGGTCACTAGTGAAAAGAGCTGGGTTTGCCCAGAGTGCTCGATGATACTCAGCGCTGAAGGATCTGAGACCAGGTATGTATTCTTTTCATTTTTATACAGATTAAGAATGTTTTATACATTCTCTTCATTGCGCAAGATACTCGTTTGAAGCCATAGTAAGAGTGTGATGAACTTCATATCTTATGTATACAGTTTAAAATTATAGTAGACTAAAAATATAAGTACAGTAAAGAATGAAGCATCAAGTCCGAAGGGTATGCAATGCAGTGACATTAACTTCCTATCAAAATTCACCTCTGAATTAATTTACATTATCTGTATATCAGCTCAAAACGTTGACGATTGATGTAAAATATCTACCTACTTTTATTTCTAACTATAATGAAAATATGACTAGTTTCTATGCGCAGCCCTTGCGGCGTGGCGTCAGGATAAAGAGGGCTTGATGTGCTTTATGCTAAAGGCTATCGACATGCCAAATTTTATGGCGTCAGGTCAGGCTCAATCGTTGAGACGAAGAAGCGAAACAAACTACAATTTAACTTCGCATTTATAGTGCAGGCTGATGAAAAAGTGAGGCTTTAGAGGTTATTGCCACATTGTGTTATGTTGTTTTCCAGATCACCAGCTATGAAAAAGATATCTTTGGGGATGCTTTGTGACCTGCTGAAGCACGCCCTGGACAGGATGATGGAGATCAATGGGGTAATTTCTGTTTCTATCTATTCTAATAATATTGTTTATGTAGGTATAGGAAGATATTGTGTATTTCTCAGTTTATTTTTATACACACCAGGTGTGAATAGCTTCTAAAACGTACCAAACTTGTAAGAACTAAACTATGCCATCAAATGCTGTTTTATTTTGGTTGTTTTAGTTGTATTAACTAACTTTCGATATTAATTGTCAAAATTATAAGTGAGATTTACATTTTCGCTTTTAAAATTCGAATATACCTATCTAAAAAGTTTACAATACATATTGTAATGTATGTATGAAAAGCAGCGATCGTTGGCGCTTGGCGTCAAGCTCAAGTCGGCCGCGGTGGGCTGCCGGCGGCGGCGCGGCGGCGGCGCGGCGGTGTCGTGTCGGGAGAAACGACCTTGCTACTTATCTACCCACTGCGCAGTCGCGGCGCATGACGCTGACGCTCTCGTGCCGCTCTCTTTCCCTCCCGCCCAATCGATATTGTGCCGCGTGACACCCCTCTCGCTCTCATCTAATAATAAAACGCGCGTATGTGTACACGGCTGCTTTGTATGTGTGTCGCATTTTTCTCGATTCATCGGTTTTGATTTGTCGTATACTTTCCCATTAGCGAATATAATATTCAAAGCCTCGTTGGATGTTTGGTTGGCGGATTTGCGTGTTATGATTGTATCTTATTGAATACTTAATAAACTCTTGTAAGAATACACACAACAAAATAATACTATTACTTTCACTAAAGATGATATAATTTGTACATATTTAAAATATCCTCCTTCCTGACTTTAAGAACTATTATAAAAGAAACATTGATAAATTGATAAACATACATTATTTGTCATCGAGTACATATTATTTCGATGCTCTTTGTATTTTTTCTATGTAGGTTAATTTCAAAATATAAATGATAGGCAAAGTGTAATGTAGGTCAAATAAAGATTACTGTAAAATAAATTGCTGATGACGAAAAAATGTCAGTCCAAACATGTCTACATCTCATTCATTCGATTACTGGAACATATTATATTCCATATTCTTATGTTGTTAATCTATTACAATCTTACGAGTACATAACAAGATCAGACAGATTATTCAGCAAAAACGATCAAATCAAAGATAGTGATAAAATTGGGTTTTTGATTGATAAAATTTTTAAGTGGAAGTTTTTTCAAATGTGTGGGAATATTTTTTTAACAAAAGAAGATGGATTGGTGCTTTCATACATAAACAAAAACAAAACCTCCAAAGGGCGTCTTTTAAAATAATATTTTAGGTGAACGTAAATTCATATATTGGGTTAGACTGATCATATCTAGAGCACTTACCCTCGGCATTACATAATAATGTAATAAAAGATCTGTATATGTATTGAAGTCTTTATTTCCACCAGAACTGTTACCCCTTTAACCCTCTAATATTCTGAGGCAAGCGAAGTGTTCGTGACGTGTAATGCGACTTACATGATCGCATCGATCACGCAAGTTATCACACTATAAACAAGATGGGGGAGTTAGATGGCTCACATCTTGAACGATAATGTGTTTCGAAAAGTGCACGTTAATTCTTAGTAACGGTAGGTTAAGCCATAGCAAAGGCCTGAAATGACAATTGGGTTCACTATAGCTCTTTAACCTCCACCATCCCGGACTTTGCCTTCATGTATAGAATAAAAAAAATTCAAGGTATAGGAAGAAACCGGATTCCCTGTATTAGGGACGTCATAATATGTTGTTTCTTTTTATTACTTAGAATAAAATAATGATTGAACATGTATTCCAGGTGGAGCCATTCATGCACCCGGTAGACCGCACGGTGTTTCCCGACTACGACAAGTACGTCGTCCACCCCATGGATCTGACGCAGATGAAAAACAACATCACGTCTGGCCAATATGGCAGCACCGAGGCGTTCCTCGCCGACGCCCAGTGGATACTCCACAACAGCATCATATTCAACACATGTGAGAATTGTTGGTGGTACTTTTGTTTCTTCGCTTGGTTGGTAGTGTGCGGTGCTATCTAATTTGTTTGCATTAATATACTTGTATATCCAGATTATGTCAGTTTACTGCCGCCCTGTATACAGGATGTTAAAAAAAGTGCGTTTGAAATTTTAAGGGGTTACTCAGAATCAAGTACAGAACCCAGGAAAAATATTGAAAAAATTCGCTCTTCAATTTTTTTTTGCAGTTTTTCATACATATTCTCGATTCACTATTTAGATTTAGTATGAGAATCTGCAAAAAATAATTGAAGAGCGGATTTTTTCAATATTTTTCCTGGGTTCTGTACTTGATTCTGAGTAACCCCTTAAAATTTCAAACGCACTTTTTTTAACACCCTGTATACTCCCATCACAGTATTATATTTACGTAGATACTTATAACCTCCATTTACTGACACACTGACAATATTTCGTCCAAAACAGCATCATACTCATTGTAATTGTTTCTTAGCTCGACTTGGAGTGGTGCGTTTTTTATTTGTTTGCATTAACCTGTATGCATTAACATTCATCTTAGTTTCACATTTTGTAAGTTGGGTAAATTATTAACAGCATATGATTTTACTGCAATTAATGCAGTTAATTTGTTATATACTTGATGCGACGCTATGAGCTAATTCATTGCAATTTAGAGCACAAACAAAGTTGTATACGTATTTCGTCGTTCCGGGGAGAATGGTGGAAGACTGTGATAGATCCCTTTAAGTGTTCTATCAATGAGAAGACTATGTCTGTCACCTTCTTTATCTTACTGAACATAAAACTCGTATTTTGTCATTTTTCTTTTTTTTCTATCTAGTACAAACTTCCTACCATTTCGGGAAATATTAGCGGAGCATCGTTTCCAATTTTTTTTTACCTTCAATTGCTAACCCGTTGGCATCATCTCATCTGGTGGCAAGTGACGAAGATGCCGAAGATGGAAGCGGGCTTACCAAGATTCTTCATGCTAGAACACATCAATGCTGTTAACATTGATGTTTTACTATATTAGCATTCCTCTCTTTGTTATGCCTTCAATGTAATTTTTAAACCACTGTATACTTTGTCCTAGTGCAATCGAAGTTGACGGGGGGAGCGCGAGCTCTTGTGCGTTCGTGTCGCGCGGAAATGGGCGAGATAGAAGCCTGCCCCGAGTGCTATGCGGCCGCCCATGCTAGAAGACCCACCTGGTTCACTGATGTGTGCACCACTCCTCATGTGCTGCTTTGGGCTAAGCTGAAAGGTGAATACTGTTGTTTTTGACAGAAAGTTGCTATAGTAGCAATATAGAAGCAGTATTACGAAATAGACGGGATAAGAAACCAGTCCCTAAAATTGTTGAGGTCACTACATATCATGTGCTTCTATAGCCTAAACTTAGTAATTAGTGTATAAATGAAGTGGTCGTTTGAAGTTTTAAAGTGTTAGGTTAATAAAGGTAATCACCATCTGCGTGAAGGTTATGCGAAAAAGTATTGAGCTAGCAGTGTAACCAACCGTGAAGTCGTCGTCAAAAATTTATGTTTAAATCTTGAATTATTTCAGGGTTTCCTTACTGGCCAGCGAAGGGCATGTCGGTTAACAGTTCAGGGCTGGTCGACGTGCGTTTCTTTGGGGCACACGACCGCGCCTGGGTGCCGGCGAGGGACTGCTTCCTTTATTCCGAGAAGGATCCGAACAACTTCAGAACAAAGAGACAGGATATATTGGAGAGTATGCAGGTAAAGAGATTTGATATGGTATTCCATTCCTATTGGAATGGAAGTTAGTAATCCTGCATTATGTGCAAGGAAATGGCTGAACCCAGCCACATTACCAATTCCATACAATTCAGCTGAAATAGGTACCTTCTATGTGCTTCTTTTAATTATATATTTGCGGGAGGAGGAGAGTGGCGCTTCTTTGTTTAGTAATAGTATTCTTAGACCATACTGCTAGCGGTTTCTTGTATATCGTGATTCACACAACATGGTAACTTATTATTACCAGATGCGTTATCAAAGCACTGTGTTCAGAAGCCCGTTAAAATGAACATATAAAGTGACCTCCACATTTAATAAGTATGATTTGTATGTTTTACAGGAAGCGGAACATCACATCCGCAACATATCGCGGAAATACGGCAAATTCGTGTATCCGCCGTTTAGAACGCAATTCGATCCATCTAAACTAGAAGAGCAACTCAAAATGATGGTAAGTAGTTAGTACTCTATGGTCTCAACATTTTAATTAACATAGAACCTCAAACTTATAGGTTGTGCCATGAAGTTATTGGAAGAAGACATTTCAGAATGAATGCCTGGTGATTGAGTAAGCCTAATGTAAATGTAAGATTCAACATTCTATCTATAATAACTACTAATAAGTTTAAACATAACACAATATACACTTCTTTCAGATACCATCATTTGAAGGCGAAATAAAAACGCCATTGAAAGATAAGTCAAACTCTTCTCCAAACTTGGGCAAAGATAAATCTAAATCTCATGCAAAGAGTACAAAAGCAACAGCTGTTGATGGGTGAGTAAAAATTATTCTAGACTATTGTTAACAACCCATATCGTCCCCACTGCAGGGGCACGGGTCTCTTACTATACTCGGAAAGTTCGACCGTATGCCACACATGGGGGCCATGTCTGCATTTGTGGAGTCAGTGTCAGAAGTTTTCAAGCCGCCTCTAAGACCTCCGACGTGGAGCCGACACGAATGGCTTAACATTCCTTAAGTTTGATTTATTTCAGTTCCTTTTTATCACCTCCCAACACTAAATTTTTCTCAAGTTGTCCAAACAGCCAGGCGTTATGTTTTTTTAACATAATTGATATATAATTTATATTTGGATGTGATTGAAAACAAATTCAATAAGAATATTTTTTTATTATTCATTTTAGCGAGACTAGTGAAAATGAAGAAGCCTTTGTGACGAAATCTCGAAAGATGGCGGATGGCAAAGAGATTGCAGGCGAGGAAGACCTCTTAGTTGAGAAAGATAAGTAAGTAATGTCTTTACAAAATCCGCTCGAAACGGTAATGTTTCCTTCTTGTTTTCCTTTTTAAAGAGATTTTAAAACTTATTTTCCGTTACAGGGAAATGGAAGTGGATTCGTCACAAAATAAAGAAACTGATGTATCTACAGCTAGAAAGCGTCGAAGATCAGCCTTAGAAGAAGCAGTCATCACCATTATTGACAGTAGTAGCAGCAGAGCAAAGAAAAGACGCGCCGAAAGCTCTGAAGTCATTTCTGATAGTAAAATTTCTGAGCCAGTTGCAACTCCTAGTACTAGTAAATCTGTCGATGAAAAAAAGGAAGCTGATAAGGCCAAACCAGATGAGAAAAACAAAACAGAACCAAAGGCAAAAGATAATGAGCCATCTAGTAGCACAGCTAGTTCAGCCGATAAAAAGCGAACACCTATTAGACTTATTTCCATTGCCAAAGTTCTAAAAACTGCGAAGGTTAATGCCACCCCGGTAGAAAAGACGCCCCCACCAAAGGCTGAAAATAAAACTGAAAAACCTGAAAAGACTCCGCAGAAATCGAAGGCTAATACAGATAAGTCTGATACAACAGAAAAAGTGAACACTCCTGATGATAAGGCGAAGGAACAGAAACGACGAAACTCTAGAAACAGGTCTACAAACAATGCTAGTACTCCGAAAACCGACAAAAAGGCAGACAAGGTAGCAGATACTTCTGTAAATAAAGAAAAATCTACACAGAATAAGGATACAAACAAATCTGTTGCAGAAAAAGTTGCTGACAAAAGTGTCACGAGTAGTCCAAGATCCAAAGACCGCCTGCAATTTGATGATGACATAAGCTTAGCTACGATTGCTCGAGAGTCAAAAACCCTTTCTAGTACAAACGTTTCTTCACTACCAACCATATGTAGCGTTAGGAGCCTGTCCGTAACCGCCCAGAACACCACAACGACTACCACTAAGACTACTAAGAACACTACGACACCTAAAACAGTTGAAATAACTGTCGAGGCTTCATCAAATTCCAGTATATTCACTCCTACCAGTACAGATAACGTCAAAACTATGAAAGATGCCGTCAATAAACTACAAAAGTTGAGAAACGAAGATCCACCTCCAGTAGGCAGAGTCGGCGTGCGAGCCTTCGCTCGCATGACCTCGCCGCCCAAAGAGGCTCCCAAAGACGTCGAAGTGGAAATCAAAGCTGAACCGATCGACTTTGACGATTCTGATCGCCAGGTCGAGAAGATGGACCTTATGAACGCGTTCCAGCTACGACCGGTAGTAAGGCCGCCACAGCCGACCAACTTACGCGAAGTGCGGATAAACAAAGTGGTCGTGTCTGCTCCCTCTACGGCGAATACTCCCGCTGCGGCGAAGACCACTAATAATAATAGTAAAGCGAGAGCGAAGAAGACGTTCCCACAGCCGAAGAAGGACGATGGTCGTTCGGAGCTGAACAGTAAGAATTCGATGGTGTACATACCTATACAGCCGCCGACGACGCAAGCGCCGGCGCGCATGCCGCGGCCGCAAGGGCCCGCCGCTCTGAGAGCCTCCGCGCCTAACATTGTCACTACTGCTACTGGTAAGTAACCCACGTTTCAAACTATTATTCTTGTGGTACAAAAGCTAACCGCCTACCTGAGAAAGACCACATAAACTGACTGTAACTATCATTCAGAAATTTAATTAAAAATGTATCCCCTATCTATTGTATTATGCTAAGTCCGTGCGATTAATTAGATCCTGGCTACCATTAATTGCGAGCAACTGATCCGTGTTAATATTTGTACCTATTATACACCTACTAGTCCATTATTACACAAGTGTACTAGAGATTAAGTACTATACTAAAGAAACCGTATTTTCACGAATAAACAGTTTCGATTCGTAAGCTCAAATATGGTCTCGGGATACACCAGTCACACTCGCTTCTCTCGTCATACGATTTATGGGATCTTACAATAGCGAAAAAAGCAAATGGCATTGTGTTAATATCGCTATTACGCAGTTATTTGTTTTATTTATTTATGAAACACATATTTTGATGGAAAAACGGATTATGCGATCTTACTGCACTTGATCTCAAAGCTCCTGACACATCTAACGTCTTATTGACATATAATACTTTTCTCATTGCAGCGAGCAACGTTGTCTCCACAGTCACCTCTCTAGTCCCGGTCTCCTTGTCAACTCTGACAAGACCGGTTGTCTCCGCTACGTCGACGTCGCAGGCGCAGGGCGCACTGCAGACGCAGGTCGTGCCCACCGTGGGGCAAGTGCCCACCACCGTGCACACTGTGCCGCTGATAACGTCTGTCAATGGGCAATGGACGTTCAGTCTGCAGCCGGTCATGTCCGTTGGTGGAGTTGATGTGAGTATAAAAGATTAGATTGCTTAGTGTTTATAAGTTATTTATTTAAAAGGTGATTAAGATTGAAATTTAAATACTGTGCTGAGCTGGACATGGTTGCGTTTAAGATCGACGACAACTAATGGGAGACTCTTGCGTCCAACCGCAATGAGCGGAGAAAAACAAATATGACAAGTTTTATCTGTCTAGTTGCAGAGGCTTCAAATTATTAAGTATCAAAGAAGCCTCAGAATTTTTCAGCACTTTTGGCTAAACTACACGAAACAAATGTTAATTCTTCACCAGGGCGCCCCATCCCCGCCTATGATGAACGGTCTGCCCGAGCGCAACAACTTGCTGCCGCTGCAAGGTCCGCCCCCACCCACACTAGTGCCCACGTCCGCCACCGCGCCCACTCTAGTGCCCGCCGCGCCGGCGCCGCCGCCGGTGTTAGTGCCCACCACCACGAGTCAGACGCCGAATAGAAGCGACAGTAATCCGCCTAGAGAGGTAAGTTTGTTAAAAAAGGGCTTTAAATATTTCGGTCTGCAATTTTTTTTTTTTTTGCAAAATAGCGGCCACCCATCAAACTTGCATGAATAGCTGACAGCAATACAAACAAAAATCATACTAAAATATTCCAAGCCCTTTAAAAGAAACTGCTTCGCATCCAGTGCCTATATTAATGCCCGTCGCGTATACCACCTTATATGTTCCAGTGTCATGATTCTTAGACAACTCTATAAGATTATTTAAATGTAACATTGAAAGTATTGATTTATTTGATCGAGTTAAGCCAGGACTCGGCAGCCCCGCGCGCCTTGCTAAATGACTACCAACTACTTACTTACTTAAGGGTTAAATCATATCTGGCCGCACACAATTACATATGAATTCGAGTGGCACCTGCACTCTTCCTCATCGCCAGTGCGGTTGTATTCTTTTCTCGTTCTAGCGAACGATGTTTCTGAGCAACAGGAAAGGATAGGGCTACGGGATAATGCGATCCCAGATATGGTTCAACCTTAAGTGTGCAGTGTCCTTACCCTTCAGCATTTAGCCATATAAAATCCGTCGAGTTAAGCAGATAACACACTGCTCCGGAATCCGCTCCGGTGTGCGGTGCAACGGTTTTTTTTTTACTATGGACAGTTTTAAGTTCCGGATTGCGGATTCCGGAGCAGTGTATTATCCGCGTATAGCGATAAGATTTGAATGCCGTGTCCAACAATATAAACGTATATTTGGTCCGGTCCCAGCCGCCGCGGCTGCAGCAGCGGCCGGCGCTGGTGGGGCCGTTCGACGCGGGCGCGCCGCTGGGCGCGGTGCCGCCGCCCTCCGCCGCCGGCCCGCTCACCGCCAAGCTCAACCAGAACTCCGTCAAGGTGCGTGGCGATAGCGTGATGCGGGAGTTGACTGCATCGAAATTATGAAATATTGGTGTCGATTCGGTTTTCACGATTAAACTTATTTGACAGGATTAAACTTAATTTAAATGTTCTGTCTTTTTCTTTCTGTGTCGAAAAGAGAAGGACAGGACGCTTAAATTATGTTTAGTCCTGTCAAATAAGTTTAATCGTAAACGCCGAATCAACAACATTCTTCACCAAATACGATAGTTCTTTTATTGAAATTGCAGAAAAACTTACCCTCTTTGAATTTCATTACGTGTACAATTTTTAATTAAAAAAACCTAATAAGTATGCTAACTACTATAATGCACCATGACGTCATCGTTTACAATTTCAAACATTTTTAGAACAAAATGTCGTTTTTGACATTATCAAATGTTAATGTTAAATTAACTCAGACGACTAACAGTCAACTACCATAGTTCTCGAGTGGCGACCACGCACCGGACCGGAAGACGCAGTGTAGGCAGGCCTCCCACTCGGCGGACTGATGACCCGATGAAGATTACGGAAAACCGCTGGATGCGGGCAACGCAGGACCGGTTGGTGTGGAAATCCTAGGAAGAGGCCTTCCAGCAGTCGACGTCTTTCGGCTGATGATGATGACGAGTCAACTGGCGAGACAGTGCTGCCGGCCCAGTGCCGTGGGTACGGTCGTAGCGGCCCACTCGTTTTTTTGTCCTATGTGTCCTAACCTCTACACTCTAGAACATCTGATGAATGGTCCAATGCTCTGTTAATGTGGCGTCATACTAGGCCGCAGTGATATAACTTGTCATGGCAAGAGGAACTGGCAATGTGACGTCATACTCGGCCGGAGTAGTATAACTTGTCATAACTAGAGGAACTGTCAAGGTGGTGTCATACTAGACCGGAGTAATTTGTCATGCCAAGAGGAAATGTCAAGGGTGCGTCTTACTAGGCCGTCGTAATATAACTTATCATGACTAGAGGAACTGTCAAGGTGGCGTCATACTAGGCCGTCGTAATATAACTTGTCATGACTAGAGGAACTGTCAAGGTGGCGTCATACTAGGCCGGAGTAATATAACTTGTCATGACAAGAGGAATTGACAAGGTGTCGTCATACTAGACTGCAGTGATATAATTTGTCATGCCAAGAGGAAATGTCAAGGGGGCGTCTTAATAGGCCGTCGTAATTTACCATACGTAAACTTGTCATGACTAGAGGAACTGCCAAGGTGGCGTCATATTAGGTCCGAAAGATATAACTTTTTATAACCGAAGACGCTACTTGCTGTTGTTATCTTGTTGGGTATATTTAATTTCATATGAAGTATCGACGAAACGTATGGGTACGGGTCACCAATTAGTTTCTTTTGGGGTCCGTTTTATGAAATACTATGACCATATACTATGACCGTCGCACAGTGGGGCCATTTTCCAAAAACGTGATCAAAATTATATTTTCGTTCATTTTGTCTTTAGAGTGATTAAACTATTAATAACAACGTGAACACGTTAAAAACAACCGACTTCAATCCTAACAACTACCATTTTGCTATGTTTTTTTTAGTTTTTGTTGACTTTTTCAAAAAGAGCAGCTAAATTAATTTTAATAAAATTTATATGGGAACACGTCTAAAGTATAACCTACCTAACAAAAAAATAATCATCAAAATCAAGTCCTAATTGGCGGAGTAATCGCGTAACATACATACAAAAAAAATCACTTGTGGGTACTGACTTATCAAAATTTTCTGCTGCAGCAAATCAATTACTTCTTTAACAAGGTGTTTTTTATTCTTATTTTCCATCTTCCTGGACAAAATTACATACGAATCGGAAGACAAGAGCATTTTTTGAAAGATATCAGTTATTGTACTCGTCCTTGATGCTTTTCTGCTAAGGTGTTCCCGATAAAATATAAAATCTTAATTTCGGGCCTCTTGTGCTCCCTCAGATAGCTGCTCAATGGATAATACGGCTGTCTGTATTATTAAATAAACATGAATCAGTATTTTATGCACGAAGGGGCTCATGTAGTACCCTATAGTTTCGATCCCCACGCAGGGCAAATATTTCTGCAAAGAGATTTATTTGCTATTTCTGGTTGTATTATATCCATAATGTATGTATTTAAATGTATCTACCAATTTTGGATACAAAATCTATTAAGTATTTCAGTCTTTGTTTCCCGTAATATAGATAAACCTAGTTTGAGGCCAAAACTACGTGGGTGATTTGAGCCAGATAATATTTATTTGTTTATTTTTATGTTTATATACAAATATACATAAGTATTATAATATTATCTTTTTAAGCCTCATTTTGAACATAAATTTCTAATTATAAATTATATTTTAATACAGAAGTTATGGTAAATGACTTTAAAAATTAAATAAATTATAGAGTTAAATAATTAAGCTCTAAAATTAAATAAAATGTTTAAAAAATATATTGAAATAATTTATTGAAATATTTTTCAAATAAACACTTTTAGTAAAAATATTATGAAAAGTTCTACGAAGACAAAGCGCCATAACTTTTGAATGTGGTTTATTAAGTAACTATATATTACCTATAAATTAAGGCACAAAAAAAGACTGGCGCTTTGCCTTTACAAAAGTTACAGGCGCCTATATAGAAAAGTGAAGTGGTCCTGTTCATGGCAGCCTGTGTCATTACGGAAAACAATATAATGATGTTAAAAATATGCATAAGATCCTGTAAGTAACCTACTTTGAAAATATTAAAACTTGAGTGCACTGTCTGCCAAGGTGACGAGAAAAAAAATCATTACTGAACGTAACGAAATTTTCCAAACAATTTTTGCGATGAAATGCTAAGTTTTACGTGCCGTTAATATTAACTCGGTTCATAAAATTGGGTAAAAATATTATCATGGTATAGGAAGATGTCTCAAAATTGTAAATTAATAAAAAAAATGTAGTTATTACAATATTTTAAAAAATGCTATTTCGATCGCTGATGCCGAACAAAGGCCCCATAGTGCGTCGCTGTCCGGTCCTACTTTTTTTACAGTGGCTGAGGCTGAGGCGGCACAGACAAAACGCAATTTTTTTAACTGTGCAGGTCGAGCTGTCAAACAATGTATGGGATTTGACACTAATTTAACGTTGTTCCATGTAAATTTTGACAACTGGATTTGCACAGTAAAAAAAATTTTGTAAGTTCATTTGTTTACTGAAGATCCGCACAAAATAGGTCGGCGGTCCGGGTTTGGACCGCGGTTCGCCATTTTGTGACCCCTGGGGTAAAGTTTTGTTGTATTTTCTACTCGAGCTTTATTTAAACTGTTTTCTTGAACAGATGACGGACTTCTTCCGTACCTTGCTCGAAGATTGCATAGAGAAGCTGGACGACCCGCTGGCGCAGGCGACGGCGCTCAAGCTGCAGCTCGAGCAAGTGCAGTGGAAGCATAAGCAACTGGTCGACGAGATCAAGCATAATCACGGTATGTTCATGAGTAACTTGTAAGAATACTGGTTTACTGGAGTTGTATCTCATTTGTGTAAGTAATAGCCGCAGTTACCCTCTTGCTGAAGGAATTAATAGTCTACTGGCTTCCGCCCGCGACTTCGTCTGCGTAGACTTCAGAATTGGGTCCAGAAAGAAATAAAATGTTAAGGCAGCGCCACTAGAGTGGCGAAGTATAAATTTCAGTTTTTAGCCATTTCTCCAGGACACCTCGAGTTTTCCGGAATAAAGGCTATGTGTTAGCCGAGTGCTTCTTCTATCTACCTACCTTTCATCCAAATCCGTTCAGTAGTTTCGGCGTGAAAGTAGAACAAACAAACAAACATTCATACTTTTGCATTTATAATATTAGTGAAGTGAGATAGTGAGATGAGATATAGCTGTGTTCTACCGGATTCATTTCAGAGAGTGTGCACCAAATTACACGATTTTATCTCAACAGCTCCATTCCACTTGCGAACAATTAGATGAAGGCGTGGTATGTGTGTTTTTGACATTCCATTTGTCCGCACGAAGTGTTTCGCCCTCACAATCTCCCCTCCCTCGATATCTTCACGTTTTCTACAGTTCCTGTGATATATCCGATACAAAAAGACCAGATACGCACGTAAAGAAAACATCAATATAACGAATACGGGGCAGAAGTGAGCATCTTCCCGGGATGCTTAGTCTAGGGGTGGAGGCTCCCACCAGATGTACTCATGATTTAGTGAAGCATGTAGCAAGTCGATGTATTATTGCATTAAGAAGATGTGGAATCGGGGACGCCTATTATAAACATTGTCTCTCGGCTACCTTGAAGATTATCTTCTAACAACAATTACTTTTTAACAAGCCAGGTCGGTTACGAATATATTATTCTTTCCACAGAGCTAACGTTGGTGGAGATGCGCTCGTCCTTCGAGAAAGAGAGGCAACGCGCGATCAACGAGACGCGACGAACCGCGCAAGCTGAGTTGGAAGCGGCCGTGAAACTCGCCAAGTCCAAGCAGTGGTAAGTTATCAGTCACAATTACATCAATACGACAATCCTTAATTCACGTTGGACTTAGAAGTACATATTTCTATAATAGCATTGCAGTACTGAATATACGCCACGTTCGTGAGATTACTTCATTTAGAGTATGACCTTAAAAATTCAGCATAGGCAGGCAGGTATAATTAAAATCAAAATTTTGTCACAGGTGCGCGAACTGCAGCCAAGAGGCGCAGTTCTATTGCTGCTGGAACACGTCGTACTGTGACTACCCGTGCCAGCGGGCGCACTGGACGCAGCACTACGCCGTGTGCACGCAGTCGCGACAGGTGCGTCACAGACTCAAACGCAATGTACTTGTCACTACATAGTTAACAGTGTAATTATTGAGAGACGCATTTTTTGCCGGTGGAACACATACTGTGACTACACTTCCAACGCCCGCACTGGACGTAACACTGCGCCTTATGAATGCTTTTGTGACAATTGCCTCATTGTACACACACACACACACGCACACACACACGCCCACACGCGTACACGTGCACACGCGCTCATACACACGCACGCACACACACACTCAAACACGCACGCACACACATAAACACGCACGCACGCATACGTAATTGCGCACACACCTATGCACACAAACATTTTATTTTATTTTTAATTTAAAAATTTTAAACAAATTACTACACTTCATTTGTTTAGATACTTAAAAAAACGTAAACAATCTTGATATGCCTTTTTATTGATACCTGCTTGTTAAAATTCTCAAATAAGTAGAATGTATTACGTGTTTAATAGAAATGCAAAAGAAACTTAGTACCTAAGTTTGCAAGAAATATCAGAATTTAAACATGCACATATGAATAAAAAGACATGTTAAGTTTGTTTACGTTTTTTTTTTAACAAATATTATGTTTATTATCAAATATTATGTAGTGTGATCCTTTGTTGATTGAATAAACATATATTATTATTATTAAGTACGTAAACAAATGAAGTATTGATAGCCAAGGTAGCCAAGAGGTGTATTTCTACTGGTGCTGGAATACGTTGTATTGTGACTACTACGGGTTCGCATTCGCACTGGACTGTGCACAAAGTCGTGACAGGTGTGTTATGGCCCTCTCCCACAGAATGTACTTGTCACTATTTAACTCTTTAACCAAGAGGCGCAACTCTATTGATGCTGGATTGCTGGAATACATTATACTGTGACTACACGTGCCAGCGCACGCACGACAGGTTCCTGACTATACGCTCACACTTAGGTGCGTCATGGCCCACTATCACAAAATGGTCTTGCCAATGTAGTTATCAATGTAGCCAAGAGATTCAGTTGGACTGCTGCTGGAACACATCGTAGTGGTACTGGACGCAACTCACACTATTACGTCGCGTGTTCGCAGTCACGACAGGTGCCTTACTGCACAGTCGCACACAATGTACTTGTCACTAGAAAGTACCGTAGCCAAGAGGGAATATGTGATTAAGGTTAAACGTTAGTGCTCCCTGGTTGAAAAAATCCGATAGATGGCGTTAATCTGACTATAACTTGGTTTTTCGATTTAAAAATAGTTTAAATAACCCTAAACCATATTACGTAAAACAGCGAGCAGTTACAAGATCAATGTACGCTAATAAACCATAATAATGTTAATTAAATAAGGATTTCGATATATTTGTCCCCTTACAATTATAGTTTTGCGTTTATCTCGTATGAATAAGGGCTCAAATTACGCACACATACATATAACTTTTACGTATATGATGCTTATTTTTGACTTACTTCTATAAGTAGTCCATAACCCAGAGGTGTGAGCGGCAAATTTTGTACGAACTTTTTACGTTATTGCTTTTAGGTCCGGGTTCGTAACCTACGAGACTTTATTGTTTTTGTCTTTTTATTTTTTTATTTAGTATGAACATAAGTAAATATGTAAATAACAACACCCAAGAGCGATAAAAGAAAAGATTTTTTAAAAGAAAAAAATCATTTATTGAATAACAATGTCGCATAGCAATCATTCATAGCATTGGCCTGCAAGGAGATATGTATCACGTCTCCCCCGCGAATCAGGACACCAGGGGAGACAGCAGCAGCTGGTCGAGGTGACGGATCCACAGGAAACCCCATTGGTTCTGACTTCATAATTTACTCCACCCAGACTTCGGGTTATTGTGCCGAATTCAAACTTCTGGGCAAGAGAGGAGTAACTCCTGGCCACCTTGTCTCCAGGAGGGAAATGCCTCCTTGCCCTCTGACTACGTGGCTCCGGTCTAAGTATGGGACTAGCATGGCATGTAGCTTAGTTCTAAACTCTTTTCCAAACATCAGTAGGTAGGGAATCCCTCTTGGAGTTTATGTCTGCCTCAAGCGGACTGAGGTTTCCCCTTGAGTGGTGAAGTAATACTTAGTTTTCGTAATGTAGTTTTCAGTTCTATACACAACTCCTCAAACTCGAATCTGTAGAAGGTTTCTTCCTCAAGATGTTCATCTTCGGTTTCTAGTTCTATGTTGTTCTGTATTTCGTGAAATTTCTTTATTGTTTTGGTTAGTGACTCCAAGCGGGGCTATATACTTACTTGGGTCTTCGAGTGTCGAGCACATTTTCTGTACTTAATAAACTGTACTGAGCTTCTTGTACGTTTTAATTTCTTTAAATCCATTGAATTGGCCTCGTCGCCAATATTAAAAACATAAAATATCTGTTCAGTCACATAACATTTATTGAATAACAACGTTGCCTAGCAATAGCCTGCAAGGAGATACGTATCATGCAAGGAGAAACGAAGTGATGTCGAAAATGTGTGGAGGCACGGCCTTAAAAGCCTTTGCAAGCCAAGTCTTACGCTATTTGGAGTCACGGTAGCGCCTCCGCAAGCTAAGGAGAGTATCAAACTTAGGAATCACAGATTACCATAATTTTTATGTATATGTCATAGGGAATGGCCCCCTTATTACTTCCGTGTAGTGGCAGCATGAAATTCGTTTTCATTGTCGAGAAAAAAAGATTAAATTTTTGTTAATTTTTTCAATTTATTTTATCCATACAGATGAAAGTTTTTCAATTGATAAAATTGATTAAGAAAAGTTGATGTTTTGTTAATTAAAATAACATAATTATCAGTACAATCATTTAAAGAATAATAAATTACTCCAATATACATTTAAATTCAGTCACTCACTCTCACGGTCTCATCAGATTGATTGACAATAACACATTCGCTGGGATGATAACCATCATAGTTACTTAGTTAACAACCCAATATCGTCCCAGTGACTGAATTTAAATGGGTATTATAATTTTAAAATAATTCATTCTAATATAAATAATGATACTGATAATTTTCTTATTATATTGAACTAGCTGGGAGACCGAGCGTCGCTCGTTCAATCGGAGTTTTTATAAACTAAGATAACTTGTTTAGTAGTACATATAAGATATATTTTTTATGAAACATTTTGAAGGGTGTTGTTTTAGTCGGTAGTGGCCTTCTAAGGGACGAAAGGACAAGCATATTTGTTCTGAAAATATCTATAATATTTTTTTATAATTTGATTCTATTGAAAAAAATACATGCAAATCATCCTTTTTTTGATAAAAATATTCAATGATACGTAATATTAGAAAGTTGTTCATCATTTATAAGTCAGTAATATCAATCAGTTTTGGCGACTTTTTAGAGATTTTCTTATTGCAAATGTTATCAGCGCCGTCTGGTTGAGTTTAGAGAAAACCGTGGAAAATTTCCTATTTTCAAACACGGGACAGAGCGGCACAATCACCAGGTATGTAATTAACTTATATGGCCAAAGATGGCGCTATTTGTCTCTAAAATACAAAGAGGTTAAAATACATTTTTTTATCACTCTTAAGTCTTTTTATTTATTTTCATAATATTTACATAAGTACACTCAAAATAAAAAAAAATAAAAAACAAAGAACTATAAAGTCTCATGAGTGGTATTCGAATCCGGACCTAAAAGCAGCAAAACGTAAGTGGCTCGCACCAAAACCGCTAGTCTACCAATGTAGCATAAGCGATGGTTAAATTTAAGCATCATATGCATTCTCCTTATATGTAATTTCGATCATTAAATGAATTCTCCCTTAAATGAATCTTTTCGAAGATAATTCCCTCATAGATCTGGATTTATGGTGATTTTTAACCCCTAATCCTAGATTTTCATCAAAAGGTTTCAAGTCGTTTTCGAAATCGTCGGGACACTTAACTCGTTTAATAGTATAGGATAAAGCATCTAGTTTTTTAGGGTTCCGTAGCCAAATGGCAAAAAGCGGAACCCATATGGATTCGTCATGTCTGTCTTGTCTGTCCGTCCGTATGTCACAGCCACTTTTTTCCGAAACTCTAAGAACTATACTGTTGAAACTTGGTAAGTAGATGTATTCTGTGAACCGCATTAAGATTTTCACACAAAAATAGAAAAAAAAATAACAATAAATTTTGGGGGTTGCCCATACTTAGAACTGAAACTCAATTTTTTTTTCATCAAAGATATACGTGTATGGTATGGATAGGTCTTCAAAAATGATATTGAGGTTTCTAATATCATTTTTTTCCAAACCGAATAGTTTGCACGAGAGACACTTCCAAAGTGGTAAAATGTGTGTCCCCCCCCCCCTTTAACTTCTAAAATAAGAGAATGATAAAAGTAGAAAAATTATATGATGTACATTACCATGCAAACTTCCACCGAAAATTGGTTTAAACGAGCTTTAGTAAGTAGTTTTTTTTTAATACGTCATAAATCGTAAACCGAAAATTACCTTTCATTCAATCAACTCAAATATAAAAAATATAGAGTTCAAGACATGTGTGATTATGAATTTATACGGAACCCTCGGTACGCGAGTCCGACTCGCACTTGGCTGGTTTTTTTTGTTGTACTGATGATAAAAAATGTGTTTTAAATGTGTCATTTGTAACTTCTGTTCTGAAATACATTTAATTTTATTTGAATTCTGGATACACAAGGTAATTTTTTTAATGGCGGATATGAATATTCCATAATTCATAATTAATTTATTTTCTCTGTACAGGATAAAATACAAAAATACAAAGTACCTAACATAGCACAAATAATTCTTTTGTTTTAAAAATTCTTCCTTCACTGTTGGCACCTGAATAATGTAAGCTTATATGTATCCGAGGTCAAATTTTATGATTAAATTTAAAATAATTTTATACCACAAACAGAGAAATCTATGTACAATACAAAAATATCGTTTTATTCAAACTGTCTTGTCATAAGTACATGGTTATGATAAATTTTTCGAAAGCTTTTTTGGCGCTTGCAATGTCTCCACAAGCCAGCGTTTTGAAACCGAGAGTTGCTGGAGAACAAACAGTCCAGGTTTCGAACGCGGTTTTCTTTCCTCCTCCATTAGAGGCTGGAACGGTGTTACACCCTGTTAGAGCATAGAATAAGGACAACATTGTTCCTTTTTTGGTCTTGTAATAGAATTAAATCAGGAGTTTCGTATTTACAAAATGTATCTAAAAATAAAATTTTCGTACAGGTAAGTAATTTAAAATAAAACCTTAACATGCTGCGATTTTGACACAATTTCAACAACATAAAAAGCAACAATGCTGCCCATACTTCATGCTCTGATAGGGAGTGATACTGTTTTTTAGCCTTTAATTGAAGAGAAAAGAAAACCGCGTTCGAAACCTGGAATGCCTGTCTTGTGGAGACATTGAAAGCGCCAAAATACTTTGGAAAAAATTATCATAACCATGTTTGACAAGTGAGTTTGAATAAAACGAGGTTTTTGTACATAGACGACTATGTTTAGGAATATATTTTGGTGACAAAAAATATTGTGTAAGTGAATAACTGTTTATCCTTTTGTGAGAAATAAATTATTCTATAACCTGAAACTTGGTGCTACATGGCGGGAATTCATTACTTTTTACAGTCGAGTCTATAAAAATTGACGTGTAAGACTTTTTACTTGATATGTGAATGTTTCTGTCGGGATTTTACTTTCCGTGTATGAAAATCTACATGTCTAAGGTTCGGGTTTTATCACGTGGTTGCTGATACTTACTTTTTGTCAAACGAGACAATAATAATACTCCCGGAAAACCGCCTCCGTTGTCTAGTCGCTCGCTTCACATCAGGAGGTTGCGGGTTCGATTCCCGGCAGAGTCTAACTATAATATGTAAGACTCCGTTTGGTCGGTGGTAGAGCATTCTCGGAGCCTGCCTGGTTAGCTATCATCTTTTTTTTACCCTCAATTGGTAAGCCCTTGGCATCATCTCACCTGATGGTAAGTGATGATGATGCCGAATACGAAAGCGGGCTTACCAAGATTCCCCAACGCAGTGGGGAACTGGTTATCTTACCTTCATGCCGGAACACATCAATGCTGTTAACGTTGATGTTTGGCGGCAAGACTTAGATAAGATGGTGGCATATGCCAGGCGGGCTCAGAAAATGCCCTACCACCAACCAAACCGAATCCAGAAAGTTACACCCCGCCGGGAATCGAACCCGCAACCTCCTGATGTGAAGCGAGCGGACAAGCGGAGGCGGTTAAAATTTGAAATGGGGCATGGTATGAGTCTAAAAATTTTTGAATGCACCTTATACAGGCTGTAACTTCCGGAAACTTTAACATACCAACCCATACAAAATTCGCATAAAAATGAAGTTTTCATAATAGGTGCTACTTTATTAGGGCCCGATATTTCAGTCAGTGCTCCTACTCCTGATTCTCCTTCGTTCTCAGTAGATCCATTAAGTAGATCCATAATGGATCTATCGAGTTATTTATTTCTCGTTAGATCTGTTCATACATTTGACTTTAATGTTACGGATCTAAAGATATTTTTCTTTCTCAGTTGATCTATTTTTAAAAGTATGCAATTAAATTGGATCTAATGTGAATTTATTTTATTATTAGATACATTGTGAGCTGAAACTCACAACAAGACCTTGTTGGGTGAACAATATTTTCGTCTTTCAGATGTCCCTGACGTGAGACTGACAGCGTCTTTTTTTCGGAATATAAAAAAAAGTTTGCCAGCATAAATTACTCAGACTAAAAAGTCTTTATAATAAATTTGCTACTTTGGTAATGCTCAAGCAAAATGCAAGATGGCGCTAAAAACGAAATCCTGAGCTAAACAAAGCTTAACAGACTAGTTGAGATTGTAGTTACTGTAATATCAGAAAGGTGGTGCTGAATTATACACCACTACATGCGTAAAATTTATGATATTTTACTGCAGTTTTTAATGATATTACAGAAATAAATAATATAATTATATACATTTGGAGAAAATAAAAGGTTGCAAAGTTTACGTTGGACAGATAAAATCGAAAATATAGTGGTTATTTGTGTAGTTAATAGCCAGGTAAATTTGTATGAAATAGGGTGACTGACGTTTAACCTTAATTTCACTTACGTTATTACGAATGTGGAACAGACATTTTGGCTTTTCTACATTATCTATTGTAAAGCTTTCACGATATTATAACAATCTGACTAATCATATCAAACTTTAATAATTTAAAAGACAGCTTGGCTTGCAGCCTTTCACGGTTGAGATTTGTAAGTTCAAATTGTATTTGTTGTAAGATAAAATTTACTTTACAGGATGGTAGCAGCAATGACAGCGGAAACCCACCTGAAGACAGATTACAACCGGCTCCAGAGAATCTCCCAGTAAGACAATGAAATTTTAACTTTTACAATGAATGTGTTTTTTTTTCTCGTTTCGCTGCACTGTGCAACATCTAAAATAATGTGAAGGCTTTATGTGTGTCACTGGCATTGCAGAAAACCACAGCGGCGCCTAACCTCACAGTCGGCGGCAAGTTGGCGCCCTCACGTGTCTACACGCAGGACAACTCTCCTAAAACTTCCATCATAAGTAAGTAATTAAACTACCACGGTTATAGGTTTCTTTCCTTATCTCGGGATAGGCCATAATCCGTACGCAGGGGGTCCATGTCCGGATTAGTTGAGGTTTTAGGGCTAGTGCAGGGCAGTTATCTTCTTTTTTTTCTTTATGGCTTTCCACAACAATAAAGAGTGATTTTGCCAATGTCAAGCGAAAAGAGATAAGCGAATATTTGGAGATTGGGCAGTTATCTATTCTATGGAATAACTTGATGTTGTCATCATAACGATACGAAAAGGGCGTGCTATGCCCTGAGTATTCCTATGTGATCGAATCAGAAATGAGGAGATACGTAGGAGAACTAAAGTAACAGATATAGCTCATAGAATCGCTAAACTGTACAGATATAGCTCATAGAATCGCTAAACTGTAGGGGGCACATTAACTCGTAGAACAGATGCATTGCATTAGAGCATTAAAGTTCTCGAGTGGCGACCGCGCACTGGAAGACGTAATGTAGGCAAGGGCTCTTACAGACGAGGGACAGTGTGTCAGCGACAGCTCACGACAGCGGTCGCCGACGCACAGTGTTTTTTTTGCCCAAAAAAAGTGACATCTTCTTTTTTTTCGTTCATTCAATTTGGCTTTTCATAAAAAATGCAAGAGTAAAACTCCCAGGAGTCCATTTTGTGTAGTTTATTTTAAAAAAAATCACAAAGTTTTGGTGACCTTGCTGTTAAAAATACGGAAATTAATTCATAGAAAAATAACTATTCACAATTTAGTATTGTTTGTTTATCAGGTATATAAAGATAGTCTAGGCGCTTGTCGTATATTATCATTGACGTAGTCTAGGATCTTGAAAATGTTTTCTAAATTTTAAATTTTATTTTTTTATATTGTTTCTAGGTCGAAGTAGAGGTTCTGCCTAGGACAGATATATTCACCATATTTATATGTATCTCCCACAAAATTACCACATTCTACTTCGGCGGAAGTTTGGTAAAATATATTTTTAAATACTAAGGTCAAAATTTTGGATTTAAGGTTGACACAATAAGGTCCCTTTACCTTTTTTTTTATATAAAATCAACTGTATTTAAAAAGTTTTAATTTGAAACATACTTGGATGCAGTAAACTAAGGAACTGAACAACTTTTGCGCATCAACATTGCCGAAATTGCAAAAAAAAATGGTCTTACAGACTTGCCAATTAACTGATTAAATAGGTATGAAACGCCCAAATATTTTTGTTATTTCGGCAAAGTACTAAAACAAAAGTATTGCAATTTCATGAGTAGAAATCCACCTTATTTATTTTGTTATAGGTATCTAAATAGTGAATCAAGAATTTGTATGGGATACTGAAAAAAAAATATGGATCGGATTATTTCAGTATATTTGCTGTATTCTATCGCTATCTTTTCTTTTTTTTTTTTCTTTTTTTTTTTTTTATTAAAAATTTGAGTGCGTTTGACTACATCTCACCTGATGGAAAGTGATGATGTAGTCGAGGATGGTACACGCAAACTCAAATAATGCCTATTCACTCTCGCCTTGAAGACCCCCAAATTATAGGAATCGGGAAACACGGACGCAGGTAAGGAGTTCCACTCCTTCGCAGTTCGCATAATAAAAGAGGAAGCATATCGCTTTGTGCGAATAGGTGGAATGTCAACTACAAAGGGATGAAAGGCCTCCCTACGCCTAGTTGACCGAAGGTAGAATGGAGCTGGGGAAATTAGGTCTTACTTTGTGATTCTATGCTTTATTCTAACTAACCTCTCAAAAATTCAAAAGCACTTCTTAGCACAGTGTTCAAAATTTCAAATGTGAAATTAATTTCTGACAAGCTTCTAATTACGATAAAGTCTTCAACAAACCTACTTGCTGATTAATAGAAAGTACAAAATATGTTATCCGACAAAATATGATGATGAACTTATACGTACGTTAACAGTCAGTCTGTTCAGTTATGCTTGATGACTTTTTATTTGCTGAAATAAAACGGAAAATTGCAGATGGTTCTTATGAAACTAAACAACTTGTCCCAACAAAACAAACAAGGGCAGAAATAAAACAGTTTTACTTCTCACACCAACTGTCAACAACTTAAAGAAAGTAAACGATTGACAAATATTTGTCAGTGATAAAAAAGTCACTTTTTATAATAGAAACAGATTTAACAGACACAAATAAAGGTGAAGCAAGCATTTGATTAATCTTTCAAAAAATAATCATCATCAGCCGAAAGACATCCACCGAGTCAAAAAATAATACTCACGATATAAATAGAAAGGTTTAATTAGTGACAACCCTAAGAGATATTTTTGAAAATTCATTTTTTCTAAACTTCCGCCGAAGTAGAGTGTAATAATTTTGTGGGTGATACATATTAGTATTAGGTATATATCTGTCCTAGGCAGAACCTCTACTTCGGCCTAAAAAAATAAAAATAAATAAATTTAAAAAATCTGAAATTAATTTTTTTTATAGGAAATTACCAACATTTTTCATAAACTAAAAAGAGGATAGTATGCGTCTAAAATATCTTTATATATCCGTAAAATAATTAATACTTAGTTGTGAACAGTTTTTTTTCTATGAATTAATTTCCGTATTTTTACCATGAAGGTCACCAAAACTTTATGATTTTTTTAAAAATAAACTGAACAAATTTGATTCCTGGGAGTTTTACTCTTGCGTTTGTTATAAAAAGCTTAACTGAATAAACAAATAAAAAAAAGATGTCACTTTTTTGGGGCAAAAAAAACACTGTGCGACGGTTGGCGATAGTCGGCGACTCGTAAATAAAGACAGTCAGCGACAGCGGTCGCCGATTATCGGCGTCAATCGCCGACGGTCGCCGACTGTTTTTATTTACGAGTCGCCGACTATCGCCAACCGTCGGCGACCGCTGTCGCGAGCTGTCGCTGACACACTGTCGCCCGTCTGTAAGAGTCCTTAGTGAACCGATTACCGCGGTTGCGGAAAGCCACTGGATGCCGGCACCGCAGGTCGGTTGGTATGGAAGCCTTTGTCCAGCAGTGGACGTCTTTTGGCCAATGATGATGATGAATAAATAGTAAGTAACACATCCTTAAAAACATTGAGTGGGATTGATGAAAATGTTTTTCTATTGATTACACATGTGTTCATCTTGTCCACAGTGAGTATGGTGGAGGACCCGAGCGGCAACCAGACGCTGAAGTGCGTGGGGACGTACAAGTCACCCGCCACGTCCGGGCAGATTGCGCCGCTCATCATCAATAAACAGGTAATACCATCAGGAGGTCACTAGCTATAGCTCTGTTTGGTCGGAGTTAGGGCATATCCTAAGCCCAGTTAGTTATCATAATTTTACACGCGGCAAACGTCAGCATTGATGTGTTCCCGTATATGGATATGTTAGCCACTTCCTTTAAATCAAGTTTGATTTTAATTAGGGATGTATCGATACGCCTTTTTGCCGATACGATACCGATACCGATATTCTTATAAAATATCGGCGATATCGATGCCGATACCGATACGCTTGTTGAATTTAAATGAATGTTAAATATTATAAATAATATACAAGATGGGTTGTTTTTTAATTAATGTGAAAGGAATACGTTAAAAACAACCGACTTCAATCGTAGCAACTCCAATTTTGCTATGTTTTTGTTGATTTTCTCAAAAACCGCTGAATCGATTTCGATAAAATTAATATGGGACCACCTGTGAAGTATACCCTTTCAAACAAAAAAAGAATTTTTGAAATCGGTTCAGGCGTCTTCGAGTAATCGGTGAACATCGAATTGAGAACCTCCTCCTTTTTTTGAAGTCGGTTGAACAGATTTAGCATGAGATTATTAATTACTGAAATTAATAATAGTTAAATAATTAAAATAAACACGAATAAGATTTCTCAAGTATTGTGGAGACAGGTAATTTCTCAGTTCTGTTTGACTAAGACCTGCGGTGAAAATAGTCTCTCAGGTGATGCGACAGAACTCACTTATTTGGAAACTTGGAACTGCGCAGTTTTTTTCAAGTTTGGGTTAAAAGACGTCATTGCCCCAGAAAACAAGCGGATCTGCGCTCTCGATATATTAGGGGGCCTTAGGTACCTTTCAACTTCTTCTTTGAGAGAATTACAGCTCAGAGTGGACGGGGGCTCATCTTCCTCGGACTCTTTGAAAGTATCGTTGTATCGGGAATAAAAATATCGCCGATGCCGATATATCGGCACCTACGAAGTATCGCCGATATATCGGTATAGGATGCATCCCTAATTTTAATTTTCTTATTTAATATATCAAACATTTTTTTGTGCATTGCTGCGGCCACACTGCAACTCAAGAGATTGGTGGAGGTCAGAAGTCTTCCTTAAATAGTCACGGGTTTGAAATGTGATTTTTAACCATTTTGACTTTTTAGTATTAATAACAAGCAACGTTTTCTATTTTTCAATAAAAATATTATCTACAATTAAACATACAACATAGTTTTAAATCAATGTTGTTACAAAGTGTTCGTTGACCTGTAGCGTTGGGCAAACGCATTGCTAAGAATCTGGATGTAGCATTACAACAACAAAGAAAGAAAGAAAAACCATTTATTTCAAAAACACAACACATACATACAATATTTATTACAACAATTTCATTCTTTCAGATAATGAACAGCGAGGAATCGAAGAAGGTGGTCACATCCGGCGGGTACCTGATCGTGGGCGCCGGCTCAGGCACGCCGCCGGCTCCCACGCTGGTCAGCGCTCGCCGCACGCACACGATACAGTACTTCACGTAGCCTCGCACGCAGACGCCGGCCCGCGCGCCCCAGCCGGCCTGTGACGCCGCTACTATGAATTAGGCCCCGGCTAGACTTCTGTCCTATGAATTAGGCCCCGGCTAGACCTCTATTCTATGAATTAGGCCCCGGCTAGACTGCCCTCATAACAGAGAAGGCGGCATTCTTTCTTATGAGGGCAGTAGATATCTATCGCTATACTCGTAATGTACAGAGGTACTCGTATTCGATTAAATGCCGGAATATTTGTGCCCAAAAGCCAATGTGCACGTAAAACTTGTAAAACTGCTGTATCGTAAAGAAGGTTGTTTAAAATTTGCGTAGAAACAGCCCGTATGCATTTATTCATAAAATATAGTTTTTAGTTTAAAGAAAAACAAGTATTGTTACGGATTTTAACAAAGCTTCTTCCCTTCTGAAATTGCAATAACCTTGTGATCACTAGACATTGCAATAGAGATAGTAAATAGAAAATTAAGATTGAACTTTGTTGTAAATATTGTAAAAATCGTAACGGGTATTTTTAGATTTTCACTGTCAGTAAGGAGCTAGTAGTTTTGTTGGTGTTAATTGGATTGTTGGTGGTGTGACAGTGAGTACCTAATACTTTTCTTTCAGTTTTTTTTAATTAACAAAAACCCACCACAAGATGCATCTCAATAGCATGCTCAATAGAATGTGTAAAACGTATCCATGAGGTGTGCGACGTTACGTATTGTAGTATTTTTAAGACTGTTTTAGGTTACAAACAATATTACTACCAGTATACCAGTTTGTCTCAACAGTTATCTTGTCAGTTACGTTTTGAAATTTATCATGACTTCATTTTTTCAAGATTATTATAACTGTATATTTTTGACAAGAAATAAGTAATGGAAACATTTTTCCTATCAGTAAGGTAAATTATGAGTTGGAAGTGTCCATATTTTAATTTAGTCACTGTTGTTTATAATCATTTCTGGATGGATGATGAAATTATTACAGAAGTTGTATTATGATAATTTTGTATATAATGTCGTACATTTTATCATTACATACATAGGTATTGTTAAAAGCTTTTAGTAAATAAGGTACGAAATGTTTTAGTTTCAATAAATTAATTTCATTGCCTAAAACCACAACTTTTTTTGTTAACAACCATCGATATGGGAAACATTAGATAAGGTTACTCGCCCTGTTTGTTTCTGAACCAGCGTGTTCGTCATGCGGGGGCTGAAGCGGGGTGAAGAGGGAGGCATTTATTTAAACAAATATCGCCGTTGTGTGACAAGCTTAAGGTTTATGTATTTAATGTTATCTACTAGCGACATCTAGCGACGAGTAGGGAGGCATGTAATTAATTAATGTTATCTACTAGCGACATCTAGCGACGAGTAGCGTAGCATCACTATAAAATGACAAAATATTCATAAAATAACAAGAATAAAGTGATAAGAAATGTTGCTGTTAGTTTTGTTCTTTATTTTTTTATTGTTTTAGCACATTTCACTGCTGTGTAAGATATATTTTCATTTAAACACGGGATGTTTACTCGTCGCTTGTCAGATTGCGAATGGTGCGCGAAAAGGCGGCGCTACTCAACATAGGGGAGCAAACCACTATCAGCGACTACGCTGTCGTGGAGTATTAACCACATCTAATTGTTCTCTTATATCGATGTTAACAACCAAGTCTTATTACTGTTAACGGGGGCACAGATACCCTGCTCTGTGTGAGTCATATCAACCCACATAGCCGCTCTGATATGGTAAAGTCATTCAAACTACAAAAATATTCTACACTACGTTTAGAGATAGACAAATATAATTTATATAATATAATTATTGTATAATATCTCATCTCACTAATATTATAAATGCGAAAGTATGGATGTCTGTTTGTTTATTTGTTTGTTCCGCTTTCACGCTGAAACTACTGAACGGATTGGGATGAAATTTGGTAAGTAGATAGATAAAGCACTCGGTTAACACATAAGATACTTTTTATCCCGGGAAACTTCTAAAAAGTGAAATATTTACTTTATCACGTTTGTGCCACTTTCACGCCGAAACTATTGAACGGATTTGGATGAAATTTGGTAAGTAGATAGACAAAACACTAGGCTAACACATAGAATACTTTTTATCCCAGAAAACTTGAGGGTTCCTGGAGGAACAGCTAGAAAGTGAAATTTTTTGATCATCACGTTTGTTCCGCTTTCACGCTGAAACTACTCGACGGATATATAGATAAAGCACTCTGTTAACACATATATAACACTTTTAAGTAAAGGCTGGAAAACAATATAGTAGAACATAGTTTAAGGGGGATCTGGATATAACATTTCCATGCCATCCTCAAGAACCGTCACAAATACAATATCCACGCGGGCGGAGCCGCGGGCAACGGCTACTATTATAAATGCGAAAATGAATTGTTTGTATGTATGACCTTCTACGTGGCACGCATTAACGGATCCATACAAGTCGAGTGTTGGATTGACCTTTTTTGGTGAAATATTCTTTTAAACCATGTGCTACTTCATTTTACCATGGCTTGAACATGAACTATAATATTTATGCTCAGTCGTTTTTTACAAGTTTTTTATGTTGGAATTCTTAAAATTTGTATTGAAAATATTGTATGACACATGTATGACTTTATGTAATAGGCAAACACCAGTTTCATTTATCGAAAGACATTCCATAGATGAGTATAATATTTATACTGCATTTACCGATGCAACAGTAGGCGTCATAGAGTGATTTCTACTTGTTTCCTCTTGACACCTCAACCAATCTTGATGTTTCACATGTAAGCACTCAGTGAGATGAAGAAAGTCAAACTCTATCTTTTATCCTGATTCCTTAAGCTCAAAACTGATTAGAAGGTAGGAAGGTAGTAAAACATAAGGATTATGAATCATAGCTGTTTTTATTATAGTTTTTTTATTAATTGGTATTTGGTATGGTATTCTTAAACACCCAGTTCTATCTTCTCATTTATGATTTCTTTAATCATTATAACAATCACTACATTATAATATCACAGCCAAGTGATGTTTATGAACTTTTAAATTAATGTTCAAAAATGTCCAGCATTCACACACTAAATATAATTTTTTGTCTTCACTTATTATCTACTGCACTTCACGTATTTGGCTGCCCCTGCTTTGGCAAGCTGGTCAGCCATTTCATTGCCGTGCACCCCGCGGTGGGCTTCCACATATTTCCATTTAACCTTAAGTTTGTGCTGTAGAGCATCCAGCTCTTTGAAGTCTATCTCATTTTTAACTGGCTCACCAGATTGCAGTCTCCACCCCTTATTTTTCCAATCTGTGAGGAAAGAATATATCAGTCTTACAAATTTTACAATTCAAATATACACAAAAATGTTTAGGAAAATAAAAATATTCCAGAAAGTTCAGTTTCAAATTTCAGTTGAAAAAGTCAATACAAATACTAATATTTACTCCAATGCCCGGGAAACATTTTTTAAGCAGTAGAAAAGAACCAGCTCTGCAGGATACTGACATGCAGAAAATGGTTTAAATATGTAGAAGAAGAAATACAAGATTCTTAAAGATTTTATAAATACTTACTAGGCATCCATTTGGTAACAGCATTGATGAGAAACTGCGAATCTGTGTTTATTGATAGCTTTGTGACACCACTCTGCAATGCTTGTTTAATTGCACACGTTGCTGCCTGGATTTCCCCGCAGTTGTTAGTGGCTCGCCCCGAGACTGGCTCGCTCGTGTTCAAAGGGTGGTCATCGCCCCAGTACACCCCTAGACCAGCACGAGCTCCAGCCCGGCCATTAGCTGAACATGCACCATCTGTGTACACCTGCACATACCCTTCATTATCTTTCTCAAATTCACCATTAGATTTATGCTTCTTTGCTTGAGGAGGCTCAATCAGTATAGTACTACGGCCCGAACTTGAGCTTTGACCTGCGGTGCTTTTTTTCACAATTCTATCAAGTCCTTTTCCAAAATTATTCACTCTCTTTTCAATGTCATCCAGCTGTCTTGATATCTGCTCACCCAAGTCGTCGGAGACATCGGAAGGTTCGTCTGATGTGTAATCATCTCGACTATAGCTCGAATAATTCTTTGTTACGTTTTTAGTGTTTGAGTATTTGTACTTTGAAGAGCCACGGTTGTTATTTGTGGTTGTTGAGTATGGTCGCTTTAGGTTATTACTAATTGGTCGAAATGTGCTTTTGGTTTTCGGGGCCGGAGGCGGACCTCCCTGTTCACTGTTTATAAACTGCTGAGCGCTTTCCGCAGAATCAAACTTTTTGTACCTCGCCCCAGAGAATCCCTTCACCTGCTGCTCGCAGTCGCCCCATGTCATGAAAATACCTGGATTACGGCCTCTTGCAACAGCGTAGTAAGGCATTTTGAATAGATTTATCGCACTACAAAGCCGGGTTTTGTGGGTATTAAAAGAAATATGTTGAAAATATAAACGTATAACCGTACTCCATGACATTTGATTGAATGTGTTTTAGAACAGTAACACATCGCTGTCAAATATAAAAATCGGATTTTGTTATCAAATAGTTATAATTATTAGTAGGTATGTTGATTTAGTATTTTAGTAGACAAGTAATGAAATATGTATGCTAACGATTACTTATTAAACTTATTTACTTATTTTACATTTGGAAACGGATGGCCTGTCAAAAAAAAGAGTATAAAAGACTAGTTTTTGAACGCTCTTTATTTCAGAAACATTTGGTATGTGCGTCTGGCCAATTTGTTCCGAACCTACTGGACCGATTAAGTTGAAACTTAGTACACATATATAGAGCGTTTCAACAAATAGTTCCTATGCCGTTATGTTGGCTCCCCTGTCTATCAACGACATCAACACGCGAAGACGCTTCTATAATGCATTTCAACAAATAGTTCCTATGCCGTTTTATGTTGGCAGCAATGTTTTCCACGCACACTACATAGAACTCAGACACACACTATGGATGACATTGACATGTGTCAGTTCCATAGTAAGTTTGTTTACGTTTTGCTTTTTTTTGATTGGAATGAAGTATACATAGAATGCAGACACACACTAACAAAATCGGTAGAAGAGTTTTCGCGTGTGATGTCGTTGATAGACAGTGGTGCCAACATAACGGCAAAGGAACTATTTGTTGAAACGCTTTATAGTGTGTGTCTGCGTTCTATGTGTAGTGTGTGTGGAAAACATTGCTGCCAACATAACGGCATAGGAACTATTTGTTGAAACGCTCTATAGATTTCTGTGACCCAAATACGGAGACGTGTAACGTGTAACCCTTTAGGGGTTTGACGTCTACTTCTAAGGAACGGCCACTTGCTACTACTACCACTTCTCTATAGTTCACATCCAATCAAAAAAAGCAAAACGTAAACAAACTTACTATGGAACTGACACATGTCAATGTTATCTGCAAACTAGGTACATTTGTTTACCTTTTGCTTTTTTTTGATTGGAATGAACTATAAATAAATAATTCTGTGTGGGAAAATTGGAAAACTAAAATAAACATTTTGCAAACTTATACCGTGTGAAATACTAAATAGTAGGGAATTTAGTGCAACGCCTAGTATGGGAACCGTTTTATTTTGGATCCGGCGCTCAAACTTGGCACAGTTGTTCCCTAGGCCGTTCTGAGTGGATTAAGCCCGGGAGCCATCGGGAGCCATCCCCCGTTTGGCAGGGGGAGGGGGGGGAAAGTATGTTTCTGCCGCGCTCCATTTATGGGCTTATATCTCCAAAACTATTGACACTAGGGCAAGTAAGATATCATTTTCGTATGATTAAAGGATGAAGAATTCATTTCTGTAACAAAAAAAATAACTTTCCATACATAAAAAAAGAAATATTTGATAAAACGTATAAAACATGACTACCTTTTTTCCGCATATGTGTCGATTAATTTTTAATGGTCTAAGATATTAGCATGAAAAAAATATATTCTGAAAGCCACACTTCCTAGAAATATAAAAATATAAATTTCATTAGAATAGCTTAATAAATACTTAGTGAAAAAAATAGAATTCAATGCGTGGCAGTGTAGCATAAAACTTTCAGAAGTTATATTTCTTTCTTTTTTTCTACGAAAGGTATGTTCTTTTGTAGCAAAAATGAATTTTTCATCCTTGAAATATCTGAAAATGATATCGGACTTGCCCTTATACCTATAGTTATGGATATAAACCCCAAAAAAGAGCGACTCAACAAGTAGATAATGAAGTGTGGGTGGTTTTTTCCACATATGCGTCGATTAACTTTTAATGGTCTAAGATATTAGCATGAAAAAAATATATTCTGAAAACCGCATTTCCTAAGATTATAAAAATATAAATTTCATTAGAATAGCATAATAAATACTTAGTGAAAAAAATATAATTCAATGCATGGCGTAAAACGCTGCGGTCCGTGCGGTTCTAAATTTCAGCAGTTATATTTCTTTTTTTTCTTCGAAAAGTATTTTCTTTTGTTGCAGAAATGAATTTATCATCCTTGAAATATCCGAAAATGATATCGGACTTGCCCTAGTACCTATATTTATGGAGATATAAGCCTCAAAAGGAGCGCGACCCAACAAGTAGATAATGAAGTGTAGGTGGTTTTTTCCACATATGTGTCGATTAACTTTTAATAGTCTAAGATATTAGCAAGAAAAAAATATATTCTGAAAGTCACATTTCCTAGAATTATAAAAAAATAAATTTCATTAGAATAGCGTAATAAATACTTAGTAAAAAAATATATCATTTAATGCTCGGCAGAGTAGCATAAAACGCGCGGTTTTAGTATCTGTTGTTCGTAAGTAAATAAAATGAATCATCTAGCACCCAAAAATGACTGCTAACTAACATAATATAAATAGGTACATAATATTATTATTTAAATATTTCTCGCATGCACAAAATATTTGTCACGTAAAACAAAAAATATTTTCCTTATAAAAAAGTACGTAACTATTTCTCATACGAATTATGGTGGTCTACTATCTAACTTGCGTGGTCGCCTTGATCACCCAGGTTAACTGACTTCAGATAAGGTCATACATACATAACCATAATGAGTTGACTCTTATTGGCGCATTAATCTTGTAACCGTTTACGTGCTCCGCAAGCCACGTCAAATTATTTTCTTAACAACAGATGCAGTCCACGCTCGGACCAGTGCCTATACAACTCTAAAACCTCGAAAGCTTTCAGCTCGAGTTGCACAACCGCTTCGAATGCGGAAGGTTTGTGGATATTGTCCAAACGGCTGAGAATAAAGTCTCAACATCAGACGTTCAAAAAGAACATCTCGGATCTCGGACCAGCGAGCTCATGGAGAACAGACAGAGCCTGATTCTGAAATCCTCTGAAGATGCTTGTCAATATCGGCGACTAAACAGACAGATCTCCAAGTCCTTGATCCGCGATATACGTCAATTTAATACCAATCGTATTAAAGAGGCTATCGAGCGCAATAAAAGGTCAAAAGTATTCGCAAGGGATCTGTCTGCTGGTCAAAGCCAACTGACAAAGCTGAAGACCGAGGATGGTTGAGTCATGTCATACAAGCCCGAGCTGTTGGAAGAGGTTGAGAAGTTCTACGGACAATTATACACGACTACATGCTTACCTGTCGTCAGTAATCTGGCTGAAGATCCGAGAGCCGGATTGACCCGACACTATACCGAAGATATCCTAGATTTCAGCCTGTGTGAAATTAGAATGGCTCACAAACAGCTTAAGAACAACAAGGCACTGAGTGATGATGGAATTACGGCTTAGCTTCTGAAAGCAGGTGGAGAACCGGTAGTTATATCTCTTCAGAAGCTATTTAATTCCGTCATGCTCGAGGAACGAACGCCTACAGCATGGCACAGAAGTGTGGTGGTGCTCTTCTTCAAGAATAAGAAGGGTGATAAGATAAGACAAGCTGTTTTCGAGAGTCATTACGAATCGTCTGGAACGCAGGTTTGACAACTTTTAGCCTCCCGAACAAGCCGGTTTACGAAAATGCTTCAGTGCCGTAGACCACATACCTACATACGCTGCGGCAGATCACACAGAAGATCGAAGAGTATAATGGCTTTTGTGGACTATGAGAAAGCATTTTAATTCGATCGAGACCTGGGCTGTGTAACAGTCTCTCCAAGGGTGCCAAAATGACTATCGATACATCGAAGTGTTGAATTGTTTGTATGAAAACGCCACCATGTCGGTCCACCTCCAGGATCAGAATTCAAAACCTATTCAGCTGTAGCGTGGGGTTAGACTGGAAGACGTTTTCAAGCTTTTGGACTGGAGAAGACTCGGCATCAACATCCATGGTGAGTACATCACTCACCTTCGATCTGCTGACGATATTGTGATCATGGCTGAGACCTTGGAGGAGCTAGGCGCAATGCTCGATAGACTCAGTAGTCTCCCAACAAGTGGGTCTTAAAATGAACGTGGATAAGACGAAAATCATGTCAAACGTCCGTGTTACATACACTCCTCTGAAGGTTGGAGACTCTACACTCGTAGTTGTTGAAGAATATGTATACCTCGCACAAACAGTCCCGTCAGGTAGGCCCAACTTCGAGAAAGAGATCAATAGTCGAATCCAACTCAGCTGGGCAGCTCCGCAATATGTTCACGTCCAAAATACCGCAGTGTCTCAAGACTAAAGTCTTTGACCAGAGTGTTGCCAGCGATGACATATGGATCCGTCACATGGTCGCTTACTATGGGCCTCATAAGAAGGCTCAAGGTCACCCAAAGGGCGATGGAGCGTGCTATGCTTGGTGTTTCCCTTCGTGATCGAATCAGAAATGAGAAGATACGTAGGAGAACTAAAGTTACCGACATAGCTCTCATAATCGCTAGACTTAAGTGGCAGCGGGCAGGGCACATAGCTCGTCGAACAGATGGCCGTTGGGGCAGTAGAGTCCTCGAGTGGCGGCCGCGCACCGGAAGACGCAGTGTGGGCAGGTATCCGGCTCGGTGGACCGAAGACCTGGTGAAGGTTGCGGAAAGCCGCTGGATGCGAGCCGCACAGGACCGGTCGGTGTGGAAATCCTTGGGGAAGGCCTTTGTCCAGCAGTGGACGTCTTTCGGCTGATAGATAGACAGACCGATAGATAGTAAACCACCATTATTCGTATGAGAAATAGTCACATTTTTCGGATTTTATCATATTATGTTTTTTTAAGGAAAATATTTTTTGTTCTACATGACAAATATTTTGTGCGTGCGAGTAATATTTAAGAAAGAAAGAACAAAAGAAAAAAGTTTTTTCAGCAACAAAACATAAATCAAAAGAACTAAAAAATAAGAATATTATGTACCTATTTATATTATTTACTTAACAATCATTTTTGGGCGTTAGATAATTCATTTTATTTACTTACGAACAACAGATACTAAAATCGCGCGTTTTATGCTACTCTGCCGAGCATCAAATTATATTTTTTTCACTAAGTATTTATTATGCTATTCTAATGAAATTTATATTTTTATAATCTTAGGAAATGCGGTTTTCAGAATATATTTTTTTCATGCTAATATCTTAGACCATTAAAAGTTAATCGACGCATATGTGGAAAAAACCACCCACACTTCATTATCTACTTGTTGAGTCGCTCTTTTTTGGGGTTTATATCCATAACTATAGGTATAAGGGCAAGTCCGATATCATTTTCAGATATTTCAAGGATGAAAAATTCATTTTTGCTACAAAAGAACATACCTTTCGTAGAAAAAAAGAAAGAAATATAACTTCTGAAAGTTTTATGCTACACTGCCACGCATTGAATTCTATTTTTTTCACTAAGTATTTATTAAGCTATTCTAATAAAATTTATATTTTTATAATTCTAGAAAGTGTGGCTTTCAGAATATAATTTTTTCATGCTAATATCTTAGACCATTAAAAAATAATCGACACATATGCGGAAAAAAGGTAGTCATGTTTTATACGTTTTATCAAATATTTCTTTTTTTATGTGTAGAAAGTCATTTTTATTGTTACAGAAATGAAATGCGTTTTACGCCATGCATTGAATTATATTTTTTTCACTAAGTATTTATTATGCTATTCTAATGAAATTTATATTTTTATATTTCTAGGAAGTGTGGCTTTCAGAATATATTTTTTTCATGCTAATATCTTAGACCATTAAAAATTAATCGACACATATGCGGAAAAAAGGTAGTCATGTTTTATACGTTTTATCAAATATTTCTTTTTTTATGTATGGAAAGTTATTTTTTTTGTTACAGAAATGAATTCTTCATCCTTTAATCATACGAAAATGATATCTTACTTGCCCTAGTGCCAATACTTTTGGAGATATAAGCCCACAAATGGAGCGCGGCAGAAGCAAACTTTTCCCCCCTCCCCCTGCCAAACGGCGGATGGCTCCCGATGGCTCCCGGGCTTTTTCCACTCAAGACGGCCTAGGGAACAACTATGCCAAGTTTGAGCGCCGGATCCAAAATAAAACGGTTTCTTGCACTAAATCCCCGACTAAAGTTAAATTGAAATGTCATTTTTGTTCAATTTTCGTCTTTCAGTCTATTTCTGTCAATGGTCGAGGTAACATCGGACAAAATGTGTGTAAAATCGTAAAAATGCCAAGTTGCATCGTTGTCTGATACGGAAACCGCACTGGACATCTCAATAAATCAAACGTGCGGGGTTTCATACCAGAAGTAAGCCATATATTGACTAATTTTTATTTAAATAACTTCGTTGCAAAACATATGGTAGTGATGTAACACTTCATCGACTTTTCGATAGATATAGCAAAAAGTTTAGCAACAAAAAATATCCGACTGCATATTTACCAAAGACAAGTATATTTACATAGTTTTATCCAAAGTAGACATGAAATGTATTTGACTTATTTTTTCTTCTAATTATTTTCAGTTTCCAAAGGAACCCAAATAAAAATTAAACGAGAATTAAGACAATGAGCAGACACGACAGCTGGAAAATTAGATAGATATTTCAGTCGTATTTTGAGTTTTGTCATTTTCAAATACTCTATTGCTATTCGACGATTTAAATCCTTAGACAGTTGACATCTTGCGGTGATTGGTCGTAATTCAAACATATGACATTCTTAGATTAAAAAATTCGAACAGTTATGAAGCTTCCCCCTCCCGCACCTCAGATTTTCCCCTCAACTTGGTCCACGCGGTTTCATATTGAAACTGACGTATTAGCGTTCTATAGAGGAGCGGAGCGACGATATAAAACTTCTTTGCTTACAGATTACAGGTACACCTATAAGAAGTCGATGGTCTTAAAATAAGATGGTCTTCTCAATATTGTTTGTTTGTAATAAAACCCTCGGTGTCCGGTGCGCGCTTGCACTTGTCCGTTTTTTTTAGATTTTTCGGTTTGAAATCTTAGGAGATAAAGGGTATTTTTTAAACACATGAAACCTTAGATATGACAAAATACCTATATTTTAGTTTTAAGTTTTTAACCGCCTCTATGGTCTAGTGGCTAGCCTGCTTGCTACACATCAGGAGGTCGCGGGTTCGATTATCAGCGGAGTCCAACTTTGTAGGACTCTGTTTGGTTGGTGGTAGGGCATTTTCTGAGCCCGCCCACCTAGCTAGCTACCACCATCTTACCAAAGCTTCGCCAAACATCAGTGTTAATGTGTTCATCGCATTGATGTGTTTCGGCATGGATATAAGATAGCCAGTTCCCCATTGCGTTGGAGAATCACTCGATTTCAGACCATTAAAATAAAAGCCGAAATGTTTTAATTTTGTTGGGTTGTATCATATATAACCGCTAGGTATTAAAACGAAGGTACTAACATAAAATAATAACTAAACACACAGAGATAAATTTAATGTACTTTATTATGATGCTTATAACAATAGGCCTGACGCCTTCATTTCGTAATGATAACACACAGTTTCTAATTTGTATAAAACCTTACATATAACCGCTGATCAAACTAAGAATCTCTAATGTATTTTTAATAATTTAGTACCTATGTATATTCCGACTACGATTTTAAAACAAAATAAAATACCTTTACCCAAACTAAAAGAGTTTTCATAGAGTAGGTAACTTTAATTATAAATAATAGATCAAATAAGAAGTATATAATGTTTAATTACCTACTGCAACGAATTTAAAGTACCTTTAGGCTGAATCAATAGTTTAAAAAGAATATAAAAATGGCACTATTCAAGAAACTGGGTTTGGGGTTATCAAACGGAAGCATAGTTTATTAATAAACTACATAGTCAATTACATTAATCTTTCACACTGTCATTACAATTCAAATGTTTTATGAATTTTAATTAGATACCTTATGTTGGTTGTCATCACCATTACTGATCCAAAGGATCCAATACCACACGATACATACGTATACGCTACAATTATGCATACCTAGGTACATACTAAAAATACCTAAAGGTAATATAGTGTGTCAACCGCTAACACTCGGTAACTAAGTATACAATACATACCTACTTATCGTCTAAATTAATTATTATCCATACTAAATTATTATTAAAACTTAAATAAAATTCCTACTTAATTCAAATGTCGTAGGCAATCTAAAACCTTATCCGTTTTTTAATAAAAAAATCTAACAGTACACAACATATCGATAAAATTTGTTAAAAAGGTGAACAATTTATTTGGTTAATACTTGGTAAAATTAGATTGATTGGGGATTGATGTAATATAAATAATATTTCTGTTATAACATGGAAATGACTAGTTAACATTAGTAAAAGACGCTCCATTGAGGAAGAAACGTGATTTTGGAAGTTTAGAACACAAACATGCATACTAGTACCTACTTATCCGAGTAAGTACAATACATAACATAATCTACACAACTCATTTACAATCAACAATTTAGAGGAGGCACAGTATGTTGTTTTATAAGAGCATACTTACGTTACGTTTACGTTACGTTTGAAGGGTTTCGCGTATGAGCTTAAAGGATATTTTCCACATAAACAGTTACAGATTTTACTCAATGGAAAATACCTACCGTATTATGTAAGGCAAAAGTTTGCATTTAAAATTAACACGAAGCTATTAGGTATACTTATACCTAATAGCTACGTGTAGGTCGCGTAGCGAGGGGGCAGCAAAACTTAGTTTTTAAATATCCTAAATTGTAAATTATCGTTGCCAGATCGTAAAATTGAACAAAAACCTCTGGTTACGTTAGGTCAGGTTATTGGTGTTACTACAGATTTGTATGAATGTTATAATACCTCGTAGATATACCTAAAGGAACACCAAAGGGCTCCGTTGACTTTGTATTGTCGGAGCTCCTCAATTATATGGCCAGTCATTTCATGGTCTCGCCGATTCCTATGATCTGACCACATTGGTGTTTCTTTTTTAGTGCCCAATATTTTAGTCAGTGCTTCTACTCCTAATTCCAATCAACTTTCCCCAAGGAACCCATAGTCTAATCGCAAAAAAAATTTGGACTCTTCATTGAAATCGATCAGCCATGCGGGCAAATTAGTATGAAGAGTCCAAAATTTTTTTTGTGATTTGACTACATTCCTTGAAGAAAGTTGATCGGAATCAGGAGTACTGACTGAAATATCCGGCATTAATAAAGTAGCATCCTGTATACATAATAACATTTAAATAAAAGCTTGTAAATAAGTAGTACGTTATTTAATACTTCATGTACCTTTAGGGCAGTCTTAATATTGTGGTAAGTAATCGTGGATACTATTTTTTTGCCCAGATTAGATGATAGTGCTCTATATCTAAAAGATTATGCAAAAATAGTCTTTTTGTAAGTTAGGGGATACACTTTCATCTTCGAAGGAGGTAAGTAGTTGGATTTTAAATTGCTTGTATTATATTGTACCTATTTTAGGTAACTGGTGTACGGTGGATATAAAGTAATTGTTTTAATTTATAAGTTGAAGATATCGTATGTAGGTAGGTATATATGTATAGTTACAGTTCGTCATGGTCTCTGGCAGCGCTGATTCAGCACCTGTGGACTACAACGTCAATCTAGAAACCTAGCATTACCTAGTAAAGCATATTTACAGCTGCAATTTACTATTATCCACCTAGATGTAATATATATAATTTTCAAAATAGGGTAGGTAGCTCTATGGTTATCTAAATTGAAGTCATTCTAGTAATCTAGAGTAGATCAAGAATATATTTTTTAAAATTTTTACTACCCCATATATACCCAATGATGATTTTTATAAAAAAAAGTGATATCCGCTCTACTGCTTTACTCGAAAATGTGCGTGTTTAATTACCACTTCTTACATTGTATATGTATAATGCAGTGTACGTAATTAAATAAATCTGTTGATTAGCAAATTATTAATAATAATTTTCAATTAATATTTAACGGATGGATCGATGATATGAATAAGTTAAGATGACGGTCAAGATCGATGAAGAGATTCGTAAGTTCGTAAACTAGATATTTAGTAAATTGTCAACTATTACATGATATGCTTGCTGAAACACGTGCGCAAGAGTCAGTAAGTCAGTAGGTAATACAAAATAAATAACTAGTTGCTAGTAAAATGCTCGATACTAGTCTATAAAATGTTCATAAATAAAGTTTGTTCAGTTTCACAATAATATTACCAACGCTGTAATTCAACACAAGTAGCAGTTCAAACGGGGAAGTGTCCTCTACATCGTCACAAGGCACGTATCGACCGCTAGGCTAGGATACGTTGAAAAAATATTTCTCTGTTCAAACACAACTGTGTAACATTATCGCAAGATCAGTCTGAAGCGCTCGGCTGCTATAATGATTGTTATTTAAACAAATTGCACGAATGTGATCTTTGGTGTCCCACTGTAAACACATCACTGCGCCCGGCACGACCACTTCCTGCGCGCCGCCAGCGCCCCCTATATGGAGCACTCGTCGCTGTCGCGCGCGTAGTCGTCGTCGTCGTCCTCGCGGGCGCTGCTCTTGCGCACCTTGCTCGACACCACCCCCGTGTTTACCTTGCTGAACAGATTACTCCGATTTATCTTTGCAATCTCTCTTTGCGGACTCAGTCTTTCAGCCACTGCTCTCTCGTAGTTATCGGAAATTTTATTCGTCATTCCATTCACTGGGCTGGTCACTGGAGACTTTGGTTTGTTGGGAGATGTTATAGTTTTCTTTTCCCCGTTTTTGTCGAAGAGCGCTCCGCTGGTTGCGGCTGTGTACGAAGGGGGATCTTTCGCTCGCGCTCCCGCTGTGCCCAGTAACTGAGAGTAGAGAAAACTATTGTTGCCAAACGCGGAATATTTGTTATCCATCTTGCCATTGACCATCATTAAGCTGACTGGTTTTTCAGGTGGTACAGGTTTCTCTGGCAATTTCTTCTCGGGGTATCCGTTTTTAAGGGCAGGAGCGGTTTGTGACTGAGCCCATTTCTCGCTATTTCCTATGGAGTAGATGGAGCTAAGGTTAACGTATCCTGGGGCTGTGGAAGCCTGGTGTGGCCGGGCTGGAGAGGAGACCGCGGGATCTCTGTATCGGCTCACAGTGGCCGCTGCCCCCGTTAAACTATCGCTGAGGGTTGAGTCCTCCATACTGGAGTCCTCGATCACCTCCGTGTTAATGTCGTCTATGTTTGGCGATAAACAATCCTCGTCCGTCTCATCGTATGAGCTGAAAATATAAAACAAAGACACGTTATAATGACATCTAATAGCTGTAGTGTATCACGTAAGTAATATGCATATGTACTGAATGCAAGTGAACCTTAATTAAGGCATCTGTTAGTGTCGCTTCATGCCTGATGCTGATAAGTACTGTATTAATTATTGACAAACAAAAGCATCATTGTGTACAGTAGAAGTCGGTAACAAATAATGAACATATATACAGGAGAATGTTTCATCAGTAAGGCAGACAAAGATCTCAAAGCAAAATCAACAGCAGATACTCGAAGGAGAAAATGGGAACCTCAATGAGACTTGGCTATAACGCTGGTTGGAGTGTCAGAATTCCAATGCAATGCTCACACGCAAAAGCCGCAATAGGATGATGAGAAGAATTTGGCCACAAATAGTCTGCAACGAGTCACTTAAACTCGTCTCTTAAGCATCAGCCTTTTAAAATGATCTCCATCGCAGTAGAGGGAACACAATAATCAACACTGCAACCATAAACTCGTCCTTACCCTATCATAGCCGGTCCTGTCTTCCTCCCTGATGAAAGAAATTTATATACTTATAGGTAAGGAAATGGACAAAACATAAGGCACAGATACATAAACATAATTTTAAATAAATAAGTCAAATAAAACTATATAACATGGGGCAAAACCGATACAAATCGTGTCTATTTCTATAGTGATGTATGTTAATGATGAAGTTAAAGGAGTAAATAAATATTAATAAGAATGATATTATAACGGTGTATTTGTTTATGTAATCAACTCAGGTTTCTTTCAGTATTTTTGCATTCAGAACATATTGGATAACAAGAACCTACTTTAAGAGAGAGACGAGGTAGAGTGCAAGGTCTTAAGTTTCGAGATGATTTTCGATCTAGTGCGTATTACCCATGATGCATCAAAATGCTCTTCTCTATCAAACGTATAATTGGTGTCTAGTGCTTATTATAGGGGCTCAAGACATATCTTTTAACCATGTGCATCTACTTTACCACTTCATTTGTAAAATCGAAATCCGTTACTCCTGCACATCTCAAGGAATCGACTCATATATTTCTTTTTCTCTGATTCTCTCATTAGCTTATACAATTGCCTGTTTATGGTGGGAAAGAAAACGTAATGCACTTTAATATAAAACGTCAATTAACTCTCAAGATGTCTGTAAAACTAAAGGTGCTCTTACATCTGGTCCTGGGCGTCGCTGCCGCCTTCTTCGGCTACCAACAATTCATACTCTTCTGCAGCAAACCTGTCCCATTCTGACATCTGAAAATGAAACAGAAATAAAAATATTTTTAAGTATATGAAAACTACTGGCAATGGGCTCTCTTGTCGCTAGACTTTCACCACCAATTCGGACCTTGCCTCCGTGTATGTCGTCGAGAGTTCGGCCTCACCAATTCAGGATAGAGATATACATGGTGTAAGAAAAACGTTCAAAACCGGTTATGCAGTTAAGTACTATAAGTATCTATAGTAATTATAGAATTAATGTAGCAAAGGAATTACGTAAAGCCGTTGGTGCTGGCTGGTATCACTAGAGGGCAGTCGTTAAACCATGACGGAGTCCTATAGGCGGCATGAAAACTTCTGACAGTGGGGTTGGTCACTAGCCCCACAACCTCCACCTATTGGGACTTGGACCCGTGTGTGGAGTATGGCCTAACCTTCCCGAGGTTTAGGAAGAGACCCGTGCCCCTGCAGTGGGGAGGATATGGTTGTTAACATGCAGCAAAGGAATTCACTCACATCTGAGTCGGAGTCCCGCTGCGTGGCGAACGGGTCGCGCTGCTCGTGGTCGAGGTACTTCTCCAGGTTGAAGAACGTGTCGAAGAAGATCGGAGTCAGCTTGCATCTCTTTAGATCGGTAAGGGTTATCTTGCCTTCTTCTGCTGGGTGCACCATGTCTAGCATCTGAAATATGGTGCAAATATACATATGAATGTCAGGCATGTCGGTCTGACAGGGACTTACAAAGCTGCTTTAAACCCTATTAAAGGTCCTCCACTCATCACTATTTAATTTTTTCCAAGTTAATTGAGAAAATACATCATCATCATCATCAGGCCTACTACATATTGACAGATGATTTGAGCAGCGTGAGTGTGAGTGGAGCATCGCCGCTCGTGACTAAAAAGTCCAATTCTGGAGCGACACATGCGGCCGCACGTCTGGCACGTGAACTGAGGCTGCGGGTCTGACAATACACGATTGTGCCTTTGGGCTCGCTTGTCGGCCAGGTTCTGAAACCAGGCGTCATCGTGTGCTTTGCAGCCATCAGATAAAGTTTTTTTTCATGCATTGCGGTTGGACGCAAAATTTTCCCATTGGTTGCCGTCGATCTTAAACTCAAACTCAAACTCAAAATGTTTTTTATTTAAGTAGATGCTTTACACATGCTTTTAAATCGTCAATATTTTTTTTCTACCTAGCACAAAGTCCCTACCACGCGGGACTTGTACACTCAACGTTTCGGGAAGTGTTTGCGAAGCGAGAAGAAACGTCGAGCCCAAAAGAAACTCGCTCCAACACATTTTTTAAATAAAATCTTAAATTCTATTACAATTCATGTTAACAATAAAACTGTGAGCTGGAGGATCTATACATGTCCATATATCATTGTCATTTACATAATCTAGTATTTTGTAATACCCTTTAGAGCATAAACAATTTTTCACATGCAATTTGAATTTGTTTTCTGGCAAACTAGTCACATTTTCGAGTATTTTGTTATAGAACTTTACACACTACCCCATAAATGACTTCTTAACTTTACTTAGTCTCGAATAGGCAACATCTATGTTATTAATATTTCTTAGATTAAAATTGTGTTCACTGTTTTTATGAAACAAGTGCAAATTTTTACGTAAATACATGATATTTTCGTATATGAATTGACTAGCAACAGTAAGAATATTAATTTCTTTAAACATATTCCTCAACGACTCGCGGGATCGCATCTGGTAGATTGCGCGAATTGCCCTTTTTTGCAAAATGAAAATCGTTTCAATATCAGCCGCATGTCCCCAGAGTAAGATTCCGTAAGACATTCTACTGTGAAAATAACTAAAATACACTAGTCTCGCAGTACCTACATCTGTCAACTGTCTTATTTTCTTAACAGCATATGCAGCTGAACTTAGCCGTCCCGCTAAGGTTTCTATGTGTGGGATGCATTGCAGTGTAGCTAAAGTTATACCTAAAAAAACGGTCTTATTTACAAAGTCCAATACATTATTATCTACAATTACACTGTTTTCAATTTTCTTTACATTTGGTAATGAGAATTTTATGCACTTTGTTTTCTTTGCATTTAAGAGTAGATTGTTAACAGTGAAGCACTTTAGAATCTCTGAAATGCAGCCAACAATCAATTGATTCAAAACAATCAAGTGACAGATTGCAATAGAGAGTGAAAATGTCGTTTAAGTATGACTCCAGGTTCCTAAGGGAAAGGTTTTATTAACTAACAGTAAGTATATACGAGTAGGTGTGGCTATGGTGAGCAGAAAGCCGAGATAACTAAAAAGTTCCACAATAATGTGTTTCACGATCATTCCGTAAAAGAAAGTTCAAATTCCGTAAAAGAAATAGACTCACCGACATAGCTCGTTGAATAAGCAATTTGAAATAGCATTGGATAGGTCAGTTCGCAGAACTGATAACCAATGGGGGACAAAGGTTCCGAATGGCGACCGCGCGACCATTTAGTAACATAGTCTGTGAACACAGTGTTGGAAGCCTCCCCACTTGAAGCCTTACAGTTTAGTTGATTTGCTGCATGCATGAGGCTCAGACCAGTACTAAATACAAATTTAACGCGGATGCCTGTGATCAACAGTGCACTTCTTCCAGCTATGATGAAACTGTGCGCTACCGGGCTTAGCTAAACAAAACACTATTAATATGTACAAAAGTAGTTGTTAAGGCCTACCTGACACAAACAGTCATTGAAAGGCAATGTCTCGATGCCGATAGCCTCCATCCGTTGCATCTGCTCCTCATAGAAGTACTCCAGCTCATACATGGAAATGTAACCATCGCCGTCCAGATCCATACATCTGCAAAATAAATACAAGGAAGGTTCTTCGTTGAATCTCCATTTCACTCAGACTTAAGGTTAAGGTTTTCATATAAAAGACCAAAAAGTGGAGATTTTAAAAAAATACACAAAAGTGGTGATATCTCGAAAACCAGCGAACTTTTACTAGGTCATGTTGATGTCATCTGATAGACCTGAAGCCACTCTATCTCCAGTGTCACTTTGGCATGTCATCTCTGGGAGAGTCTGTATAAAGGAATTTGTTTATAGCCGCTAGACATTTCACATAGAAAAGTTGAACAACATAATAAGACGGGAGAGTACATATTCAAAGAAACTAAATAGAGGAGCGGAAATACTCATAATAGTGACAGAAGGTCATTTCCGTACAGAGGAAGACCATCTTGAAATATGTAGGGGGTCGTCCATTAATCACGTGAGGCTCAAAAGGGGGGGAGGGGGTTCGAAAAAAATCACGAAATGACACAAGGGGGGAGGGGCGGTGTACTGAGATATCACGTGTATTTATTTTTTCGTTGAACGCGCGATTTCTAGAGTAAGTTCCAAACGTCGGACTGTTTTTGTTACGTTATTTTTAACTCATAACAAGGTTCGAAACGGCTTCAGGCAGTCAGAAACAACCTGCAACCTTAATGTCTGTCTGGACATTTTTATCACTGTGCTTAATTTTCCAAAATTATATTACATTAGACCTGTATTTAAAGATAATATTTTGTACCAAAAAATACACGTAATTTTAGGTAGGGTGGGGGGGGTTTAGTCTAAAACCTCACCATGTATCACCAGGGGGGAGGGGAGTATATAAAGTTGCTAGAAAACATCACGTGGTTAATGGACGACCCCTAGGTAGGTAAGTACTTAACAAATTGAAACTTCCAAAATAGTATACGGTTAGATGTTCTCGCTCGTTGTCTAAAAGATTAATTGGATCTACTGCAGTGCTATAAATAATAATACGATAGTTCCGCTGCCGTGACTGAACTCTATGAAAAGGGTTCACGACTCCAATGCGAAACAAGTTTGTCCGAAAATCAAATTTACTAACAGAATTCCTAGAAGTAATCGTCTCCCATACAAACTTAACACGTTAGCGTAGGAAACTTGTTTTAGATATATAGGATGACTTTAAATTAGTTCTTGATACGAAAGGGTATGTATGTGCTCATGATAACAAACAACTTTCCCTAAGAAACCCATAGTCAAATCGCAAAAAAATTTTTGGACTCTTCATACTAATTTGGCCGGTCAGTTGCTCGATTTGTATGGAGACTCCAAAATTTTTTTTGCGATTTGACTATGGGTTCCTTAGGGAAAGTTGTTTGTTATCATGAGCACATGCATACCCTTTCGTATCAAGAACTAATTTAAAGTCACCCTGTATAAAAAATACTTGGAAAGTGTACACTGTTTGTTAGTTACTTCGAAAAACTATTTAATTTTTTTAATTTTCAAAATAATCATGTGGTATTCCACGTCTGGTGGTGGTACAGAATCATCGGTGTGTCAGGGTCAGACCAACTGGCAGTTAACTGCTGTGTTTAATAACATATCTGTTAAATCTTAATCGATGTAGTAAATTTCGAACCAACATGTTTTATGAATTTATAAACCTTTTTAAACTTCGTCGAGTCGACTGCCGTCGCGCATGCAAGGCTCTCCAACTTTCGGTATTACAGACAGAGTCTTTCTGTACTTAATGCTTGCAAAGTTAACACAACTTTTGGAGGTCTTCTCGTTTAATAGAAAGGGGTAATCAAGAGATGGCTAATTGTAACAGAGTCAAGGTTCTGTTTGGGTACATTATACAGGTGCAACGAAAAAAAAGGTTTGAAAAATTAATAAACTCAAAATGTTTTTTATTTAAGTAGATGCTTTACACATGCTTTTAAATCGTCAATATTTTTTTCTACCTAGTACAAAGTCCCTAGGAGTCAATAGGAAGCTAGACCTAACGAACCAACTGGATATTCCGGTAATAGGCTCTTAAGCAGGCGAATGTTTTACTCCTTCATCATACTGAACTTCTGATATACAATACGATTTCTATAGGTACAAAAGCTGATATGAAGAGACCCAATATTTTTTTTTATTTCAGCTAAGTCGTAGAACAAAGTTATTGTAAGTGGTGACTGGTGAGGAGAAGCTCCAGTTTATACTCTATATACGGCAAAAGGGTAGAGGAGATTTAAAACAGCCATTATTTCAATACTGGCTGTTTCATCGCATATTTAATAACAGTGTAGGATGTCCTAAGATACCTTTACATATAGCACACACTCACCTAAACCAATATTCGATAGCAGTAGGATGTGTCTTGTCCTCCTCAGCGAGCAGGAACCAGACGAACTCTGTGTAGGACATCCTCGGTTCCCCATCGGGGGTCAGCCGGTTCTGGTTCCCGCGCGTCACGCACCCGCTCAGGACGCGCTCGATCATTCGACTCGAAAGAGCTGGAAAGTTTCAAGTTTGGAATGTTTTAAGAACTCATAAAAAACTTCTTCGTTTATCTCAAAGAAGCCGTCTTCTGAAGTTTCTCTAGTTTTATTTAACTACTTTTAAATTTAATCGTGAATAATGAAAAAAGTTATAAAGATGAGATCTGCAACATTTACCTAAAGAATAATGTTAATCACTAGAGAAAATGTTTAAGTTTAGCTTTTAACAAAAACCAGGATAAGATGGAAAGACTTACCATGATCGTTATGCCTCGCGAGGTCATGTCTATCTATAAATAGGTCGTGATCTCTATCCAGCTCCCAGAACTTACAGTATATCACATAAAAATGCTCATAACTGTAACAAATAACACAAATCATGTTTAATCTCGTTTATCGCGGCTTCAGTTTTATTTGAGCTATAAAGTTGATTGGTCAGTTAGTGTTTACCTAAAATATTGCGTGACTTGGTTGATATCCTCCTCGTCTTCGAGCAACTGAATGACTTGGAGCAGATTCGACCTCCGCAGCTCGGGGATCGATATTCTGCCCGACCATGACCGGTTCACGCAGTAAAATATCCTAGCAATCACCTGGAAAAAGAAGTTTTTCGTTACAATGTGAACAAGTGACATTTGAGCTGTGAAGATGTTTATACACATTTTTAAGCGAATTAATTTTTGCTCTACAAGAATTTTTAAGGCTCGTAAAGTTTGTAAATTGGGTGATAACTTATCATAAAAAAGGTAATAATTCAGCCTGTGACAGTCTTGTACAACCTTAAAACAGTAATGTAGAAAAAAAACTTAAAATGTAAAATAGGTAATGTTTTATTTATACTTGTGAAAAACAAAAGTTTTACATTAAACCTCATAAAATTGTGAGTTAAATTTTTAACCCATTCACAGCCTCGCTACGCTACTAGAAATCATGCGCCAACCGCCAACGTCGTCGGTTCCAGCCGATGAAAATGTATGAAAATCTCGAATCCTGGCACAAAAAACCGTTATCGGCCCTTCCCGACGGTGGCGGTCAAAAGGTTAAAGTTGTCATTTATATGTAGTTGTTGGTGCTTGTTATAAAGCTTGGAATTAGCGACATACAGGGTGTTAAAAAGAGTATGCGTTTGAGATTTAAAGGGGTTAGTCAGAATCAAGTATAGAGTATAGGAAAAAAGCCGATTTACAAATTTTTTTTTAGTTTTCCATACAGATTCTTGATTCACTATCTATTCAGAGTTAGTATGGGAACCTGAAAAAATATTTGAAGAAGAAGAGCGGATTTTTTCAATATTTTTCCTATATTCTATACTTGATTCTGAGTAACCCCTTAAAATCTCAAACGCACTTTTTTAAACACTACATATATTCTACTAATCAAATTCAGTGACATTTTCTCTGAAATTATGATTTTGATATTTGCTCATAGGATTAATTGTTTCTGAATGATAAGCACTCACAGTATGCACGTATCTCGAGTGGAACTCGGTGGCCTCCTTCAGGAAAGAGAGGCCGGGGTGGGTGTCCACCACGTCCTGCACCAGCGGCACGAAGTCTTCCGGAGCCAGGGTATTACTCTTCCCTCGCGTCAGGATGTACACAAACCGGGACGCCTGATCGTGACATTGGGTAGTCATTCTGGAATCAAGAAAAGATGGTAAGTCGATGGCTGTTAAGAAAATCGGTGTATATTGATAACAAGCTTTGGCAACATAAATTCAAGAAAGCATATCTCTAGGTACAAGTGTGTTATTGCAAGTAGTTTAAAAAACAATTCTTATCACGTAATATCGTTTCTAGTTAGTTAATTTACAAACAAACAAGATTTCACCCAAAATGACAAAATCAAAAATATGAATTAACTCTCGCTAGATAGTCTTCGCCTTTTCGAAAAGAAAGTAATAATTGGGGACGTAAAAATGACATAAGAAGGTTTCTTTATGATAGGTATGACAATAATATACGAGGTACACTGACTCAGCGGTATCCATATCAATTCTCTCATAAAAAGTTTTAAAGGTGATCCTTCAAGGGAACCTTCAAGTTAAAAAGTATAATCTGATGATGTAAGAAGATACTAACTCTCGCCAGAAGTCGATAAACTTGTGCCCGTCAACTGGTGCGTGTAGGCTTTGCTGTGTGCAGAGGAACAGCGGCATCTTCCAGTAGAGCGGGCACTCGCATGCCTTCACGATGTGCTTGAAGCTCTCTCGAGGGACCTGTGGAAGATAGGACTTGGTAACAGGTTGTTTGCGTGTCAACTTATGTAAGGCAATAAAGATGACAAGATTACGGATGTCTACAGAAATGGAAATCTTTATGGCCTGACTACTTGCCTGCCTAGTGACGCGTAGAAAAAATATATCGTATTAGAAATCTGACATAAATGACTATCCAAATTAAGCCAAGCTTTACATTTCATCTACTATGTATTTCAGGTGGGGGAGGGCGCTAACATTATTTGTTTAGGAGACACTTATAGCCTATTAACATAACAAACAAAAGGTAAACATTGTAAACAAACAGAATCTTTAACATAATTATTTTTGTGACCTTTCAAAGGATTATTGAAAAGGCTTCTTCAATAATGAAGATAACAGTTTATTATGATCATTAATAATCTTCATGAAATACGCAATGGTCCACCCTCTGGCATTTCCCCTTACTCATTTCCGGGACGTAAACTTTTATCAATATAAATACGACGTTTATGGAGATAATGAAACGACCCATTGTTTGGTGTCCTTTCCTTTCTCAGCGGTGCGATTATTGCCTTCCGGCTAACGGCTCTGTGGGAGCAATGGTTTATAGCTTAAAAGCCTAACATTTAATGCCATCAATCAAATGGCTATATCTGGATTCTACAATCTAGATCAGCTTCCTGGTACAGAGAGTTCCATCTTAAATGACAACACGGTTCCCAAGATGCTGGAAGTGCAGTAATCATATGCCTCGGGCAACTGGGGGAAGTCAACCTGGTATTAACGGTCTGCGACAAGCAACATTGCTGTTTATCTACGAATTTGTTGAAAAGTGTAGACTAGAGTTTAATAGCAACAGTAGGTAAACAGTGATATTATGTTGTAAACGATAGGCGGATTTAGTACAGGTTTCTTGGTTAATCGATGGCTTTATTCATACATTTACGTGTAACAATTATTTATTTACGCACTGAATAACTAAGGAAAATCTCCAAAAAAAGAATTTGAACTTTCCATATTTCCATATACATAATAAAAATTATGTTTATAAATTATAGCAATATCTTATTAAGGGTCTCTTCGAGAAAATTGTTTAATCTGATGATCAGAAGCCTCAATTATCGGGCTCTACATTTATTATATTATACTCTTACGAACCTAATATTATTTGAATACCATAGTCTGACTCCTTTCTAGGACTATAAGTATTTATAGATACATATTTCTAAACTTTGCACTTGGCTGGTTTTGGGATGGGCTCATTATCGCTTAATTACTTTTACGCCATATTTGTCGCTGTCACGCTCCTGCGCCGCCTTTGGGACAACTAACTTCCGCTCTGACTACTCGTTCATTTATGCCAAGTTTGAACGTCGTCCGGTGTGTGTTATTTTCGGCTACGATGAACTCTTAAGTCTAATTTTAAAAAATACATCTCTGAAAACGTTCGTACTTATTTAGTAAAACAGCAGATTTCTTATCTACCTTTTCTTTTGCCCTTTTGTTTGGAGAAGTAGGTAAGAGGACAAATAAACACCCGAGAGCACCCTTATTTCACGCAAATGAAGCAGCGAGCAACAGCTATTATAGTAATATATATCAGATTATATTTCATGTATACATAGTGGTCTATTTCTGAGAATTCTATTCGTAATTTCTGATGATCGTTAGTAAAACCATTAATTGAAATCTTATTGCCTATTTAGTGTTTCGTATCATCATTTTCATTTTATAGCAGTCTGCTTTTAAGGTTGCATTCAGTAGGTAGCCTTGAAATCTGCATACACCATACATGTGGAAACTGTGTTGAATGAATGAGTAATTCGATTATGACTCACATACCTAGATGTTACGTATTTTTATTTACTAACTAAGCAAATGTTTATCTTTAAATAACTTCAAGCCTAAACAATAGGAGAATAATGAAAAATCCTTCATATTCACATACAAATCCCTTATTTCACATCTGATAAAATATGCAAAGCTCTTAAATTTCTGCAACGACCTATAAACAGAGTTATATCTATCATAAATGTACTACTTTTCACACTCTGAGTTGCCCAAATCTGACCTATTTATTGCCTTACGGCTTCGATCGTGAGATTACCTCATTCCCTTATTTTCTACTTCCTCTATCCCTCTTCTGTACCCCATAGGCGGCCGTGAGACAGCGGGGTCAGTGACCGGGAAACTAGGTCACGCCTAGTCGGGACTCGGGACTCGACTCTGGGACTATTTATAACGAACGACGACCCGATGGACGGCTAGGTTTGACTACGCGCCATAGGTAAATTGCGTTGCGTGCGACGACGTGTGAGTGACCACAAAGTACGGATGGAGATTTTGAAGCTTTGAATATCTAGTTTGTAATGAAGATAGAAAATAGATTATATATTTCTATTTACTCTTAGTAGTGTATGTGTGACTTGTCCATTGATTTAGGTAGATTCATTGTAAATTGTCTGTCTAAAATAGGCTCTCTCTTTGTAGGGGATGAGCTTTCGTGTAGATGAAATACTTGCAATAAACTTTAGAAAATAACGTTTATTGAAGAAAAAAATAATATAATTGATAAATCGCAATTGGCAATGCAAGGGCAGTTTCGAATATAATGGCGTGATCCAGAGGCTTCTTTCATAGGCTTCTTTCATTGCTTCTGCGAAACGCCGACAGATGGCGCTAGCGCCAACATACCGCCCGCCTTGGAAGTTCCATCTTCTAATGAATTTTCGGTAATTTCGTGCAGCACAGGAAGTGGGCAAATTTTTGAAAATGCACGACGTACGTTTCCTGTTGCAGTGCGAATCTCTGCAACCCTGATTACTCCATCCTTGCCCGGAAAAACACGTAAGATTCTCCCCAAACGCCATCTGAGAGGGGGTAAATTTTCTTCCTTAACAAGGACAAGGGTGTTTGGTGAAAGCGTTTGTTGATTTGTCTTCCACTTTGTCCTGCGCTGAAGCTCGGAAACGTATTCAGTGGACCAGCGCTTCCAAAACTCTTGTCGCAGCTTCTCCACGCGGTCGTAGCGACTGAGACGATGACTCGGGACGTCCGTGAGGTCCTCGCTTGCCGGAGTGGTCAGAGGGCGCCCGATCAGGAAATGAGCGGGAGTGAGAGGTGACAAGTCACCAGGATCTGCGGAAAGAGGAGACATGGGGCGGGAATTCAGGACGGCTTCGATTTGTGTCAATACCGTGTTGAACTCCTCGTAAGTTAAATGAGCATTACCTACAATACGTCTAAGGTGATATTTACATGACTTAACCCCTGCCTCCCAGAGACCACCAAAATGAGGAGCGTAAGGTGGAATGAAGCTAAATTTAATACCAGCCATCGCTGTCTCGTCAATAATTTTTTGAGAATCATTTTGCAAAAGAATTGTGAATTCTTTCTCAGCACCGACTAGGTTTTTCCCATTGTCGGAAAATATTTCGAGTGGCTTCCCTCGCCGGGAAATAAATCTTTTTAATGCCAAAATGTAGTCATTTGTGGAAAGGCTAGTTACCAATTCTAAATGTATGCATCTCGTCGTAAAACATATAAACAAACAAATGTAGCCTTTCTCAAGCTTAGCTCCTCTGCCTTTACGGTTTAGTATGAACACTGGCCCCGCGTAATCAACACCTGCACGAATAAAAGGAAAACCGGGTTCTAAGCGCTCTGCTGGTAAATTACCCATGATTGGTGTTATAGTTTTACCTTTTATCCGTGTACAAGTAGTGCATTGATGCACTATCTTTCTCGCAAGATTTCTACCACCTAACGGCCACCAACATTCACGTATGGAAGACAGGAGGAGCTGAGGGCTCGCATGAAGTAATCGTTTATGTTCGTCTCTAAATAATAGCAAAGTTAATCGATGCTTACCACACATTAATATTGGATTTTTCTTGTTCAAGTCAAAGCTACTGTTATTCAGCCTTCCGCCGACACGTATCAACTTATTTTCGTCAACGAACACGTTTAGTCCTGAAATAGATTTATTTTTAACACTGTTTTCATTAATTAACTGTCGATATTCGATGGGAAACGACTGAACTTGTGCTAGGCGCGTTAGTAAACACTGTGAAGCGGCTAACTCGTCCACAGTTAGTGCGCCGCCGGTGCGTTTGTGAGGAGCGCTGCCGCTGCCGGCGCGGCAGTTGTTTATGAATCGAAGTAAAAATGCGCCCACTCGTTTTAACTTGTTAAAAGATGAATACCTTTCGAAGTCAAATAAAACATCAGAACTTGTACAGGGCATACTAATAACCTTATTTCTCAGTTCTGGCAATTTTTTGGGATCGATTTCAGAGTGGTTGTTTGCGATTTTCCAATCAGAACTCCCGTCGCGCAAATAAACCGGGCCGTGCCACCACAAGTGATTGTTAACTAACGCATCGAGATAAAGGCCCCTAGACACTAAGTCGGCTGGGTTATTCTTGCTATCTACGTGCAACCATACTGAATCGCCCGTTAATTCGTTAATTTCTGTTACGCGGTTTTGCACGAATGTTTTTAATGAGTGCGGCGACATTCTCAACCAACCCATTATAATTGTGGAATCGGTCCAAAAATAGATTTTATTAAATGTTAACCGCGACGATTCAATAATAGATTTGAACAACCTTGCGCCAATCAGGGCTCCACAGAGCTCCAAACGCGGAACACTAATCGCCTTTAATGGAGCTACCTTGCTTTTCGCGCACAAAAGGTTAACAACGACCCCAGACTCGTCATCATCATACGTCCGTACGTATGCACAGGCCCCGTATGCATCTTGGGATGCATCTGTGAAAATGTGCAGTTCCGTGTGACCGGTGTATACGCTCCTTACGAATCGAGGTATTCTTATATCGGGTAAGTACTGCAACATATCTATAAATCGGTTCCATGAGAGGGTGACGTCATGAGGTACCTGATCGTCCCAGTCGAGTTTACATAACCATAGTTTTTGCAGCATGATTTTAGCGACTATTACCGCCGGGGCTAAGAGACCTAAAGGGTCATAAACTTGAGAGATAATCGAGAGCATCTCTCGCTTAGTAACATTCGATGGAATGTTGTCGATTTTCGTGTCAAAATACAGTTCATCAGTATCGTTTTGCCAGCCTAGACCTAACGTTTTACTTTGCGTATGCTCGCCGACGGACAGCTCCTTCGTGGTAGCTGTAGTGACATCAAAATTGAACGTCCACTTACGCAAAGGAAAACAGCCAGACCTTAGCATACGCGATACCGTTTCGCATATTTTTAGGAGACCCTCACGGTCGTCGTGGCCAGTGATAAGGTCGTCAACGTAAAAATCATCTTTGATAACCTTAGCGATGACGTCATCATCACATTCCTGCGATAATTGGTTTATGCAGCGAATGCTAAGGTACGGCGCAGACGCAGTGCCGTACGTTACCGTGTTCAGCTGGTAGACGTCGATCGGATCAGATGGATTTTCACGAAAAAGTATCAAAAGGAGGTCTCTTTGATCCTTTTGTATTAAAATCTGTCGAAACATTTTTTCGACGTCAGCGCATGCTACGAATTTATGTTGCCTGAAGCGAAGTAAGATCGAGAAAATATTATTTTGAAGAGCAGGCCCTATCAGCTGTATATCGTTTAATGATTTATTTGACGTAGTGACGGCACTAGCATCAAACACTACGCGTAGTTTCGTTGTGGTGCTACTTTCTCGGAATACACCGTGGTGAGGAAGAAAGTAGTTTGGCTCACCGTATTCTTCAACCCGTGTCATGTGCCCTAAATCACGATATTCACGCATAAAATCTACATACATCTTTTTGTATTGAGGTAAACGCTCCAATTTACGTTCTAACAAAATAAATCGCTTTTTTGCCATTGCCAATGAGTCACCGAGGGCATCAGCCGACTCTTTGAGAGGCATGCGAACTGAGAACCTACCATCCTCCTCGCGTTTAGTCGAATGAGTAAAAATATCCTCGCATTTTTGTTCGTCTATAGTTAAAATATTGTCAGTCCTAGGTACGTCTTCTAATTCCCAAAACTTACGTAATTGAGTATCTATCGTTTGAGTAAAATTGCAATGAATTTTATTAGACTGTAATTTATTCGCATAAATAGGTCCCGAAATTAACCAACCTAACTTCGTATTTTGTAGGTATGGACCTTGTGGTAGTCGCATCTTATTGTCCATTAGCAGTTCCCAAAAAACATCCGCCCCTAACAGCAGGTCGATTTCTGAGGGTACGTCATATGTGGGATCAGCTAAAGGCATATTATCCGGTATGCGTATAGAGTGGCAATCGATGTTTGATGACGGCAAACTAGACGTTATACGCGGTAAAACAAAACATTTTAATCGTTTACAGTAATCGTTTACCTTTGATCGCATAATTAAATCGCATGTATGATTAGAGTGAGAAACCGATTGTCCTACACCCGTAATCTGAACAGTGGACTGTATCAAAGTTGAATTTAATCGTTTACATAGCTTTTCGGTTACAAAACAATGCTGGCTGCCGTTGTCGAGGAGCGCCCGCGCTGTATGGAACTCATTGTTATCGTCGGCCACCTCCACTAACGCCGTGGAGAGTATGACCGGCTGCACTCCCGGTGAGTGCGAATCAGCAAAATCATAAGGCTGCACACTATGAAGAGTTGATATCGAATGCATAGTTGTCGATGTACTTGCTAATGACGCGTTTACATGGTCCTTAGTATCGTGCTGACTCGTTCGAGTGGTTAATGATGAGCACAGATTAACGTTTTCGTTACTATCCATATGAAGTAAAGAATTGTGCTTACGTTGGCATTGCTTACAGGGTCCAAATATGCATTCAGCGATCGAGTGCCCTGTACGTAAACAATTGCGACAAAGATTCTTATCTTCAACTAGCTTGCACCTGTCCTTAACATGCAAGTTTAAAAAATAACTGCATGTAAACAAGGCATGGTTACCGTTACACATTACGCAATGGGATGAGGCTCGCTTGTCTTTATTAGTTTTATTCGATTTAGTCGTCACGTAGCTGTGGACATGATTAGTTTGCGGTTGATAATAGTGTTTTTTAGGCTCATGCGAAACTTTGTTCTCAATGTAGGGCTTCGTATACGAATTACGATTACCCTGACTAATCATTTCCAACATATCAGCGCGATTTCGGAGAAAAGTTAACAAATCATCAAGTTTTAATTTGTATTTTGAGTGATCACCTGACGAACCAGAAATAATAGAACCTTTATGATTTTCCCATTCGCGTTCTGTTGACGAATCAAGTTTAGATACGATTAAATGAATAATTAACGTATCCCAGGCTTCGGTGGGCTCGTTTAACGTTTTTAAGGCACGCAAATTACGTAATACGGTATCTATTAGTTTTCTGATTTGCGCAGGTGATTCTTTGTTTACGCTTTGCATTGAAAATAAGGACTTAACGTGATTGTGAACTAAAAGTCTTTCATTATGGAATCTAGACTCGAGAAGCTCCCATGCGTGAATGTAGTTAGTGGCTGTGAACTCGAGTGCACTTATTACCTGAGCGGCACTACCAGTAACGGATGAGCGCAAATAATGGAATTTTTGTATCAAATCAAGATCAGTTCGCTTATGGATCATGGAAATGTATGAGTTTCGAAACTCCAGCCAGTGATCATACGTGCCATCAAAGGTAGGTAATTTAATATCAGGCAATTTAATAGAGGCACCATTTGACGTGGTAGGTTGCATACACATTGAAACGTCTAGACATTTGTCTTTTTCGTAAACACATTGAGCAATAGCCATAATCTTGTAGTACCTTTCCTCAAATTCCTCCCTGTACTCCAAATGGACATACAGATCAGACTCATCAACTTGAAACTCAATTTTGCTTTGAATCTCATTAAATAGTTCATAAATACTAGCCGCGGTTTTCATCCGTAACTGAAACTCGACTCTTTGAGATTGATTAAAAACGAGCAATTCATTTTTGTACACGTATTTTTCGAATGCAGTTAATCTAGACTTTACAGCACCCCGCTGTCGTTTAAGGTCGCTGAGATCTAGTTTTTGTTTTGCAGGAGATTTAGTTTTAGGAACTTTTAAGCTCGAATCGTAATTTTCCTCCGTATCACTCATTTTAGGGTCTCAAAAGGAACACAAAGGGTACTCACGCAAATATCACCTTAGTTCTGAGTTGACACGTAGCTAAACTGGCACCATAAATTGCATCAACTGGTAGTTACAATTGCACTGGAAAGCCAAAATCACAACACGGTATTAGACGACAGCCAAAAGTACAGGAATCGGGATAGGAAGGAATGAAAACCTCTGACCGTAGCTCGGTAGACCGTAGTCCGGAACGTCGTAGGTGCGTAGTCGTTTTTCCCGGTCCCAGTCCAGAAGATCCGTATCGAAGGTCCAATGTAGGGGATGAGCTTTCGTGTAGATGAAATACTTGCAATAAACTTTAGAAAATAACGTTTATTGAAGAAAAAAATAATATAATTGATAAATCGCAATTGGCAATGCAAGGGCAGTTTCGAATATAATGGCGTGATCCAGAGGCTTCTTTCATAGGCTTCTTTCATTGCTTCTGCGAAACGCCGACAGATGGCGCTAGCGCCAACACTCTTCGTTTATTCCTATTTATTTTCGAAGCAATGATATTGTTATTAAGTCGATTAAAATAAGAAGGAAGAAACTCTATTTCATTATCATAATAACCATCTCAACCCGAAGTCATTCTCTGTAGAATGTAGTCATCCCTCACTCGAGAACCTTTCTTCCCCTCGGTTATCATAATCAGGTTTAGGCAGGCCATTGCTACTTCACCTTACATATTTATTTTATGGGTTACGCGTATGACAGTGGTTTTATTTCTTCTATGGATCTCTTGAGTTCGTTATTAGCTTGCAATGAAGAAACATTACTCCTAGTTACCTACTCTATGACCTCCTAACTTGCCCAGAATGTTAACTATTATTAAATGCTCTGCCTATTTCGATCAGAGAACAAAATTTCTCGTTAGTAAATGGCCGCCTGTTCTCACAGTAATGAGTGGTCTGTGACGTCGGCTAAGTTATCTGATTTATGGCCTTAGGTAGTGCTCAGAGCTGGCCACAGCACGAGACGGGGTGATATATCGGACCACCCAAGAGCTATGTATCGTTCCATTTGGATAACAATAATGCATCTTCATTCTATCATGCAGGCGTGCAGTAAGTCGAAAAAATGGTAGAAATGGTGCTAGGTACTTGTATGTCGAAAAAATGGTGGAACCTCAAATTGCTTGACTGAGAACTGATGGAGCGATTTTTATGTTTCCGTGCTTACACTTCGTGCTAGATTAGATAATATATTAAATGTTACCAGTTTCATGTTTAAAGGAGATAACAGTGTCTTTTCAGTAAAATAAAAACATGAACTAAATATCAAAATTCAAATTCAAAATGTTTTTATCTACTTAAGTAGATGTTGTGCTCATACTTTTAATTCGTAATTTTTTTCTACCCAGTACAAAGTTCCTACCACTCGGTACTTGTACACTCAACGTTTCGGGAAGTGTTAGCGTGAGTTATTAAATTAACAATATACATACTCGTATGTACGAAAATATAATACCTTCTTAAAGAAGAATATATATTAATATACCACTTAATTCATAAATACCTAACGCAAATCTGCGGCATTTGCGACGCTACCAGTAGATACCAGTAGATGGTGTAAAAATAATACAGTATTTTTATATGAGTAATTCGTAACATCACTGGAATTTGATTTGTACTACGTTTCCAATAGTCTCTTTCATCTTTTAGTCCAACTTCTTTATGATCGAAAAGCATACAATCTAAGGAAATAACCATTAGCTTACAGCAAACTGCTGAGCTACGAAAGTGGATGGACTGTTGTAGATTGACCTAAATGCAAACTGTACGAACTAGCAGTATAGTAAAAAAGAGGTCGAATAGCGAAGTGGGCTTGACTTGACCCTTACTGTGGGTAGTGATACTTGCATCGACTACTAAATGGTATAGGCTATAGGCACTACTAACTAACGCTCTGTTAACTGTTAGAGTTTCATAGGTACACTACGATATTTGTAAGAGGTTAAGTTTGTCTGTGGTTACTATCAAAGATATAAACAATCAAAATTGTAGACATTGGCTAGATTCAGTCTAGTAAATTTAACCATGAATCGGACAACGTCAGTCAATACAGAGATAGGTTGAATAATAAACGTCCGGGAATGAAGAATGTCATAAGCGCCGATTCATGTTGATTGACTATATTATGAAATTTACTTGTTTTTAGTTTCTAACCATACAATATACATATTTTTAAGAAACTGTAATAGAAAATCCGGCTTCCAAGTATTCAATCCGGTACTGGGTCCATGCATTTTACCACTCTGAAGATCGGATGTCAGAACAAAAGTCAAAACTGCTTTCTATAACAGATTTTTAAAATCGTAACTTATCAAAACACAAGACTTCCTCATTGTCTTTCCAGCCTCCGGCATATGAAACACATCAGCTCTATAGAGGACGTCAGCTAACATGACAATAAGTCAGGTAAATAGCTTGTATAGCCGTGAGAAAGATCCCACGTCCTCGACATGCGTCTGCATGACCTACAGATGAACAGACTTCCAACCACGTAATAGAGATAAAAATGCTATAATCACAGTTTATGTCATCATAATCATCTGTTGGGAGAACCACGGAAGGCACGTCTATCAACGCGTTGGATATAACATGAGGTGAACATGATATTGGTTGTGGCTCTTGTCTGAAAGATATTTATTTAACTATCGTTATTCAATAGCCAAGTGGATCTTTAACGAATAATTAGTATGACAGCTGTCAAATCCAACTGGTTACAGGTTTTTTTTTGTTAATCGAGATTTTGTAATTAATTTTCCATTAGGTGCTTACTTTTTTGTAATCTTGGGATTTACATCCTTGTCATCAATTCTTAGGCAATTTGACTCATTCAAGTTTCATTATAGTTTTCATTCAAATTTAATGACAAATTCTTAGGCCTAGTGGTTAGCGCTCCTGACTACTGATCTTGAGTTCGAGTTGTGTCCCACCCAGGGCAAACATTTCTGTGATGAGCAGTTTTGTATGTTTTGTCTCTGCTGTAATTAGTTTATATCATTATCTTTTGTTGTTTATTCCTAATCCAGGACCAAGATAAAAAAAAAAACAACATACGATTCAATTGAGTACAAAGAGTATGCAAATCTGATGCAAATTACATACAGAGGATGCTAGTTATATGAGCAGGAAAACTTGCGCAAGCTTATCGCGAATGGCGATGGCGCCGCACTTCTTTGCTTTTCTGTCTGTGTCTTGTACAGGTAAGTATACAGAAAAGATAAGAGACAAACTCAGATAGTCAAAGTTGCTCAATGAGATTTTCTTCGTTTACAGTGTTTTCTTAGCACATAACGCCGGTGATAATTTAATTCATTATTTATCATGAATTTCAACTGTATGTTCAAGTGTTAATTTCATTCGTTAGAAAATTCAGGTAAAAAGTAACTACTGGCAAATTAAATTAATGGCATGCAATCAGTTCTTTTTATTTTTTTTGTCTTAGGTGCATGCATGTATGATGATTGATGACATTCAAGCTTTTTTTGACAAGTTACTCCTATCAAAAATACATATGATGAAATATTTTTTTAACAAAGTTTTATTCTGCTTTTATTTAAGTAATGGATGTTAGCACTGTTTCAGTTAAATCAACACCGCACTGTAGATATTAATTACAATCAAACGGACTGATTTAAATGGCGTTCTGCCAAACTGCAGTGGTGCAGCCAGCGACTGATAAATAGATTTTACAGCCACTATGTAATATTGACTCTTAAGGGCATGCTGAAGTTTGTACATTTTTTACTTTATTTTTTGCTACATATTTTTCGCTATATTTGCTTTGATTTTTTGCTATAAATTTTAAAATAATTGCAATATGTATATCTATAATCGGATAACGTGTAACTGATGTGTTGTTACCGTATTAGTTTTTTGAAAAATATTACTGAAATTGATAAATAATAGTCTTGAGAATTTTTTGGTTTGTTTTGCTGAAAATAAGATATTATTGATTTCTTATGATATATTCACCCCTTACAACACAGTATTAAAACTTGAGGTTTCTTAATCAAAAGTATGGATATAATAAATTCTCTAGGTTTATTTCCTCCGCAATTCAGAACAATAAGTAGACACTTACCTAGGTCTTATGGGATTCAATCTCGGAGATATATGGCGTCTATAAATAAAAGTGGTCCAGACAAACGGCACCGCTTTCAAATAACATTACCTTTTCGTTGTTTTCGCGTGGAGACGCGATGAGGACAGACGGTGTTATTTGTGGGTAGGTAGAGGAGCCAACTAAGTATTTTCCTTTTCCGAGAAATTTATAACTCTTGACTTGAATATATTATGCACATTCATGCGTATATGTATGTCCCTGTATGTGTCTACAGCGTGTTAAAATATTCCCTAAAATTTTAATGGGGGCTTCGTCTTACCATACTGAATAACTGTACCTAGGAACCTATACTGAATGTTAATTAAATTAGTAGCTGATAAGCCAATTTTGAATTACCATAAGAAACTTATACTGAAAGATAAAAAATATATATATTTCTTACAAATTTGTCAAATTATCGGTTAAATTGCCCCACATACTGGTTTGGAGAAGGTATAGTCAATACAGATATACCTGCTTATATCATACTCATAATGTCAAGAGCCCTTCCCGAAGAAAGGTCGCTTCACGAGTAGGGTCACAGGTACATTTTGCCTTCATTAACCTATTTTTTGCAGTTTGAAATTTGGACCCTTCGTCTGTGGCGGGGTATTAGTATGATATGACGGAGTTTGGAAGTAGTCCAAGTTTGGTCCAAGTGATTGTTTTTATTGAAGAGAGAGCCTTATTGAAATAACCGGGATTCGAAATACGCCAGTGATATATTGATCGCATTTTTTCACGACCATTACAGCGGACCGGACCGAAATGTCTTAATTTATTATACAGAAGTCAAACAAGCGAATGTTTATGGCCATTTATAACGGAGAAAAGTCTGTGTATTTGAAAATATTACTTAGGCACTTCCAATTTCAACATAGCTTGTTTGTGCGTGGTCCAGTGGATGCTCAACAGCCTCCTCTTTGGTAAGTACATAAAACTGGATGTTCAAGCTACAAATTGCTACTTCGATGAACAAGTAAATTGAAATGTTTACATACCTGACTATTAGGGAACGTGGCGAACGCTGACTGAACTTTGTGCAGTGCGTGGTCTTGCTGGTGCCCTGGCGGCGGCCTTCCCTTGGGGAAATGAAACCGCGGGATCGCCTTTGCAGGCGTTCCACTGCCGGCCGCACTGCGCACCGTCCGCTGGAGTGTGGTGTGCGCTGGCGCCGAAGAAGGCTTGGACGGTGTTGACGCTGCATAATTCTGGAAGAGAGGATGTCATTACATTAGATCAATTAGGTAGTTGTTTTATGTCTCGTTGTGGGAGTTTTTTTTACGTGAGTTTGTTATTTGATTCGATGATTTTTAATTGCTGTTATTATATAACAGTAATAGAAATATACTTTTCAATACTTTTTTATTATACTTAGTCGTGTAGGGTGGATTTAACGGTAGCTGCTACAGAATTCTATATTATTATCTTGTTACTGTGCAGACAAAGTTTTTGTTATTACTGAAAATTTGTATGGATTGATCACCTGATGGTAAGCGACGACGATGCCGAAGATGCATTTTTTATTGCTGCTTTTTAGTGAATAAAATGTCATCGCGTAATTTCTCAAAGTAACCAATTAGTGGTCTATAGAATAACATATATATATAAATGTATTTGTAGATTTCACGACATTTATTGGCACCGGCTGATAAATTTCGCCTCCTCTCCTTGGCCTACAATTTCCACAGCGTCATCACTGTGCGTACGCGCAATATATTTTTAAAAGCTCCACGTGCTTTTAGTTACCGCTGGTAGGTCGGGTCTTTGTACTTTGAAAGTTTCCTCGAAAATTTGTTAATGGCAAAGTTGTCACGACTCATTTAGAGCGACGGATTAGTTACTTTAGGTTTTCATCTACCTTTTTAGGGTTCCGTAGCCAAATGGCAAAAAACGGAACCCTTATGGATTCGTCATGTCTGTCTGTCTGTCTGTCTGTCTGTCTGTCTGTCCGTATGTCACAGCCACTTTTTTTCCGAAACTATAAGAACTATACTGTTGAAACTAGTAGATGTATTTTGTAAACCGCATAAGATTTTCACACAAAAATAGAAAAAAAAAAACAATAAATTTTGGGGGCTCCCCATACTTAGAACTGAAACTCAAAAAATTTTTTTTCATCAAACCCATACATACGTGTGGGGTATCTATGGATAGGTCTTCAAAAATGATATTGAGGTTTCTAATATCATTATGTACATTATCATAAAAAAAAATATATGATGTACATTATCATGCAAACTTCCACCGAAAATTGGTTTGAACGATATCTAGTAAGTAGTTTTTTTTAATACGTCATAAATAGTAAACCGCAATTTACCTTTCATTCAAGTTACAACGAACTACAAAAACTTTTATATTATGTTACTTGCTGCTACGGAACCCTTCATGGGCGAGTCCGACTCGCACTTGGCCGCTTTTTATAATGTGAAATAAATGGGTATTTAGTAATCATCGATTTGAAAATTTTATTTATCGATGGTTTTGTGGTTATGTTTCCAAGTCGCACATGGAATGACTATCAATTAATTAATTGATATTATTTAATTTTATTAATTCTGAATTTCATTTATTAAGGTTCGAGAGCTGCAGAAGAAATCTCTTCAAGGCGGGATTGAATGAAAAATGAAAGTTTGGCAAGAATTGTGGTGCCACTTGTGTTTTGCTTTAGGAAATCTGTTAATAAATCTTTCAAAGCTGTATCAAACCTGTCTTACTTAATCTTTTTTAAACTTTACTGAATTGATTTTACAGAATTTAAAGGTGAGCTGATTTACTTATTTTCGTACCTACGTACATAAAACGATTTGTCTTTTCGTAGAAACGTTCTTAATACCCGAACTCATTAGGAGGCTAAAAACTTTTCTTTCTCAGTAGAAAATTGTTATGGAGGCGACCCTTAATTATTCAACAGATGCTAGAAAATTGTTTCACTATGTTAATAAGGTAATTTGTTATTCAGTTACACAGCCCAAACGAACGTAGTTTCTAAGAAACAATTCGCTTCATCACCTTGCGTGTATATTTTTTGCAAGCAGAGTGCGTATTGGACTCGTACTGATCTGAATGGTGGGCAGAAAAGAGAAATTACACGATTTTACTGCATACCAGACCGGGCATTAGCTGCAGCTGTGTTTTACATCCTTAGCTCAATCAACTGCTCAAATTGGTTACGTAACCGCTCGCTGACCCTATTATTCGTAATTCGTGATGACAAAGAGCTCCGTTGTTTGTGGCCTTGGTCACAAATGATACTGAAAATCCTGCTTTGAATCCAGTTGAGACTGGCTGTACCATTTCGTTTCGCACTTACTGATAAATTAGGACCTTAAGCAACGTGTTATTTTTAAAGGCAGATGTAAACATATCTAGGTTGTAATTCAGGTCAAATATGACAACCTTTTTAAATAAACGCCAAAAAATTGGATTCTTCATACAAAACGGTCGTCGGATTGACCGATTTGTATGGAGAGTTCAAAAAGTTCACCTTTGACCAGAATATTCTGGATGTGTTTACATCCACCATTAAATAGGTATCACTTTGTATATCTAAAGATTAATGTCAAACCACGGTTCTTTAGTCTCACAGCTTCATTAATAGGCATTCATGTTGATTATGTGACGTGGTCTCTGACCAGGCTTAGATTAGGACATTGTGTGGTGCGTGGGAGCTACAACTCAATCACACATTGTCTCGTTGTACGAAATGCTCATTTTTCACACTTTTTGTGGTGAACAGGTCTTTGTGGACCTGTCGTGTCATGTGCGATTAGATACTTTGAAAGACGCGGTAAACACGGTGAGCAATCTTGCAAAAAAATCGTCTTTATTCTTAACTTTGCAACCATAATTCTTTTTAGATCTTGAGTGTATTTTTTTTTTGCGGACATTAAAGAAACAGATGCTATTGAGTTTCTGTTTTACGTTTCCTCTTATCCTTGCGACATAATAAACAAAAAGGTGTAGCGATAGGTCCTTTACGGTGCAGTGGGCGGGCTTAATTGTGCAATTTTTGTCCTATCACTTTGTAGAAATAGCAAAAAATATGAACTTTCCATAAAAGATAAGTTGCCATTAAGTTGATCGATTTATATGAAAAGTTGTATTTATTTTAAAGTTGATAAATTTGCATGAAAAGTTCATTAATTTATTTGTTTTAAGCATAGTATTAGATTAAAATAGTTCAGTTTGATTAGAAGCCCACGTAAATGTGTTTACAATGAAAATTATGATAACTACCTATACAGACAATCGATTAATGATCTGAGTATGTTTTGAGCTTGCGTAATATAAATACTAAATACAGCGTGTACGAACCTTTAACCTAACTTTGACGAGCCCTCCCACGCAGTCCTTGCTAGACAATACTCGTAATGACCAAATAGCTTGTACGTTGACAGACTGGTAACAAACTACAATTTAATAGGGAGTTTTCAGATGACGTATGTCACACCGTTCATAAGTGTCTCAATAGATGGCGTTTCTAAGCTTTGGCAATATATTTTTAAAAACAGCGTAGAATTTACTGTAGCAAATCAGATTTAGTATTGTTAAAAACATAAAAAACCATTCTTATTAATTGAATTAACATAAATTATAAATTTCCAACTTGGTAAAGTATGGATAACCTGGGTGCGGTTCTAGTTTCTCTGTTATATGTAATTTCTTCTTCCGAACTAAAAATAAATTGATTTTAATACATTCTTATGATTAAAATGCAATTTATAACTCGGTATCATGTTAGAATTATTTTAAGAAATAAAAAAACAATACTGATAAGCTTTGCGCATTAAAAATTATGAAAAGTATTTTTTGGATCAAAATGCAAAAAAATATTCAATGAAAAGTAATCTTCGAAAGCTATTCATCATTATTAGGATATTAATCGGTTAAATCAGTCAGTTTTGACGATTTTTAAGAGATTTTCTAATTTTCAATGTTGATCAGCGCCATCTAGTCGAGTTTCGAGAAACCCGTGGAAAATTCCCTATTATTTCAGCTATCATGTATCCTGTCTAAAGAAAGGACAATGAAAAAAAGAAGAAAATCAAGTAAGGCTCCACGTGTTCAAGATAGTGTCAAACAAAGACGAAGAAAATATTTTAATGTATCTGCAGAGGGTACTGTAGAGATGGTATGTCTCTACATCTATGCATGCATTGCGGCCTCCTCAAAGTTTTAGCTTTTCTATTGAAAAATAATAACAATTTAAATGATTCTGTTCTGGAATCCGAATGACTTATGTTGGTTTAGTATTCGTTCCGGGATCGGTAATCTAAAAACATGTGTAAAAGTAAAGTTTTTAATTTAAAAATATACGCGAGTGCTAAAAATTCAGAGTTTTATTCAATAGAAAACCCCAGTTAGGTGGCAGGAGCTACAGTACTCTTGTTTTCTCACCAACGTGAAAATTAACCCAAATGCTTCCTGAGATTACGGTCTATTTCAGGTAATTAAATTTTCTTTCACGGATTTTCGGTCTAAGAATCATGCAACGATAACTTATTTTAATATAATTAAAATGTTTTAACCCGAGTGCCGCCGCGCCGAGAGATAAAAATATAGATTAGATTAAACTAGTATACGTATATTACACTTTTTTCCTCAGGATATTTGAACAAATGAATTTAATAAGCATTTTCCTAATTGAAATTAATCCAAAAGGATAAAACTTACAAAAGTAAGTTATCGGAAGTTTCAAGTAGCAGCAGATATGAGTACTACAGTTGTAATAAAGTTGAAAGTTTGATAAGTTCAGTAATAACATTTCTTACTCGTACGTAAGCTGAGGATTTTGAGCTGTGCCTTATCTTCATCTGTTTGAAGTCTAAAAATTTGGGATTGTAAGTTTTATGGTGGAGATTCTGAACATGCTAATTTCGTAAAAATCACAGTAAATGTAAATCTTCAATGACCAACAGTTTAATAGTTTTGTGATACTAGGTACTGTTCCTTAGTGAAGTTAGGGCCAGCCATTATAGCTGGACTTTCAACAGAATGCTAAGTCCTGCTGGCAAACTGTGAATAAAAATTGATTACACCAATCGCATAAGAGCAAAGAAGAGCGGGTTTCATTTGGGCTCAACGTATTTTTCGCTTCGCTTGCACTTCCCGAAAGTTAAGTGTAAAAGTTCTGCGTGGTAGGGAAAAGTCCCAGTACAAAGCAGCTACTTAAATAAAAACATTTTGAGTAGGACTTTGAGTTTTAATGTTCTGCAGTCGCCGATGTGCTTTGGATAGTGAATCTGAAGGGAATTAAGCTTACAATCCTCTCTTAGCAACTTGTTCAGTTGTAGAGTACTAAGTATCTACATAGGAATTGCAATGGATTCCCTCGGTCTATATTTAAAGAGGACGGGATAGCAGCGGCGGCGGGGCGGGGCGGAGCGAGAGAGGCGCGGGCACCACGTGGTATAAATAGTCTTCGCCGGCGTACGCGCACGCGCATGTCCGCGCCATACCAAATCGGGAAACGGGCATGAAACGGTATGACCGAAGTTTAGATCCGTCCATGTAATAGAGGAAAAATAAACATACATCAAGACTAAGATATAGATAGATTTTCAAAATCTGTTCTATCGATTTTTTCTCTTCAATTGAACAATCCATATCTTCCTCAGAGTCCCCCCCCCCCTCACTGCTCATTCTTGCTTCGAGTTAGGTCATACACCCAACCCTTGGCAGCCAAGTCCAGATTAATGGACTTTGTGGGACCTGGGTCCAACCACAGAGTCAGAAATTTTTCAAGCCGCTTATAAGGCTTTGTGTCTGGGTTGATGGAGGTTGTGTGGTAAGTAGCTAAACTCAGTTTTAAATTTTCAAGCCGCTTAAAGTTTTAATTGCCATTTAGTGAAAGAGACCGACACCAACGGTTTAACGTGGCTTGCGAAGCATGGAAATGAATCGAGATAAATGTCACTGACAGTCAAACAAATCCAGATTGTGAGCGAGACTGTAGTCAGTTAACTTGCTAGATCGTAGCGACCACGCAAGCCGTATTGTACTGCGACCGCTTCGAAAATATTTAATGGAAAGCTGATAAGATTATCGAAAAATAAATTAAATTATCGAATTCATCTTGAACTCAGTTTATACAGTTTTTTTAAATAAAAAATATTGTTGATTCACAAAACAAATCTTCATTCCTGATGAGCGTTCGTTCTAAGCCTACCATCATATGGGCCATTAGAATTCCTATTACGATATGCAAATACCCCTACGCCTACAAAAGAACACGTTTTATCGAAACAGAAATCCTATTATGTAAAAATTTATTCTTTCATTTTAACAGACAGTATTTCATAAAATGAAGTAATTGCATACAATATATTTTAAACGAAACAGAAAAATAAATTTTGAAACTACATAGCCATTTTTTCCTTTGACAATCAGCTTAATCTGAGAATTGGGAATTGAGTATTATTCTTTTTTTAATCCAATTATTGTATAATAGCCTTGGGTTGGTTGTCTGAATACTTTATTTGTTTTTTTTTTTATCTTCAATTGGTAACTGCTTCATTATGATTCATGACATATCTTTTCAATGTCGTACTTACATTATTTAAAAACGCATCAATTATGTGAGTTAAGACATTTCCTGTTTTTTATATGTATAGTTTGAAGTTATAATACTAAATGTAAATACCTACATATATTCATGGTAGGCGTATTGAGAATCCAGTTGCAATAGAGACTTTTCTGTCTTCATTGACTGTCTGTCTTTATTGATTTTGGCTAAATTTTATTAACAATTTCCCCATCCCCCGTCCCATTTCAAAGGCCGGCAACGCACTTGTGACTCCTCTGGTGTTGCGGGTGTCTATGGGCGGCGGTAATCGCTTACCATCTCAGGTGATCCGTCTGCTCGTTTGCCACCTCTGCCATAAAAAAAAAAACTCGGTATAGTAAGGTGATCATTAAAAATCGGCGAATAGCAAACTAGCTTATTAGTCTGTGTGGAAAGAATTCCGTCATTGTGTACAAAGGAACTAACATTAGGATTTTTCTACTGATTATTTCTTCCAATCCTAGACATTCTTTACATGTGTTTTTTCATATCATGAATCAAGATTTATAGTTCTATGAACGTATTGTCAACATGACAAAATACCAACGATAATACAGTGCTAGTGCAGACAATCGATTTATCGTGATTGTGTTTATTACAGTGAGTAGGATATTTAACTTTTAGATAAAAAATTAAATTTCGCTGTAAATTTTCTTTGAGTAATTTTGAAGTAATTAATTAGAGTATGGGCTTACCTTCCCGAACTATGGGAAGATACCCATGCCCCAGCAATACAGTGTTAGGGATGCTATGTATGAGTTGTCTACATAAATCTACTACTATTATTATAGATACATACTACTAAAGTATCACTGGGGAACTCTGTTCATTATTTAAAAATAGAGTGGACGAGTGCTAGTCATTTGAGTTATTTTTTATCAGATGTCAAAACGACATACTAAAATACTTGAAATAGCGATCTATGGCGTCATTAATATGATCTTTTCCATACTTGTATTAAAAAAAAAAAAAAAAAAAAATTCAATACGTAATAAGCGAGATGTATTCCAACATTTTCAGTAAAAGAGATATTTAGTGAAAAATATAACATAATTTATTTTTGATGCAATTATGTACCCTATTTAATAAGTCAGCATCATATCTGTATGTAAGCGAGACGTCTTTCTAAATTTTCAGTAAAAATGTTATTTAGATAATATTTCATATTTATTTTTGATTCAGCTATGTAATCAACGTTGGTACTGTCTGTGTCCTATTCAAGTTAACATTCACTCGAACTCTTTACTGGTAGAACGTTCCATCATTATCACTGTGTCTCCATCCCTGTCTTTTATACCAAGAATTCCGGACGCTCTCTCTCTTTTAGAGTTTCAGCGAATTTTCAGCTCGGTCCAGCTGAGCTCCAGACGCGTTGCCATAGCAACCATTGATCGGCCGCCATATTGGATGCAGTCGTCTGAAAACCATTGCTTAAAACATTTGGAATGAACTTGGATAGCAAGGAAGATACACTCTGTTCATGTGTTATTACTTCAAATTAAACTAATTCACTTAGTGTGAAGTTAGTAATAAAATGACTAAAATTTAAGTATATTTTAAGTATTATTTTAATTAATAAATTAAAATAATATTGAATATTGACAAAAAAAAAGATTTATGGTTTGCAATTATCTTTTTTGGGAATATGCTTCAAAGTAGACGTCAACATAAAATTATGGAAACATATTATTCTCTTTCAATGCCAACTCCAAAGCATGCAAAATGTGTCTCTAGCCAGCCCATTAAATATTTCAGCTCCATTGCATTCAGCAGTGTGCGACAGGGTAATGAAATTTAATATTTCCCCTTTCTTAATTACCCCTTTCGTAGGGGTCGTGGAGTAAAGACCGCTTCTACCAAAACTGGTCAAGGACGAAATGCAGGCTGCAGATATTTCAACTAGAGAAGTTGTGACCTTGACATGGTTGGGAAAAGCAGGAATGTGTGTGGATGAAATTGAAATATTTCAAGATATTGATATTGTTACGCTTTAACTGAAATACTTTTCATTCAATATTCTTTAATTTGTGATTGATTCATAAACCTCTCAGAATACAGAAACTTTTACATTTACTTGCAGTCAGCTGTGTATGTTTTTAAAAAATGCTTTTAAGAAAAAAAAATTAGCTTCACATACTTTCTTTAAAAGTTTTACAACGCCCCGATAGAGCTTTAAAATCATTTTAAGCGTCGCGCTCTAAGGGTAAAAAATAAATATACAAATACAATTCTAACCTTAAATTATAGAAAAAGTCTATGTTTGTTTGTTTGTTTGTATACTCTTTATTGTACGACAAAATAACACAACAAAAATTAGTGAAAAAATACATGTTATAAAAGGTAAATCTACATTTCCCACAGAACCTTAAGTATGTTTCTTTAACTTTTACAAGACAATACTTTCTAGTTTTGTTAGATCCTTCATAATGAAAGTTTTTATCTCTTAGACTTTCACGCACTACAGTAAAATAAAATGTATCTAGCTCTGTAACAATGTACAATTGTACAGTTTCGACTGATTCAATTCTTTTTTAGCAATCTGTTTGGCGTAGACTGTGCTCGCGGATTCGAACTCTGACCCGCAAAGAGCGCGGTCTGGCAGGCTTCCAGCGCCCCATCAGCCACATCTGAACAAAACAGACTTAATGTGCCGCCGCGATGACGAACGGCCGAGATAACACGCTATATTAACTACGACAACGTAATGTGGAGAGATAGAAACAGCAGAATACATTGTAGAAATGAGAATGTCACAGGCGGAAAAAGAGTTAGAGAATATCAGATGCAGAAATCTTTACGGTTATTTTATTTAGATGAAGGTTGGTGGCGACAGCTGGATGACGCTCGTGGCTTACGATAGGACAGAGTGGGCTAGTACGAGTAGATAACTATTTATGATGCAATAGATTAATCAAAAAAAGGCAAATGAAGATTACTTTCACAATAAAGAAAAAATAATGACATAGGTACAAACTTGATAAATAAAATAAAAAGAAATAGTCAAAACGTTCACAGAACCGTTTATTAGTATCTGTTTAGATTTCAGTCCGCGGCTTCATTCACAAACAGTTCTTGGTTATTCCACGGTAACCACTTGGTCATCTGGAAAATTGAAATACAAAGACTTGAGGTTTAAAAGTATATAGGTAGATTACCTATACCTTCTCCAAACCTAACACGCGTTGCAAATAACACTCCTACTCGCCTTTGTTTACGGATACATCACAAACTCAACAACGATCAAGTACCTGCCAGGCTTAACCCCAATTTGCATGCAGTAGGCGTAATAGGCGTGTGCGCATTTCCTTGTGTTTGCGACCTTTCTCTGCCCACACCGGAGCAGAGTCATCGTGATATGCGGGAAATGCAGGCAGGTGTAGGCAATGTTCCGCAATGCACCGCTTAACGTCTGTGTTATTAGAGGATATATGTGACATATTGGATTTATAGAGAAAATAGATTTCAGTTTCGTGACCGCAAGCCTTTTGCGCACTCTCAATGATAGTAAAAAAAAAAAAACTATGTCTACTATTTTCCAGGTGGGCAGGGCCGCTGGCAACAACTAGTAATACATAGAGTAATAGTGCGTTGCGACGTATGAGTCATTGTAACTAAAATATGTTGAGACATAAATTGTGACAGATAAGTTAGCGTGATGATTTCACTTGTCAACTATTGATACGATGATAAAGTATTGTAATAAAAATACACAACTTTACCTAGAACTCTCAACACATCAACTTACTATCAGTGTCATTCCATACTTCAAAACAAAGTGTGCACTGATTACAATCGCAGTGCAAGCGTTACTCAATGGAGCGCTTGCGACATTCACACGTGTGGGCAGATAGGGCGCGTTCCGGCGCAGGCGCGGGGGCCACAGAGGACATGCGCGCGCGCAGGTGCCAGGCAACAGCTTCTATCACATATAGGATCAAATACTTATACTTAACAATTTTATTTCAAAACAAATGAAAAATCACAGAAATGGGAAATGTTGAGTATCTGAATATATATTTTTTTTATTTGTAAAGTGTCGCTCGTTGATGTCTTTTGTATGGGAAAGAAATATATTAGTGTGGATAGTCACACATAACGCTTATTCATTTTTTTCTTATCATTTGGTAAAATTTACGATGGTTGTCTTTGGTTAACTATGTATTTAAGAAGAACAAATTCATGTCTAATACAAATAACGACTCAATAATTTTGATTCCATACAAAAGACATCAACGAGATATACAGATCTTTAGAAATCTCCTTATAATAAATTACGATATAAGGATAATTATCTTATTAAGTTAAATCTTTATCTTATCTCAGTAAAATCTTATTAGTAAGTCAAATATTAATAATTGACAATGTTTAATAATATTTAATTATACATAATGTTTTATATTTTTTTATAAGGGGATTTCGAAAGTATATCTCGTTGATGTCTTTTGTATGCAATCAAAATGATTCAGTCGTTTTTGTTTCAGACTTCAGCGAGTATTTAAACACTGCGAACTGTTTTTTTTTTAACATTTGACCAAAATAGAGTTTTAGGTTCAACAGTGTACTGTTTACTTTTTCCCTGTAACCAAGATGTTACGAAATGTTATGTACGTTAGCACTTTTTTATCTCGGTCTCTATTAACCACTTTAAAAGTCACAGTGGGATCAAAAGCGGAAAGGTTAATAAATGAAATAATTACGACGACCTTTTGCATCTAGGTACTTTGAGTTTTCACGTTTTGTATACTGTACCGAAGTACCTATAAAAAAAAGATTGTAGCTGTTCAAAAAATACGTGTCAAAGATAATTCATGAATGTGAATGCGGTGTAACCAAAACGACTTGGTGGACTACGAAGTGCTAGGTATCTTTGGATACGAACTCATTTCCAGATTGATATAGGATACATTTTATGTTAGGCTATTGTTTATATTAGTGATAGATTGACACATTTTGGATAAAATTATAAAAACATCTTTGGAATTCCCTCCCCGTCTCCACAAGACAAGCTTCATCCCTGCACTCCTTTCGGAATCTAGTCAAAGCACATCTTCTTTAATTTTAACGAGCGTAATAATATGTGCTTTGATTCCTTCCTCCGTTTTTGCTTTGGTTTATTATATATATTTAGGTCTTTTGTATATGTTTTATTTATGTTTATATCCATTATCACATTTAAGTTTAATTTATATTGATAAGTTTCTTTCTTTTAGTATGTAACTTTTGCTCTACCTATTTTTCCTGTTTTCTTTTCCGGACACCGGGTTTTCTGGAAGAAATCTCTTTCAGCGATAAGACCGCCCAAATTGTACCACTGTTATTTTAATATTGTGTCTTTTGTTGTTTTATATATTATTATTTTTGTGTGTGTACAATAAAGAGTATATCAATCAATCAATCAATCAATCAATCAATCAATCAATCAATCAATCAATCAATCAATCGAACATTTTTATCACGACATTCATTTCTCGCGCTTCTTTGTTCCAAAGTAAAAATAACCAATTTGCTTTGTAAAGAACCATCCTTCAACGTTTAGAAGTCATAAACGAAGACGTTTAAATACGAGCACGAGTATCATGCATTAGTACCTGTCGTACATTCAAATACTTGTCGCAATTTCTCCAACTACACCTACATAAAAATGTTTGTTGTGGATGAACAACAGCTACCGATGTCTGTATCCAGGTCACAGGGACAAGGGTCAGACTAATAAAGCTCGGCTCTGGCCCACGATTGACTTTGTGCAGGGCCGCAGTCAGGGAAGAGCAGCCACGCAAGGAGAAGCGCGGACTGAAGTTTTTTTTTTAACTACAGTTGGTAAGCCCTTAGCATTATCTCACCTGGTGGTAAGTGATGATGATGCTTCAGATGGAAGCGGGTAAGTAATAGAATCTTTAAATACAAAAGATATATCATTTAGAAGATATACAAACCAAACATATAATTTTCTTAAATATAACGATTGTCAGATATAATAAACTCTAGGTATAATTTTAAAAAGAATAATTTCATAAGGTATAATGAACGCTGTATATAATAAACATACAATTTAACAATCATATGATATAAGGCCCATTTAATCTACTATTGATAACATATAACATATCTTAGATTAAAAGATATACTAGTGGAGATGACAAAACTGAATTGACAAAATATTGAATCGTAAGTGGGAATATACAGAATGCGAGTTTTTAAGAGCTTTGGCCTCTAACTTGAGTTTGTAAAATAATTAATTTAATTAAATGGTAAAACTCAAACTCAGTTTTTTATTTTATTTATGTAGATGCTTAATACATGCTTTTAAATTGTATTTTGTTTTCTACCTAGTACAAAGTCCCTACCACGCGGGACTTGTATACACTCAGCGTTTCAGGAAGTGTAAAATGTTGTTTTCTTGTTAATATTACATAAGTAATGTGAACTCTTTATAAAATGTATTTTGTATTTAAATTAATTGAATTTTATTTGTCAAGTATAAAAGCACTAGATGCAAGCAAGCACGTAAGCAAGCAAGCAAGCAAGCATGCATGCAAGTACGCAAGCATGCAAGCATGAAAGCAAGCAAGCATGAAGGCAGGCAAGCAAACATGCAAGCAAGCAGTCGATCTGTGGTCATTTTATCAATCAAACGTTCATTATATTTAAAGTTATTATATCTTATGAACATTATATCTCGAGAATGTTACATGATAATAATGATATATATTATAAATGTTATATCAAATGATTTTATATAATGTAATCGTTAGAGCTTATAATTGTTATATTCAACAAAATTATATCATCTGTTGGTATATCTCGTGATAATTATAGATAGCATTTGAGCGTTATTGAAATGAAAATAAATTTCCCGTTTTTATATAAAATGAGACGCACCCGATGGAAGCGGCATGGCAGATATTTGAGTTTTGATAAAAAAAATACGCACTTAAAAAAAGCCGTATTACGAAAATGTTATAAATGTGCGAATACAACTACCAATGTATTGTAGGTAAAAGAAACTATTAAAAATAAAATCTTGAGCGTCTCCCTAATTAAACAAAAAATTTTTTGATTTGATTTTGTTTTACTTACTTTCACTATGTACACAATTTTCTCCAGACCTTTGTCCGTCACAAAATAAAGATTCTTCTACTAAAAGCAGGATAAAAAAGCATGATTTAAAATGTATTGATTACTATTTGGATAAGAGGAGAATAGAATATTTGAATAAGGGGGACTGACTCGGTGGCTCAGTGGTTAGCGCTCCTGACTACTGATCCGAGAGTCATGGTTTCGATCCCCACCCAGGGCAAACATTTCTGTGATGAGCAGATTTGTTTGCTCTGTATCTGGGTGTATTATATCTATATATGTATGTAAGTATTTAACACGTATATGTGTACGTATATCAGTCTCTGGCTCCCATAATAAAGGGGATTCCTAGTTTGGGGCCAGATGACCGTGTGGGATTCGTCTCGGATATTTATATTTATTTATTTATATTTATAATTAGAGGTAGGCCGTAATAGATCACTGCAACAGTAGATCTTTCAAAATGTATTGATATTATTCAATGCTATTCGGCTAAACTAAAGCGTTATTACAAAAATATGTCTGAAGACAAGTTACTAAAGAAATTAAAATATAAAAGAAACAAGGTTCCTTAATAGGCCGTTTTCTTACCAATACATACTCATATTTTTTCCAGTTGTCATGGACATATTGGTTAGTAAAAGCGTTTAAATAATATTACAGTAAATATAGTTCTTTAACGAACTAAGTGGAATTACTGTCGCAGCGCACCCAAAAGCTGGCTCTGACTATTAAAAATGCTTGAAGTACGAAGTCGCGCTGTTGATCTTGCCGACAAAGATATGCGCCATTGATACTGAGTGCCCAGTAGATAACGGAGTCATTGGAACTTCCTTATATTATATTTATTTTCCTCAACAGAAATAAATTTTATTATTATTAAATATATCATGCGTGAGAAATATTTATGTTTTGGGTAGATATGTATGTAAAGCTAACGAATCAGTTGATCGGCTTAATAAATGAAATCCAAAAATTTTTTGCTTTTTCATCAAAATAGTACTTAAATTTTGTAGTCGTAAAACAAAAGTTAATTCTATACCATAATTATGTATACTACTTTTAATTAAATATGTATATTGTGTAGATTTTGTGTACTAAAAAGTGTAAATAAATAAATAAAAATTGTCTAATTTCACGACTGGAATCCTACCACGAAGTATTGCTACACAATTTTGATACATTCTGTATACGCTAGTACAGAATGTTTTGTTGTCATTTGAACAAATGTACCGAAGGAGTCGAAAACTCGGTAGTACCTATCCGGAAATACATTTCCGCTAGTGAAATGACTCTCCAAATATCCCCCAAAACTGATGAATGAATAGTAAGGGGCATGTCAAAGGACTTATTCTTACATAAATCAAAAACGATGAAAGGAGAGCATATTGCATTGCTACTAATGTAAACTTTGTGAGCAAGACACAAGAATTAAGTAAAACTAAAATAATTTATCTGAATTATCGTAAATATAGTAAAATGCATTTAAATAAATTAAGTAATTCATTCATTACTGCGTGTGTCGGCGGCGCCACTTAAAGTTTTGAATATAAAAAAAGTACTTTTACAGATAAACTACCATTTATCGGATTTACGCAAAAATATGGATATCTGTGAGCCGATTTCGAATTATCTTATTCAGCTTTTCGGAAACCACCTACGGCGATTGTTTTTTGGGTAATAAAAATATCGTTTTTGGTGATGCCTCATTGTCGAGTCTACCAACTGTCTCCGGATTTGGCGCGGAGAGACGTTGCCGCGCGGCAAACCTCGTTGTATACTACTCTATAACTATAAATCTTTAAAAGACTAGAGAATATTTCATGTATTCACAATGGGAATAGCGAATAAATAACTGTTCTAGAAAAAAATATAAAATAAAATATATATATTGAAAATTATAATAAGAAAAAAATTGTGTGCACGATAATAACAAACTACATGAGCCAAAGACAGTGCTGTAGTTATTAATGCCTACCTTCGAAAATAAGAGAGATCTAGTTAAATTACGATTTAAATAATTAAAAATAATTTACTAGATAACTTGATTTTACCTTAGAAATTCTCATAGCTAGCATAAGCGAACCGAAACAACTAAGTAAAAAAAATGTTTAATAGAGATTTTCTCCTAAAAGCGTAACTTTTAAGTACATATTCAAGAAGCATATGGGGCGAATTTTCAATAGTTGCAGTCCGTTACCGCTTTTACTGTAAATGTTACAGTTAACTTCTTTTCGATCGCTTACAATTTAATATGGTCACGCGGAACAAACGTGTGATTGGACTCCTACGAAAACAGTGTTTCTAAATTTTATCGTGATGTAAATGTTTCCATTAACACATACCCACGTTTTGTAAAGGATCGATGCGTACCAACAATACCAAATCTGTAGAATTTGGACCTCACCTGGAACAAAGAAATAATAATTATGTTTATTAATTGTATATTGAAAAAGAAATAACTTCTTCGCGAGCGATTAGGGTGGCACAATAATACAATATTTATTTGAATGAATGTTACATGAATCAAGTTAAATAATTTAATTCGATAATGAAACAATTACTTAATTGTTACTTAAATATCACAACCAACATGGGATTTCTTCACATCGATAAATTGTTGTAATAGAATAATTTCGATACTTTTTAGTTTTGCAAGTCTATAAAAGTAATGTTTAGTTACTGTATAAAGATATTTGTTCGGAATGGAGGTTCCTTGGTGGCCGATAGTTTCAGTTTTGTTTATCTTATGGGGTGTAAGTACCTACTTTTTCTAATCTGATTACTTTTATAATCCATTCTTCTTTTTACGTGTGGTACATTTAACCGTACTATCATAGGGGATAGACGGTAGTTGTCTAGTGTTACACTTTGCATCATCCACGGTCACATGTAGGGCATATAGATTTACACCTACGGACGTGTGCGATGCGACCAGCATACACATCTAATAATCAGATGTGCAGGTTTCCTCGCGATGTTTTCCTTCACCTTTGAAGGAATTGGTTGGAAAATGCATGTAAGTTTCGACAAACTCTTGGTGCACTGGCCAGGATTCGAACCCGAAACCTCTGGTTAGGAGGTCGAAGTCAATACCGTTTGGTCACCGACGCTTTTTATCTTTTTATAATCCTGATAAGTAACATTTTAATCACTCAGTCCCAAATCAGCAGTATTTAAAGTTATTTCTTTACAGGATGCAAATATTTGCAATAAGGTCGAAGCATCAATCCTTCCACAATATTCAAACTCACAGCATAATAATAATGAAAATGAGAGTGTAAAAATTGCATCTGAGAGCGTTATACATTTTGGAAACACTAATGAATTCACAAGGCGGCTTGCACAACCCCAGCGTCAAGGTGTCATCAAACAAACATCTTCGTCTGCTTATACTGAAGACAGATCGAGGTCACCGATTACATCAAATCTTAACCTTGGATTACCAGTAAGCCAGCAACAGTCACTAGCAGTTCAAGAGAATGTGTCGCGACAACAAAAACCAACCGTTATTTCTTCTACATTGGCATCAGCAAATCATCCACCACCAAAGTCGATTATATTATCCTTCCCTCTCGTGGTAAGCACAAATCGTCCTTCTATGCAGGAGAGTACTGTGCAACAAAATTCCTTAGTGTCGAGTACAATAATAGCAAACAAATTAGAAAATCCTATAGTCCTAAAAAGCAATGCACAACAACAATCCAAAGTATGTTCTGATTTAAGGTCAAATCAAAATTTATTGAGTTCACAAGCTTATTTCCAAGATTCGGATGTGGTGTCAACGCCAACATTAAATCAAGTTTATTTGCAAGAAATTATTCCACAAGAGCAAACTTCTTTAAAATCAACTTATCAATATTTACCTAAAAACAAACTCAAACAAAATTCAAATTTACCAATGTCTCCTTTAAATTCTCAAGGAGAAGCATCAATTAGTTCTACAGTATCACATTCAAATTCAATAAGTAGTCAAAATGTACCTTCTTTTCCTCAGATAGCGTCTTTGCAAAAGGTCTCTCAGCAATCAAATGTAGCGTTATCTTCGTTTCCATCAAATGTTCAAATCCCAGTTACTTCCAATAATATGCTTGGTAATTTTAATCGTAACTCGATATCATCTTCTGCTACACAATCTGGGATTGAAGAGAATGTACTGAATAAACCAACTATGGTCGTATCTACAGTAAAATCTGATATAACAGCGCAAAATATACCAAATAGAAAGTCTGGTTTTGAATCAACTCCAACTTGCGGACGAGCCTCTAGTCAAGTTTTATTACAAGAATATGCTCCTCAACAGCAAAGTACTACAAACAAAGTATGTGTTCAAAACTCACAGTTTCCTGCTACTGTACAAGAATCTGTGCCAGAAAATACAAAATCTTCTAACCAAGGTTTATTCTCATCAACAGCTCTCTTATCAGGTTCACCTAGTTATATCTTGCCATGGCCTCAAGAACCAGTTTATCAAACACAAGATTTCTCATCTCGAGGGCTTAATCAATTCCCTCTCATTCACTCTAATCTACAATCTCAAATTGACACTGCCGTAACATTGCCCCTTTCAAACACGCAAGAAACTATAACTCCCAATCTTAACCAGATATCGACTGAAATCAATACAGTTTCATCAAATTTACGAGCATCACCTATCAATGGTCAGCAAATAATAACAAAAGCGCAACAGCAAGCTGCCAAGTCAGTAACACCTAATGCTAATTTTATTCCGTCAATGGCCCCTAATACAGTAGTTAATAACAATGTAGAACTAACTTCAAATATACTAACTGCACGACAAGAAATAGATTCAATTTCTGGTTTGCAATCTAGAGGTACATCCGGGACTTTTACTTCATCAAATTTGCTTAACCCTAACACTGGATCTGTTGATTCAATTTCATCTCAGTTTAATTCTGTAGAATCCGACTTTCTTTCAAACGGCAACGCAGCTCCCTTACTAACAACTAATTTAAAAGCATCTGCGGCAAGTAAACCATTTTCTAGTAATTTACCACTTAATTCGTACAATTTTCCTAGAGTCATCAATCCATTTTTAGAGAATTTACAATACCCCGTTATCTCACAATCAGCTACGCTGCCTAGTATGGTAATACAGCCTGTTTGGTTTTCTAACCATAATCCTTGTTTGAACAATCTTCCAGTTACAAATTTCGATACAAATTGTGTCAAACAATCTGAAACAACAGATGGACTTCAATCATCATTTAACAGAGTAAATCTAATACAGCAAATTTCCGCGGTGAATAATATAGCAAACGAAGATTTACTTCAAAGTGAACTCAATAGCATCTCTGGAACAAAACAAACTCAATATTTATTACCTGAATCAAAAACTACATTACTAAATCCCATTACCAATTACCCTTACCAAACAAGTGTTCAATCTGATGTCCTATCATCAGATGCATCTATAAACTCAATTCAATCCAGTCCACAAATTGACGAATTTGTAATACCTAAAACAAGTGTAGATCCGATTGAAAACGTAGTTGATATAAATTCTTCAGTTCATGCAAGTCAAGATATTTCTTCTGGGCTTTTGACAAAAGAATCTGCCGCTTCAGTAAGCAGCAAAGTTAGTTCTTCAAAAGAAACAATTTTAGAGTCTACAGATAATTCAGCATCCGTCAATTTCAACGTAAACAACACTCCAGCAGAGCTTACAAGCCCAACAATAACATTACTGGCACCAGCACCTACTATCCCTATTTCTATAACTCCTGTTTGCTCTGTAACGCCGTCACCGTCAGAAGCTCCTGCATATAGTTATCCGTTAATCCAACCAATTATTATGGAAGATACTAACACCAAAACTAAAAATTGGCTTCCTGTAATACTGGCATCCATTATTAGAGACAATAGTTGTTCTGGTTATAATGGAGGCTATTGCAATAACTTATGCAACTGTGGCACACAATATAGACAATTTTCGTCACAAACACAATTAAAGAATAATTTATATACTTGTTGTGGTAAAAGAGGAACTTCATGCAACTGTTCAAATCGAGGAAAATCAAATGCATGTATTATAGTTAAAGTAGATTCAGATGATTTTGATGACAAAGAATCAGTGGAATCGAATGATATTAATGATAGTGATCTTAAAGAATCGAAAGACATTTCAGGGGAAGAACCAGAGATGTCAAATGAATCAAGTGATACTAGTAAAAGTGATCTTACAGAGTCAAAAGATACTTCAGGTAAAGAAACAGAAAGATCAGATGAATCGGTTAGATAAGAATTTATAAAAATGACAGAAAAGGATCACAAATCACGTGATATAATTGCTATAGTGATGCAGGATCACCATCACTTTAGATAATCAACCAGAAGCATACATATATTAAATTAAAATATAACATAATTAAATTAAAATAAGTTATAGATTATTAGGATAGTTATATGTGTTATAGCTTGTGTATTAATAAATATTATTGAAAATTAATACGTGTTTATTTTAACAATATCCAAAGAACTTGTACTTATATTACATATAAATTCCTTGACAATATCTTATTTCTCGAAGTTTACTAATAGGGTATTTTACTCTATACAAGAAAAAAATCTAAAACTGCTTATTTACTGTAGTATTTGTAATAAGTAAACGAATTAATATGATTTTTATATAATAAAATGAGAAAAAACATTTTATTTTTGATTTACAAAAATCGAGTTTTTTAATCTGTTTTTCAAATATCTGAAATGACAGCCGCCATGCTGGTTGTCATGTGACGTCACAATAGTGGTAAACAATGACATTTTGTTCGCAATATGTGTCAAAATTTTAGTACAGAGCTGTTTTGTTTACTCCTGAAATGACGTAACGACCTAAACATCATGGCGGCTAGAGTTTTCGCGCGCTAATTGGGAATGGTAATTTAAAATGTGTTTTTGGGGTACTTATAGGTTTCACAAAAAAATTAAAAAAATATTTTGGACTTTTTCCCACCTAATGATCAATTTGAGATACTTTTCAAAAAATGGTGAAAAACCCTATTGACAGATAAGTCATATGATTGTTTTTTACAACTCGGCAAAGAAATAATATGTATTGTATATTGAAAAATGTGTAGTAGTGTAGCGCTTATCGACCCTCAGTCTACGAAACCCATCAGGGCGGCAGCAATGAAATGAACGTACGTACATAGGTACGTACGTACACTCGAAAAACACTCCGCTTGGATAGCCGGATAATATTATAAATATAATACAATTGTAATACACAGAGTCATGTTTTAGACAAACTCCTTTTCAGAGGCAATAGTGTACATGATACTGAAATCATTTTTTCGTAATTCTTTTATAATTATTTTTTTTTGGAAATTGACTGATCGGGCTGACCGATTTGAACTAAAAGTACAAAAACTTAAAGAAGGAAGAATTAAAAAAAATTGGCTACTATTTTAGTATGATATGTATAATGGATATAATAAGGTTTTTTTAATTACTTGTTTATTTTTTCATTCTCCATAATGAATGAAAGTAAGACAGTTGATTGCATCAAAATAAATTATGAAATACTCTTTACTAGATTGCTCTTTTATTGGAATTAAAGAAAACTTACTTCTATTTACATGTTTTAATTAACTTCGTAATAATTGTGGAAACTTCTGAATATTTGATTCCATTCTCTTCTTTATCTATACATATATTTTATTATACAGGGTGTAACAGAAGTGTGTGACAATACTTCAAGGTTGGCTTTTACCCATCAAACTGAACAACTTTTGTTCTACAACTTTGTTCAAATCGCAAATTTTTTTTTGGACTTTTCATACAAATCGATCAGCTGGCGAACCAAGTTTGTATGAAAAGTCCAAAAATTTTTTTGCGATTTTAGTAAAGTTGTAGAACAAAAGTTGTTCATTTTGATGGGTAAAAGCCAACCTTGAAGTATTGTTACACCCTGTATATCTTTATACATACTTTCAGTAACATGTACAAATAATAATCTTGATATAGCTTTCTCGAGGTTTAGTAAGGTGAAAAAATCATTTGTGGGGCAGTGTGTACGCTTTTATAACAAAATTCAAAATGACGTGTGTAAACTACCAGAATGTAAATTTAAGAAACATATAAAACGCTGTATTTATTCAAGAGGAAGAGGATACTATAAGACTGTAGATTATTTCAATGATAACGACATTTGGAATACTCCTCCAGCAAAATGATATGACGTTTATAAGAGTGCTTAGTGAACCTACGTAAAGAAATAAATGATTTTGAATTTTGATATTGAATTTTGAATTTTATAATCCTTGGAAATAACACAAGTAAATACGAGTAGGTATGGCACCGCCTACTGAGATTTTTCCCGTAACACAATATTGAAATCGCTGTTGGCACAAATTGCGGATTTGCTTATCCAACTGGAATGAAAAATTGCCATATTGGTAGGTATGCTATCGATTGGCGGATTTGGTAACCTGTAGCGGTCAGGTTGAAGATTGATAGTTTTTCCCCAAATATTAATGTGTCTGAATTTTTAGGATTTAGGGTGCCAATGAAGCCCTTTTTTTTAAATCAGTGCTTTGTGTCCATCTGTCTGGTAAGTTCACAGTGCGCGCGCCGTACTGCGTTATGCATTGGTGGAAAAAAACCCTTGCACTTGCTCGGTTTATTATTTTACAGTAGGATTTGCAGACAACTATTGAATACATGTATTGTCTCAATACACTAAATCATGTTCAGAGGAAGACGGGACGTGACGATTGACTATATGATGGGTAGTTAGTTATCTTAACATACGTAATGAAGAAAGAGATAATGATTCATAGAAGATCGATATGCATTGCAAAATATAATTGGATAATATATATTATATATATAAGAAAGGTAACATGTTAATTATAAAAGCTTTGAACATGGCGCTAGTCAGACTCTGTGCAACTTTTTTTTTACTAGTATACTTAGAGGTGAGTCATAAGTTTTAAAAATTTGTTTCGTCATTCAGTCACGACAAAAATGAGCTAATGAACATGTCAAACTGAATATTATTCGAACTTGTTAAAAATATTAAGTTATATTATTTTTTCACAGGTAGCATGTGAGAAACAGCATGGCTTAAGTAGCATAGTGACAGGACTATGTTTGAACAACAACATCGGTACAGCACAACAGATATTACAAAGAAGGGCTGCTCTGCTTTCTGAATCACAAAATTACAACCAAAATGTCAACGGAAACATGGTGCCCATTACTGCGCAACAACTACATAATACCCAAGCTGGTCTACTCCAAGGAAAACCACAAGGGGGTTTTCAGGCAAATAATCAGTTTGGAAACTGTCAACAACAAAGTAGTTTGCAACAAGCAATCAACACGCAATTGCCTTTCAATCCTCAGCAACTAACGTCAAATCAGAACCAGCATCAAGTTTGCCTCAATCAAAATTTTCAGCGTCCTCAAACCCAGAACGTACAACAGCTAAATGGCATACAAAATCCTCAGAAACAGTGCTTTTCAAATCAGAATCAACAGATATATGTGAACCCCTCTTGTCAACAGTCTCAGAATTTGCCAAACAATGTTAATTTGCAACCACAGGTTGTACAACAACAGCAAACTTCTACTCTTCTTAATAATAATCCTCAAATTCTTGGACAGTCGGCATCATCACAGTCTGATATATCCCTATCTTCAATAGTTAATAGGCAAATGGCTGGGTTACCAGCACAAGTATCTCAAGGGACATTACTATCTCATCTTGGTCTACAATCTAACCTACCAACATTGCTGCCCAACCTTTTTGATCCAAAGCAAACTGTTAATCAAAATAATTTCGTAAGTAATGTTCAAGCTGACATTGCACCTATGGTTAACAAGCCCCCAACATCTGTCTCGCCTTTATCTATGGCACCCCAACAGTTTCAATCAATGCAAAATGATCAGCAAAATATTGTTTCCACGCAGAATCAATTCAATCAGTATACTCCCAATATACAACAACAATTTGTTCCTTTACAAAATCAGCCACCAATCGCCCAAACACAAAGCCAGTCCATTCCTTCGTCACTTCAAGGGCAGCCAGTGATAACATCTTTACAGTTCCAGCCGATGCAACCACAAACTGTAGCAACGTCAGTTCCTTGTCAATCAGCACCACAGGAACAGAATCAACTTGTTTACTCTTCCGTTCCCATTCAAAAGAATCCCATGATTCAGACTCAGCCTTCATCCGTCCTTGCCTCTCAATATCACCAGTCTCCTAATAGGATACCACAGTATCCTAACAACATACCTGGTTTCCAAACTAATGGCGTAAACTCGAAAACTTCGAGCATGAAACAACTGCTGCCACTTCTTTTCAATTTACTAAAAGAGAAAAATTGTTGCGCTTGTCGTCCGAACCAGAACTGCGGTTGTGTGAATAATAACAACCCTGAGTTCAGGAATCAATCTCCTCAAGTTGTCGGAGGTTATTCCCAGTTTGTGAAAAATGTTCCTGCTGTGGTGAACACAGCAACCAATACAATTGACTCGGAGGAGGAGGACGACGACGACACTGCATGGAGGCTCAAAAAATACAAAAATTATAATGAAACAAAAACTCGACATGATGACAGTGCGGAAGAAGAGGACGACGAAAACTCTTCAGAAGTAGAAAAAGACAGTGAAGAATAAATAACAATTAGTTATAAGGGATGCAGTGAAACTCATGATAAATCTGTATTTTTTTAAAATATTTTTATTAATATGTAAATAAATCAATGTAATTAAGTAATTAAAAAGATGACTTATTTTAATAACGAATTTATATGTGGGAAGATACTTATATATTACGTAGAATATTTAAGAAAGAAGGATAATTTCAGTTAACACATTAATATTTATCTCGTTAAAATTTATTTGTTAATTACATTACAAAAATTACAAAAACTGAAAGCCGTTGCTGCGAGGGACCAAAAGTATATAAAATATATGATATGTTATTATCACTGAAAGACGTGCGACTTACCGAGTTTTTGCTATGCTATATTTTTACAAAGAAATTTTAAACAAAGCGAATTCCTTTGATAATTTCATATATAAAGCGTTGTTTCTTACTACGAACAACATCAGGTCTACAGGTCTGTTAATGATTTGTCACAAAAATGGTGTCTCCTGCTAGCTGGATCGGTTTCTTCACCATCATATTTACTTTTAGTGTGAGTCCGTTTGTTCTAATCTTACTTTTGTTTGTAACACAAAGTGTAACGAACTTTGTAAACGATCTGTTACTTTTATTGAACAATGCTTCTGAGATTAGTCAGTTGATGGACGACTGATTAAACACCGTAATTCTGAGAACATCTGCTGAATACACACGATTGGTAAATATTTGTGAACTCAAAACTATTCATTTTAAGATTTAAAAAGAACTTTTTCATAGATTCTGTAAATAAAGTAAGTGTCACAGTATTTAAGAGTTAACAATACTCGCTCAACTAAATGTATCCATCTTTTTCAGTTACTTGAGGCGAAACCATTTCTGCCATGGTCCCAAAATGGGTATCCACCGGTTATACCACCAGGCTTAGGCATTCCACCTGGTGCACCAGGGACTTATGGTGAATATCCTTTGCCAGCCAGAGAAGGTGCAGATCCTCGTTTCTACCCAGGCCCAGGTTTTCCAGGTCCAGGTTATCCAGGTCCAGGTTACCCAGGTGCGGGTTACTGGGGTCCACAACTTCCTTCAGGCTTCCCTGGAGCCGGTCTTCCACTTTTCGAAGGAGCAGGTTTCCTGCCCCCGCCATTTCCAGTCCCGTTAGACGAGCCTGATAACGACTTAGACAGAATTTGGCCAATCCTTTTAACTTTGATTGTATCTGGCAATTTATAAATTTGTCCATCATAAAATTATAGGCATTACTGAGTCGTGACGGAGAAGTAAAAGTAAAATTAAGTTATGTGTGTATATAGGGTCCTTTTAAAATACCTGAAAAAAAAATTAAGGTGGTTTCTACTCAGGAAATCGAACAACTTTCCCCAAGGAACCTATACTTACTCAATACGCAAAGTTTTTTGGACTTTCCATACAAAATTGGCGGTTCAGTTGATCAATTAGTATGAGGACTCCGAAATTTTTTTTGCGAATTAAGTATAGGTTACTTGGAGAAAATTGTTCAGTTTCATAAGTAGAAGCCGTGGTTAAAAAAATTTAGGTCATTCATAAGGACCCTATACCTATACATATAACTGGTTCATAGCTACCTGAAACCTTTTAACTAGTGATTCTGCTCATGTAAAAGAACAACTTTTGTTTTTTTAATTAAAAAATTGGAGATTTCATAAAATATTGATCGATTTGCATGAAAAATTACTTCTTTTTACATTTACAGCAAAGTTGTAGAACAAAAGTCGTTCAGTTTCATGAGTACCTAGTTATTAGTTATAGTTTGGCACGTATGTACTAGGTTAGCAACACTGTATTTATTAGATCTTGGAGAATGGTAGACCACGTCAAGCTAAATAATAGGAAATCCCATTTTCGATTATGTTTTTCTTACATATGAACGAAAATAATATGATCATAAAATAAAGAAAATAAAAAATAGGTACATATAAAATAATTACTAATAAAATTCGTATTATATCCTGGCCACTGCATTAGTTTAATGTTTATAATGATATAAAACCTTCATAATTGTTTCATTCGCACACATTCGTTAACAATAAGAAAATTAATGACCGGAGAAAATAAACACTAGGGAAAATACTTGTATATGTCGTGGTCAGATCATAGAATTGATCACTTCATAAAATGAAAATATCCGCTGATCACATCATGATGTGGTCTGGCCAGATCAATGAATACATCAGCGTTTGACGATATACTACAGCTAAACGCACGGTATCGTAAAACAGATGATAATAATAATAATAATAATAACAGACAGATTGATCATAACAGACCTGATATCGTGTTGATGGATCGGACGCAGTCAAGGGTGTTTTTGGTGGATATCACTATTCCACACGACGAAAACCTCGTGCAAGCCGATGCCGACAAGAGGTTACGGTACCTTAACCTGGCGCACGAGGTTACGGATGTGTGGCAAGTGCAATCCACTGAAATCATTCCTGTAGTCCTGTCCGTTAATGGTTTGATCCCCGCTGACCTGGATCGTAACTTTAGGCGGTTGGGACTTCGAGGCAGACCGATAATAGCGGATATGCAAAAGGCAGTCCTCCTCGACAATGCCCGGATTGTCCGACGCTTTCTCTCCTCGTCGCACTGACCTCCAGCCGACTGTGCTTCTGCTGGAGTAGCTCCTGCCACTTCGCCTAGAGCGAAGTGGTCAGAGTAGCCCAAATTCATATTTCAAAATAATAATAATATCTGGGACAAATCACACACGGTCATCTGGCCCCAAACTAGGATTCCCTGTATCTTGGGAACCAGAGACTGAAATACATACACATATACTTTTAAATACATACATATATAGATATAATACACCCAAACTCAGAGCAAACAATTCTGCTCATCACAGAAAAGTTTGCCCTGTGTGGGGATCGAACCCACGACTCTCGGATCAGAGGTCAGGATCGCTAACCACTTAGCCACCGAGTCATGCAACGTTAGAGGAGCTGATATCTTTTTGTTATTGTGATACATCATGGCGGCGAACAATTATTATTAAAAAAGCTAATAATAATGCGCCAATTGAAGATAAAAGTGATGTAAAATGTCGTTACGACACAAAACTACAAGAATTTTACGAAAGTCAATCAAAAACGAGCGCAACGTTAAAAAAAACCTTGAAGTTCGTAAAGTATTTTACAGGCTAGTAGATATCAATCTTAAAAGCTAAGTTTTAAAAATGTATAATTTATCTGTTTTGAATTTTTATTAAACCATCACGGAAAGTCCTAGGTTAATGATATGGCCAAACGTGGATTGATATACTATTATACTATTATCATTAAACATTGACGTTTAAACGATATGGTCAGTTTTAGCTGGCCATTTCATGAAATACAACCATTTCATGAAACGGTCGGCCACATCATGAAGTATTCAATTCTATGATCTGGCCACGACGGATACATCAATGTTCTACTTCGGAGTTGATTTCAATTTTTTTAGCGACTTACATGAAACATCAAAGTTATTTCAGTTCGCTATTCATAAGTAAATATACGTATATACTATTTATTAACAAAGTGTGAAATGTTGTTCATTTCGTTCCTGCGGCTTCTACTTATGAAACTGAACAACTTTCCCCAAGAAACCCACAGACAATTCGCAAAAAAATTTTCGTCTCTTCGTACAAAAATGGTCGATTAATAATTAACTGATAAAGTATTGTATGAAAAGGAGAAAATTTAAAATTTTGAGAAACAAAATAAAACACCCTGTATACGAGGAGTGAGGAATGGTCAACACAAGATATCAAATCAAACAGTTTAAATTTACAGGCACAATATTTTCAGCGCAGGGTTATTTCCTGACCTAAGGTTACATGAAAGAAATTGCTACCAGGCAATAAGGTCGCCTATTGTTGTCATTTCTTATTTGTGTCTTTCTGTGTTTTGTAAATTGATTTAAATGCAATAAAGTATATTTCATTGTATAGTATTTATTTCCTCTTTAGAATTTTGTACCTATAATAATAACAACCGGGACAACTCATACACGGTCATCTGGCCCCAAACTACGATTAACTAGGATATTAACTAAATATAATAATAATAATTTTTATTACAAAAACATGGGGTACAGCGTAGTTTATCATTGGTACCAAGCTAGGCAGAGCCTGTATCTTATAAAGACTGTAACTATTATATTTTAAGATTTTTATTATTTAACATAGCCTATCTTACTTATTACATATTTTGTAGAGGTAATCAAGGCAAATATAAAAAAAAAATAGGTCAAGAAATTATCAAGTATTTAAGAAGTTTTGTTCTTAATTTTTCGAGAATAAACATATTTAGGGTGTTACGTCTTGTTTCTAGTGTTACTTATTTCTGTGTCATACAACATATCGTCGAAAATAATTTAGCCACTTTAACATTAATTTAGACAGAAAAAAAATTGGTCGCGTTTGTAGCTGTATACATGTAGCATTCCATGTTAAACACGACCCACCCCGTTACAGTTTTGTAAAATTTATTTATAATACGAGAGTTCTCATGAATTAATAAATAAATACCTATGATGAAATTTTTATATCTTATCACTTTTTATACAGGTATAACATCGAAAATAAAGGTATTACTTACGGCACAAAGTTGTGTACGATAAAAGGTTATAAGGCAATACTGGTGTCATAATAGTTAGATTAGGTACTGATATATCGTCTCGAGTCCCTATAAGTACGACCTACAAACCCTTCACAGCGAATCAGTGTACAGTGAACCAACCAGAATGGCTCTCCCGTGGTATTACAGCCTGCTTCTGCTCACCAATATTTTCGTTAGTATATAAATTAATTTAGTAAACATTTCATAGTTTAAAATAGCCCAGTCAGTAGTCAGTAGCCCAGTTTGTAGTTGTGTCCTACTGCTTAAGTACGAGGGTTTCAAGAAAAATACAAATTTTCGACCTTGAAGAGAAATGGGGTTGCGTTAGCCACCATTTTAAATTAAGAAGACTCGTTTTTTAAACCTCTAATTTTTTTTATTAATTTACTGTATCACCCTCACAGGTATTCTCAGTGCAAGCTCAGTATGGCGTCTCATCGCCCTTAGGCGCAGGCTCATGTTTCGGAGCGCCATACCCTGTGGTGATCAGGGATGGAGGAAACAATGACAACGGCCTAGATGAGATCTTCCCTATTCTGTTACTGTTACTGACTTGTAATGGACGTGGTGGTGGGTGCTTCGGTGGATACGGGGGCGGTTGCGGCGGCGGATGCGGTGGCGGATGCGGTGGCGGATGCGGGGGCGGATGCGGGGGCGGATGCGGGGGTGGATGCGGGGGTGGATGCGGGGGCGGATGCGGGGGCGGATGCGGGGGTGGATGCGGGGGCGGATGTGGAGGTGGATGCGGGGGCGGATGCGGCGGTGGATGCAGTGGTGGATGTGGGGGTGGTTGTAATAGTGGATATGGCTCTATAGTGGTATCCACGAATTAGAATAAATGAGTGAAACCTGTTATGTAAATTATATTAGCTGAATTTTAAAATATGAGACATCATTTGTATAAAATAAAATATATATCACAATTTGTTGCATACATCTCTTATTTTTATTCCTTTTATATGTAAAATTGTATGAAAAACTCTTGAAGCCCAAAAATTAAAATTGTTAAAGAAGTGAATTTATTGAAATTTTAGTATGAGTTCATTATTTTAAAGTTAAACTTACTAAAGTACAAATTGTTTACGTAATTTGGAAATAGTGGTACTGCATACATAGAGCACATGTTGGTGTCGATTCGGTTTTTACGATTAAACTTGTTTGGCAGGACTAAACTTAATTTAAGCATCCTATCCTTATCTTTTCGACACAGAGAGAAAAAAACAAAACACTTAAATTAAGTTTAGTTCTGTCAAATAAGTTTAATCGTGAAAACCGATCGACACCAATGTAAGTTTTTTTAAAGAGTTAAATAAGTCAAGGCCTTACTTCTTATACTGATCAACGTTTGCTATCAACCGCTAGGTTTACATTTTGTGTGTCTGTGCGTGTATGCGTGTGTATGCGACACTGGGCGGATTTGGATGGAATTTGGACTGGAACAATATTTTAAAAAACCTTTATACCTTTTTCTAAATGCAAATAAAAAACCATCATTTTTTTATCTCAGAAATGGCTCTAAGAATTTTGATGAAACTTTGTATATACTAAAACTTTATATTTTAATATCCACTGATCCACATTTTTTTTCAGTCCCCATACAAATTCTTGATTTGCTAGTATGGGAAACTGAAAAAAAGTTGTAGATCGGATTTTTTTCACGTTTTTCCTGTATTCTATACTCGATTCTGAGTCACCCCTTCAAATCTCAAACGCACTTTTTTTAACACCCTGTATAATCTGATTGAGGTTCCATACAAATCAAGGTTCCTAATTATTTTTTTATCAAATATGGCTATAACGGTTTTAATTAAACTTTATACGACGGCCTCCTTTTTAGTCCCAACATATTAGGTAGTTTCTAACTCCGACCAAAATCGAAGTAACTCCATAAATCCCAGATTACTTGTAATTTTTTTTAAAGCCTAATTGATTACTTATTATTTAATGCTACTGATTAAAATGTTTGTACTCTGCATTTAGAGTTCCAGAAACCAATAGTGATGGCGACTCACTTACCAGCAGGGTTAAGAAAAATATAGGGAGTGTTTTTGAGTGTTTACCCAGTAATACACCTCAGAGATCTCCGTCTGTTTACAAATTAATTGAGTCCAAAGTCCATGACGGGGACCTCAGAGGAGCCGTTAGACTGCTGACTTCCGATTGCGGACTGGCACCGGTAGACCCCAGGACGCTCTCCAGCTTACGGGAAAAGCACCCTTCCCCGATGCGTCAGTGTGTCCGGCCCGCAGAGCCCATAGTTACCGCCCCTCGACTGACCGTGACTTGTAAAGACGTAGCGGACGCAATTGGCTCTTTTCATGCTAGCTCAGCGGCGGGCTCAACACTTAAAGGAGCTGGTAGCTATTTCGGCTGGAGACAACGGTCCACGCTTACTAGAGTCATTATCCAAACTGTGCAACTTTCTCCTCCCTTTTCCTCTTCCTCTCCCAAGGGTAGGTTGTGCAGTGCAGTATGCCCAGGCATAACCTACCCTCGAGGAGAACTGGTCTGTATGGAGCGTCACTCTTTGCTTTGGTCAAAAAAGATGGCGGCATACGACCTATAGTCGTAGGGAGTGTTATACGCCGCCTAGTGGCAAAGTTGGGCTGTCGCGCGGTGCGAGAGGAAATGGCAGATCTGCTGCGACCTCATCAGCTTGGCTTCGGTACCGCACTTGGTTGTGAGGCAGCGATACATGCTACTCGGTGCTTCGCAATGGACCCAAAGCGCGCCGGCGATGTAGTCCTGAAGTTAGATATTAAGAACGCTTTTAATAGCGTAGAGAGGGACGTGATGTTGGCCGAGGTTAGGGATAAAGTCCCGGCATTAAGCCCTTTCCTCACTCAATGTTACGCCTCTCCAAGCGATCTTTATTTCAACGGTCACAGGATTGCATCGCAGGTAGGCGCGCAACAGGGTGATCCCCTTGGCCCATTGATTTTTAGTTTAGCGACATCGATATGGGAAACATTAGATAAGGTTACTCGCTCTGTTTGTTTCTGAACCAGCGTGTTCGTCTTGCGGGGGCTGAAGCGGGGTGAAGAGGGAGGCATGTATTTAAACAAATATCGCCGTTGTGTGATAACCTTAAGGTTTATGTATTTAATCTTATCTACTAGCGACATCTAGCGACGAGTAGGGAGGCATGTATTTAATTAATGTTATCTACTAGCGACATCTAGCGACGAGTAGCGTAGCATCACTATAAAATGACAAAATATTCATAAAATAACAAGAAAAAAGTGATAAGAAATGTTGCTGTTAGTTTTGTTCTTTATTTTTTTATTGTTTTAGCACATTTCACTGCACTGTAAGACATATTTTCATTCAAATACGGGATGTTTACTCTTCGCTTGTCAGATTGCGAATGGTGCGCGAAAAGGCGGCGCTACTCAACATAGGGGAGCAAACCACTATTAGCGACTACGCAGTCGGGCAGTATTAACCTCATCTAATGTCTCTCATATCGATGTTTAGCGATTAACGATGCCATAACCAGGTTGGAGTCACCTCTGAATATATGGTATCTTGATGATGGCTCCATCGGTGGGGCACCAGACATCGTTGCTAAAGACATAGAAGCACTGATTCCCAGGCTGCGTGATATTGGTCTCGAAGTGAATAGCGCCAAATGTGAGCTATATCCATGTGGAGATGCAGCTGCGGAGTGTATTCCGGCTTTTCAAGAGCTCCTGCCTAACTTAAGGATTTTAGACCGCAACTCATTTTTCTTGCTAGGGTCACCTGTCTTTCAGGAGGCGTTATCAGGAGCTCTCCAAAGCAAGAAAGAGATGCTCATCAGAGCAAAGCAGCATCTGCAATTCTTACCGGCTCATGTGGCGCTCACACTTTTTCGTTCCTGCCTATCTGTGCCCAAGTTGGTGTACATTATGAGAACCTCCCCGACGTGGCTTTTTCCGCAAGAGGTTTCTGAGTTGGACAAAGTTCTTAAAGCCACGTTGGAGCTTATCCTCAACGTACACCTCAACGAGGCCCAGTGGCAGTAGGCATCGCTGCCGGTACGCTATGGGGTCTAGGCATTAGACGTGAGCAGGACACAAACCTTTCTGCTTTCTTGGCCTCCTCCAGTGGGGTTGTCGGCCTAGTCACTAAAATACTCCACGTACAGGGTGACAATTTAGACATTCCTTTTCGGGAGGAGGCCCTCAGAGCCTGGGTTACCGTGTGTCCGTCCGCCGACCTGCCAGAGGACCCGTCGATACAGCGTCAGTGGGATAATCAGCTCTGTGGATCCCGGGCTGCTGAGCTATTGGAGGCGGCATCGGGAGCGGATGTCGCCCGACTCAAAGCTGCATCTTCCTCAGAGTCGGGAGCTTGGCTACGTGCTCTTCCGTCCCCCTATTTGGGAACCGCTCTCGATGACGGATCCTTGAGGGTGGCCGCTCCTCTTCGTCTTGGGTATAACGTCTGTGAGCCCCATTAGTGCAGGTGCGGGTTGCAAGTGGATGCGGATGGACATCACGGGTTGTGCTACAAGAAGTCAGCGGGACGTCGACCACGACACCATATGCTCAATGAGCTCATCCGTCGTGCTCTCGTATCCGCCGGCGGTCCGAGTGTCCTGGGGCCGTCCGGCTTGAGCCGCTCGGATTGCAAGCGGCCTGATGGACTGACGTTGATTCCTTGGGGGCGGGGGCGTTGTTTGGTGTGGGATGCGACGTGCGTAAGTACATTCGCACCCTCCCATTTGGCCTGTACCACCCGCAATATTACCCGCTGTACAATATTGAATTACAAATAACAAAAAAGTGAATTGTGTGTTTATTGCACAAGTTGGGAGAACTTTGAAATAGCGATGTTTGAAATTTAACATTTTTTAGGTTATACTTGGAAGACCGAGCTTAACCTATTGACCTCTACACTACTCTTTGACAAATAGTGCCCCCACCGTCAACGTTGGCTCCAACCAACAAAAACATATGAAAATCTCAAATCTTAACCATGGCTGACTGTATCATTATTAGCTTATTATTATACTTTAAAAATCCCCCAAAACAAAGACAGCTTCTTAAGTCTGGCAACACTGATTCCTGAGCCGCGTTCCGAGAGTGCCCTCTGACAGCAAGCGTTCTGTATCTTCTCTTTCACACTTACGCGATTTATATTATGCTATCCTGTTGTCAGAGTGAACGGTGGCTGTCATGGTCTGTTGTCTGTTGTACCCTCAGACCAAAGAATTGGTTGTACCGTTGCGTTTTTTTGGTACATTGCTGCGTTTTTGTTTGAATTAGTGTGGAATCAAGGCTTTTTTAAACTATTGATTCCCTGCTTCTGCTGGAGTCATTTTTTTTATTTACATACTCATATATTTAAATATATAATGGAAATAATTTCGTAACTGAATGGGTCGTCTTTGATTTTTTTTATTTGGAGGGTCCCAGTTCGCCATACTTCTTTAATGTATTAGAAAACATCGGAAAAATACACAACATCATGAAATTAAGAGAGAAAACAAAAATAAAATAATATTTATGTAATTTTCAAGGAGTTTCACTACTTCGAAGTCTGAGTCATAAAGTCAGAAGTAAAACTACCAACCGTCTATTCCCGTCCGCATCAAATGGGAAATGTAACAAAAACACTACGATTAATCATTTTTCCCGGTCAGTGTGAATAATGACTACCATGTCTTGGTCAAAGTAAAAAAACAGATGATCTTGAAATTGTGGAATTCTTTAATAACTCGGTTAAAGCTCGAGTTTTTTTTCTAACAACGTGTATAATGTAGTTTAGTATTTATCCTAGGAATAACAGTCGTGTTCTTGGTTAAAAGTTCTTTCTTGGTTTTGCCGTCACCCGCTTCCATTTCGGCCTTATCGTCGCTAAGCTACCAAGATACGTATGCTTACTATATTATCAATTACAATTATTTAATAATAAAAAAGAAATCTCTCGACTGCATAAAATGCATATTCTATGTCAATAAGGGAATAGAGACGAACATAACGAACACTAATCTCTAACTATATCATCTCACTTATATTAATAAATACGGTAGTATGGATGTTTTTTTGTTTTTTGTTTCACTTTCACGCTGAAACTACTGATCGGATTTGGATGTTTGATAGGTAGATAGATAAAGCACTCAACTAATGAGTGTAATGAGTCCATCTGATCACTTGAACACCCGCTTGTTCCCCGCAGGCGTAATAACCAGTAATTAATAATAATAATAATAAACACTCGACTAACATAGGATACTTTTAAACCCGGAAAACTTAACAGTTAACAGCTTAAAAACTCAAAATTTCCACTTCGTCATTAGATAGCCGCCACCTTAACATTTTATTTCTCTCTGATACAGGATACTTCTAAACCCGGAAAACTTAACAGTTAACAGCTTAAAAACTCAAAATTTCCACTTCGTCATTAGATAGCCGCCACCTTAACATTTTCTTTCTCTCTGGACCCAATACTAAAGTCCACGCAGACGAAGTCGCGGACAGAAGCTAGCTCCAAAGTACATAAAACTGAGTTTTCTGCAAGCGGCATTAATAAAACATACAAAAAATCACCTGAAAATCATTGTTTTCGGCTTGGGCACTTAGGCAGTGGCGTATAACAGTATGTAAGTAGTTACAATATTCATAACATATCAGGCTTTTAGATATCTATGAAACAGGTTGACACAAACCTAACATTACAAGTATGTTTAGGACCCAAATGACTACAATGTGTGAGAAAAACGCCACGGATGGGATTCTAATGCATCTATGCCAGTTATCGTGCTTAAATAGTATATTAATACAGTATTTAATTATATTAATACAGTATGGATGTCATTGGCGAAATCATAGAAACCGCCATTCCTTTTTTTCTGTACAGACGTCACTAAGTTATCGTAAGAGCGGTCCTACGGGTTAAAAAGGGATGTCATCGTAGGTAAACATTGAATAACTCGGACGATTTGTATGAAGTTTCCAGGATGTGCCGCAGCAGACCTGAAATGAAAGATGGTGGATGGGATGAACTGTGGTTATGAAATTACTATAGTTAGTCAGCTATAAGTGAAATCCCTGGAAAGGTGGATTCAAATGAGTTTTACTTAATATACAAAATTTCATATTTCTATCTTTTTTCTTCCTTATCGTCTCTGTTTTTCTCTCTTTATATATTTTTTTATTTGTGAGTTAATTATAATGAGGTGGCGCATCAAAATGGTGTACCAAGAAGCTAGCGCCGCACAGTGTTTTTTTTTGCCTCAAAAAAGTGACATCTTCGTTTTTTTCATTCATTCAATTTGGCTTTTTATAACAAATGCAAGAGTAAAACTCCCAGGAGTCCATTTTGTATAGTTTATTTTTAAAAAAATCACAAAGTTTTGTTGACCTTCATGTTAAAAATACGGAAATTAATTCATAGAAAAAAAACTATTTACAATTAAGTATTCATTGTTTTGCGGGTATATAAAGATAGTCTAGGCGCATATTATTCCCTTTTTACTTAAAATGTTTGTAATTTCTTCAAAAAAAAAATTTTCTGAATTTTTAGGTTTATTTTTTTCTATTTTTTCTAGGCCGAAGTAGAGGTTCTGCCTAGGACAGATATATTCCTAATACTAATATGTATCACCCACAAAATCACTACATTCTACTTCGGCGGAGGTTTAGAGAAAATGATTTTCAAATATATGTGTTAAGGTTGTCACTAATTTGACCTTTCTATTAATATCGTATAATTTTTTGAAAGCTAAATCGAACGCTTGTTTGTTCCTTTAATTGTGAAAATGAAGTTAACTTCTGTCTCTTAACCTCTGCAATCCCGTAGTTCCGAACTGTCGAACACCGTTGAAATCCGGGGGTGTTCGCGGTTCGAAATTGCTCTGACCCGATATGGCGTCCGTGTGAGTTAGATGTACGAATTGTGCCTACTTGTATCCTTATACAGGCTGATCAGTATTGTAGATCGGATTTTTCAACTATTTTTGCTGAATTCTATGAAATAATCCGACCCACACTTTAGGGTTCCGTAGCCAAATGGCAAAAAACGGAACCCTTATGGATTCGTCATGTCTGTCTGTCTGTCTGTCCATCCGTATGTCACAGCCACTTTTTTCCGAAACTATAAGAACTATACTGTTGAAACTTGGTGAGTAGATGTATTCTGTGAACCGCATTAAGATTTTTACACAAAAATAGAAAAAAAATAATAAATTTTGGGGGTTCCCCATACTTAGAACTGAAACTCAAAAAATTTTTTTTCATCAAACCCATACGTGTGGGGTATCTATGGATAGGTCTTCAAAAATGATATTGAGGTTTCTAATATCATTTTTTTCTAAAAAGAATAGTTTGCGCGAGAGACACTTCCAAATTGGTAAAATGTGTGTCCCCCCCCTGTAACTTCTAAAATAAGAGAATGATAAAACTAAAAAAAAATATATGATGTACATTACCATGCAAACTTCCACCAAAAATTGGTTTGAACGAGATCTAGTAAGTAGTTTTATTTAATACGTCGTCGTATATCGTAAACCGCAATTTACCTACAACGAACTACAAGAATTTTTATATTATGTTACTTGCTGCTACGGAACCCTTCATGGGCGAGTCCGACTCGCACTTGGCCGCTTTTTTTCAGTTTCGCTTTTTCGCAATTTGGGCGAAGTTGATGCGCAAAAGACGTTTAGTTCCTTAGTTTACTACATCGAAGTACGTTTTGAATTAAAGTCTTTTAAATAAACTTGATTTTGTATAAAGGAAGAAAAAAAGAAATGACCTTATTGTGTCAACCCTAAATCCAAAATTTTGACCTTAGTACATAAAAATATATTTTACCAAACCTCTGCCGAAGTAGAATGTGTTAATTTTGTGGGAGATACTAATAAGTATGAGGATTATATCTGTCCTAGACAGAACCTCTACTTCGGCCTAGAAAAAATATAAAAAAATACATTTGAAAATTCAGAAAATATATATTTTTTAAGAAATTTTCCAACATTTTTGATAAAATTAAAAGGGGATAATATGCGCCTAGACTATCTTTATATACCCGCAAAACAAATAATACTTAATTGCGAATAGTTTTTTTTCTATGAATTAATTTCCGTATTTTTAACATGAAGGTCAACAAAACTTTGTGATTTTTTTAAAAATAAACTATACAAAATGGACTCCTGGGAGTTTTACTCTTGCATTTGTTATAAAAAGCCAAATTGAATGAATGAAAAAAATGAAGATGTCACTTTTTTGAGGCAAAAAAACACTGTGCGCCGCAGTCTTGGGCCACCGATCACACAGACACGATGACTAGATATCCCAGTCAACTTGGAATCTCATCGCGGCACGAAAAGAGCTCCACCTAAAAATCTTGGAGACGCCAAATGAGCCTGACCGAGTGAACCTCAGACAGCAGTATTGGCAAATCCGCCGACAGATCTACCGCAGCATCAGAAAAGATCGGAGACACTGGGCTGACAGTGTAGCTAACCATGCGCAGGTAGCTGCCGATAGCGGCAATCTGAGGGAGCTGTACAACGCGACCAAAACATTGGCAGGCAAAACTGGCTACAGGAAGAAGCCTCTACGGTACAAGGCACGAAATCTAACCGCGACATCGGAAGGGCAGCTTGAACGTTGGCGCGAGCACTTCGAGAGTGTGTTCTGTGTATCGACCGAAGACCAACCTGACACAACGCGCATCACCCGGTCACCTGAACTTCTAGAATTAGATACCTCCCCGCCATCCAAACAGGAAGTTGAAAGCCCTATACTTTCTCTCAGGAGTGGAAAAGCTCCGGGACTCGACCTTTTAACAGCGGAAATGCTTAAGGCTGACATACCGACTGCAGTCGAGACTCAGACACCTCTCCTGGAGAAAATTTGGGATGCTGAAGATCTTCCTGATGATTGGAACAAGGGCCTACTAATAAAAGTCCCGAAAAAAGGTGACCTTAGTCAATGCAGCAACTGGAGAGGGATTACTCTGTTTTCTGTGCCATCCAAAGTTCTGAGCAAGATACTTCTAGACAAAATATCGAAAGCAGTTGAAAGCAGGGAAGCGGGTTTCCGCCCCAACCGTTCCTGTGCGGACCAGATCAACACACTACGTATCATCCTTGAAGAAGCATCAGAATGGCAACGGGAAATATACCTCACCTTCGTTCACTTCGAAAAAGCTTTTGACACCGTGAGATGGTCTAGTATCTGGTCCCGCCTCGACGAATTTTGAGTCCCGCCTAAAATCAGAGACTTGCTGAAAGCAATTTACAAGAAATACTCTTGTAAAGTAGCACACGACGTTCTCATCTCCGACGACATTGACGTGCATGCAGAAGTCAGGCAAGGCTGTCGTCTCTCGCCCTTGCTGTTCCTCATCGTCCTAGATGGTATAATGCACAGAGCCAACGATGGCAAACGACGCGGTATAGAGTGGGGGTTGACTGAGCAATTGGACGACCTAGACTACGCTGATGTCCTGTGTCTGCTCAGCCACAAGCATGTTGACATGCAAGCCAAACTGGATGATCTGCAGCACGAGGCCCTTGTCGATGGTCTTAAAATCAACACGCGCAAGACCCAGGAAATGCGCACAGAAGGAAAGAACGCGCTCCCTCTAAAACTAAGTACACAACGCATTGAGCGCGTAGAGAAATTTACGTACCTCGACAGTGTCGTGTCAGAAACTGGAGGGACTGAGGAGGACATCACCTCGAGGATAGCCAAAGTCAGGGCGACCTTCGCGCAACTTCGACCCGTATGGCGTTCACGGAAGCTGACACGAAGAGTAAAACTTAAAATCTTCCGATCCAACGTCAAAACCGTTCTGCTATACGGGTGCGAAACGTGGAGGGTTACCAAAAATATCACGCAGCGGATCCAAGTCTTCGTCAAACGGTGTCTCCGACAAATACTCGGAATCTTCTGGCCCGAGAAAATTCCCAACGAGCAACTCTGGGAAATGTGTCGTGAAACACCAATTGGTCAGCAGATTGCTCGTCGCAAGTGGACCTGGATTGGCCACACTCTCAGAAGGGACCCCACCCATATACCTAGACAGGCGCTAGACTGGACCCCACAAGGGAAGAGAAAACGTGACCGTCCCAAACAATCCTGGCGGCGCTCAGTGGCAGCTGATATAAAGAAGATCGGGTTATCATAGCCCGAAGTGAAGCGCGTAGCCCAAGATGGGACGCAATGGCGAAGCACTGTAGACGCCCTCTGCCCCACCTAGGGGACTTAGGACATTAAGTCAAGTAAGTCATACGAACAAAGCGCAGTAGAGAGCGAAAGTGTAACAAAAATCTAGTAATATGTCTGATAATAGTAGGTAGGTAATCTACAAAACGTCGCAATTTTATTATGTTGCCTTATTAGAAATTTAAAGATAAATGTTTATAGAAAAAAATGAAATATGATAATTATTGACATACATATTGATTACTTACATACCAATGTCTAAACTTACGTGCTTTTTGTTGAACAAGGCCTAATTACATCACAAACTTTACCAGTAACCGAGTTGGCCTTTGAAATTCTCAATAAGTATATAAACGTTTATTTTTAAAACAAATCAGTCATTTAAATGGAACTTTATAAAATGGGTTATCGAAAAGTAACACTTTTGGGCGCGGTGTTACTGATCTTAGAAGTAAGTATCTATTTCGCGTGCCTTTCTCTTTTTTATATCAATACATTTTTATATCAATACTTATTCAATTCGCGTTTTTTGCAGGGATGTAGTGTCTACGCCACAAGCCTCGTGTCTAGCTCAGAGACATCGGTGACCCAGACGGCGGCCATCAATTCCGGCGGCGGCGGCGCGTCCTGCGGCCCAATAGTTATCCCCGCCATCATCAAGCCCATCTTACACTCGGAATGCTCAGGGGCACTGACACCTTCTTACACCCCTTCCGTGACCCCATCTGTGCCCTCATTCTGTAACTACTGCCCCCCTATCTTCATCGACGGAGGTGACAATGATAACAGGAGATGGAGCCACTTGCTCTATTACCTAATATTCGCACTGAACGGGAGAGGTGGATACTACGGTGGATACGGTGGTGGTTTTAACTATGGTGGTTACGGTGGCGGTTGTGGATGCGGCGGTGGATGCGGCGGTGGATGCGGCGGTGGATGCGGCGGTGGATGCGGCGGTGGATACGGCGGTGGATGTGGCGGTGGATGCGGCGGTGGATACGGCGGTGGATGCGGCGGTGGATGCGGTAGCGGATGCGGTAGTGGATGCGGCTGCAACAGTGGATGCACTTACGCTTACTCAGTTAACCCTGTTAGTACCAGCTCCGCCGGCACAACAGTAGTGGAAGCAAGTAATGGAGAGGATATCGTTATACAAACGTGTCCTTGTCAATCTGGGTATTCTTGCGAACCTCTAAGTTTGATTATTAAAACAGGAGGGGGTGAGAGATGAACGGTTCGGTAACGCTTCAACAAGTTTACACTTCCCATTTAATTTAGCATTTTTGTGTTATCTAAATTCAGAATTTAATTTTAAGTTTTAAATGATTCATAAACTTCTATTAAAAAAGGTATTAAAGTATTTTAAAGAAAATGAGCGAGTTTTACTAAAATATAAGAATAAACTGTTTTGTTATGTATATTTTCTCGAGTGATGCTAAATGCAACACCGCCGTGTCTGTATGCACTATGTGGTGTTAAATTGTGCCCCACGGTTAGAAAGAGAAACCTTATCTGTATTTTTCCAAATAACAAATACTTAATGTACTAGCCTGTTAATACAGGGTGAAATTTAAATCGCGAACCAAATTTTAACTGTGGCTTCTAGTCATGAGACTGAACAACTTTTTCTAAGGAATCAATTCAATCAGAGCAAAAATAAATTTGGACTTGCCATACAAAGTTGGGTCATTGAATTGTATGAAGATTTCAATATTATTTGCCCCAATTTAATTAGCAAAACATACAGTTTAAATTTGGTCCATAATTTCAATTTCACCCTGTATAGAACCGCTACTAAGTGTCACTAAAATTGTTATACCCATTTTTGGGAAAAAAATATACTGCACCCCAAAAAATGTATTAAGAAAAAATAAAAAAAACCGTTGGAAATTTTAAAGAAATATTGTTCTAGCCAAAATACTCCATTCTGTCCACCAGTTTAACACAAGAACCCCGGACACGCGCAGTCATTTTTAGGGTTCCATAGCCAAATGGCAAATAACGGAACCCTTATGGATTCGTCATGTCTGTCTGTCTGTCCGTCTGTATGTCACAGCCACTTTTTTCCGGAACTATAACAACTATACTGTTGAAACTTGGTAAGTAGATGTATTCTGTGAACCGCATTAAGATTCACACAAAAATAGAAAAAAACAATAAATTTTGGGGGTTCCCCATACTTAGAACTGAAACTCAAAAAAAATTTTTTTTCATCAAACCTATACGTGTGGGATATCTATGGATAGGTCTTCAAAAATGATATTGAGGTTTCTAATATCATTTTTTTTAAAACCGAATTGTTTGCGCGAGAGACACTTCCAAAGTGGTAAAATGTGTCCCCCCCCTTCTAACTTCTAAAATAAGAGAATGATAAAACTAGAAAAAATATATGATGTACATTATCATGCAAACTTCCACCGAAAATTGGTTTGAACGAGATCTAGTAAGTAGTTTTTTTTTAAAACGTCATTAATCGTAAACCGCAAATTACCCTTCATTCAATCAACTCAAATATAAAAAATATAGAATTCAAGACATGTGTGATTATGAATTTATACGGAACCCTCGGTGCGCGAGCCCGACTCGCACTTGGCCGGTTTTTTATTTTATACTTTTTTGACCATCAATCCCCATCAATATTTCAAGTTCGATTTTTTGTAATAACAATCCTTTTATTCTTTTGTATTGTTGCTCGCTTTCAACTTCAGTAACTATAAAAAAAATACGTATGTCCTTATCAAGAAAGCAGGTGTCACAGTTTCAGGAAGTAAAATTGTGAAAATCCTTAATTACTACTTAGATAGCTCAATTGTCAACAGAATAAAAAAAACTAGTTGGGCTCGTGCATTGAGGGTTCCGTACCATCACACAATGTGTTATTTAATCAGAAAAACGCGTTTTCTTTTATAACACGTTTCTTATGTGAGAACAGTATTTTGTTTGTTTGTTTGTATGTTAAACTTTTTATTGAATACAAAACACACATGAAAATAAAATACAAAAACAAAGTACATTTATACCAAAAGCGGACTTATCCCTTTCCAGTCAACTAGTTAACATTTTTATTATTACTTTTTAGTATATCTGCCATTATGTTAAAGAATAATAATAATAAGGTAAGAGGTAAGACAGACAGACAGCGTAGGCTTAGGGTTGGCAACGTTTGGATCCGAAACCCTAAAACCTACGTGACCTAAATATTGATCAAAAATAACTAAACCTATAAATATAAAGCTGATGACTCTATTTCAATGTTTATGTAAACAGTCGTTCTAAAAATGTCTCAACATTTGGACACAATTATTAAACTAAAATGTTTAATAGCTCAGGTACTCTATCTACAATAATAGAAATTACGGGAGTGAGGCATTCGATTATGTCGGTTTATACTAATCAAAGTGGCTTAAATTTCAAAGTTAAAAATTATTTTTATTTATTTAAGTAGATGTTCTTTTACACATTCTTTTAAATCGTCATTTTTTCTACTATTCAGAACCTGTACATTCAACGTTTCGGGAAGATAATTTCAATTATAATTATAATATAAAACATTAATTATATTTCAGATAATCGTCATCCACTGTCAACCCTACAATACCTACGGGTACTACGATTACAGTGCATACAACTACCCCCCAGGGACCGTAGAAGCGGCTGGACTCCAGTGCTCATTGCAGCAAATCTACAACACTTATTACTCCGGATACAGCACTACGCCTACACCATCGGCATCATCAGTTTGTAATGATTATCAACTTCAAAAGTACATTGAGTCCGCACCTTCATCAGGATGTGAGCCGCATCTTCCTTCTACAATGACGCAGCAAATCATCATTGTGAACGAAGATGATGATGAAGACAGAGATTTGCCCATTGGAGAACTTCTATCCATGTTGATAGCTTTAAAAGATGACGAAGATAACGACACACCAATAATGTGTCCGTTCCCTGTACCCTATCCGGTGCCCTGTCGTTGTGAATGTCCTGATGACTGCGGAAAAAGCAGATATGTTGAACAAGATTTTTCAGATTTTGATTTTATTTGCGAAGGTCGAGGACATAGCCAATCAGATTGTGAATATTGCAGCAAGAGGAGAAATAATTCCGCAGAACATCACCGTGGCAAGTCTAAGTGTAAATGTAATCGTGGTAGCAGTTATGACACAATATCACATCGTCTGTTTAAACCTGACTATGAAGAGGGCAGTTGCGGATGCACAAGCACTAAGATAAATTGTGATTGCAAAAAGGGTTCACAAAGAGAGAATATGATTTCAAAGAAACGATCCTCTTATCACAGTCGAGATTATGATTCCGAATGTCCCAGGAGAAAATATGAGTACTGAAGGCATTAGACTATATAGGGTGACCCTAAATTAGTTCTTGATACGAAAGGCTATGCATGTGCTCATGATAACGAACAACTTTCCCTAAAGAACCCATAGTCAAATCGCAAAAAAAATTTGGACTCTTCATACTAATTTGGCCGGTCAGTTCATCGATTTGTATGGAGACTCAAAATTTTTTTTTGCGATTTGACTATGGGTTTCTTAGGGAAAGTTGTTTGTTATCATGAGCACATTCATAGACTTTCGTATCAAGAACTAATTTAGGGTCACCCTATATTTATTAATGTAATTTTACCTAGAATATAGATATAAGGTGTAGGTAAAATATACTGATCCTATACAAAATAATATCATTTGGCTGAATCTGAAAGTTGATTATTTACATACAGACAGCGCATAATCGCACGTTGCGGATAATTTTCCCGAAAGAGAGATAAAAAACGAATAAAAAGCTCTGTATATAACAAACCCTAATGAGTAATTGTTTTCCTAAATCTCAATCCATATTTATTTAAATATCAACTTTATCCACCTATAATATAAACATAGAAGTATAACATAAGTTTGGTAAAATTAAACCATATTTTGAAGTAGGTAAGTACCTATTTTTTGATATGTTGAACTACCTGACACTGAGCGTTTTTCGATTGGCCTGCACGACATACCGGCACCGGCTATTCGGCAAATTATCGATTACAATTATAAACTACATCATTTCCAGTTAGTAAAAAAAGACGTTATATATGCGATTATCGGGCCGGTATCGATGCCGCCGTAGCGCCGGTGCCGGTGCCGTGCCGTGTCGGCCATTGGAAATACGCTTATTGGAGGAGAAAGTATAGAATTTTCATTACATAATTATTTTTGTAATGAAATCTTCATTGTCTAAGGAAAAGATAAAATAATCTTCAATTCAGTGCCTTAATACTAACTTTAACAAAAAGGTATTTATATTGTATGCTACAGATTTCATCTAATCGCGGTATTTAACTACTTCTTATGCGTTTACAAGATAACTATATGTAGTATGGTAAGAGACTCGTGTCTTAGTAATAGAGACCATGGTTTGTTCATGCTGTATATATTCGCAATTTTCGCGAGATTACTGGATAGATTAAAACAGATTTTTTTTTGTCAAGCTTTAGTCAGAAGTTTTGATAGTGCTTTTCAAATTTTGGGACAGTACGGTTTGTTCAGGATGAACGTATTTGTTCGCAATTTTCTCGAGCACTACCAACTGGATGAATTGAAGTAGAACATTGTAATGTCAGGCTTTTATCCGAAGTTTAGCCAATGCTTTTCCATTTTTTTTAGGTTTAACTTAGAAAACAGTACTGCATCGCTCGTTGATGTCTTTTGTATGGCCGAGACATTTCAAAGTGTAAAATTAAAACATTGTTTACCAAGAAAATCGCGTCCTCTTCAACATAACTACCCAAACCATCAATCCAACCATGAAGTTGGTGTGAATTTAATTTACTCGTATTTTCTACATTGTTAAATAGTCTTGATAATTCAATAACTGAGCAAGTATTAATCGAACTGGTATAGATTTGTTAATGATAACAAGGATTGATATGAATTAATCGCTAAAAATAAGTATTATAATACTGAAACTATACAGATTTTTCGAATAATCAGATTGTTAAGTTTTCCTACTCAAAGGGTACCGAAACCCTGTTCGTCCGTTTGTCCGCCCTTTAAACGGCGGTATCTATTGATGTAAATTAGAGGGCTATCATTAAAAGGGGACTTTTTGTTTTTATTATCATTATTCAATTCAATTACATAGGTATGTATATTGTAAGAAAAGTAAATAAATAAAAGAGCAAAAATTTGGTGCAATTATAGTGCAAAATAAATAAAAACAACAGATATTACTTGTAATTATGAAAAAAAACGTAAATATCTTGATCAGTTTTAAAGTATGTGGCGTGGAATATTTGTTGAACTAGTATCATGACAATTGAGTAATTCAGTTCGCCTATTTTGCAATTCTACATATGATATACCTTTTACGTGCTTTCGTGGACACATCGACCTAATTACGAAAGGGTTCCGATACTGCAAGTTCTGTATATAAGGGTCGTTTACAACTTGGTGATGACAGAAAACCGAAATGGCTTCCAACAAGTTCATTGCCTTTGTAGCTCTTTGCTGCCTGCTGCAGGTAACCATCGCTTATAATTTTAATTAATTAGTGTAATATACCTAGATCTTTGATAAAGACAACAGCCAAACCAATTTTCTGTTTAATTAACTTTCTGTTTATCATTAAGTTTCTAAAACTAAACTCCAATTAACTCCAACTTTTCTCGAAGTAATAACTTCTCCTTTTGTCTGAGTTTTAATTATTTTTTCTTGAATTTTAGTGCCATTGGGCTAACAGCCAGTTCTACGGTAGCCCATACGGCGGTTTTGGCCCCTACGGCAGTGTCTACGGCGGATTCTCTGGTCTCTCGAGCGGGTGCAACAACAACAATGACAATTGGGACATACTCCTACCGTTGTTGATACTTGGTTGCGGCAGAGGTGGCGGTTTCGGATTTGGTGGATGCGGAGGTGGATGTGGTGGTGGATGCTGGGGAGGATACGGAGGTGGATGCGGGGGTGGATGCGGGGGTGGATGCGGCGGTGGATGCGGCGGTGGATGCGGTGGTGGATGCGGTGGGGGTTGCGGTGGAGGTTGCGGATGCTGCTAATAAGGGTCTGAAACAGTAGAGCTTAGTGTTTATGTTATTTTCGTTTATCTATTGTACAAAACATATAGACAGATGGTGAAACAAATCAGACTTATCATTCTAAATAACTTTTCTAAGTAACCCATGCAATACCACAAAAAAAAAAATGCGAAATCGCCCAAACAGCAGGTAGAAAATTTGTATTGCAAAATAATAGCCTGTTTGAGAAAGTTTTTTAATATGATGAGTACTACCACTAGTTTTCGTGTATATCATTTATTCTTTACATTCTGTATGTAACATGGTTTCCTCATTTAGAGGTCTGACCAACAGCTATCACTATTAATTGGATATCATTTTACTTTTGGGATTATTGTATTGTACTATGTATTTTATTTTACTCCAAAAAAATATTACAATCAAGTGTAATAAATCCATAATGTAAATGTTTTCGCTTACGCTTGTATTAAATGACTTAATGATATTTATATTTATATTGTAACGAAAATAAAGAAAGAGAATAATTGCCATTTTCAAATCTTACGTCATATTTTTTTCTTATCATCTAACTTAAACCTCTCTATCAATAATATTTTTATCGTGCCTACTTATTTCTTCCACAAGCTATCGAGCTGAAGAAATGATTTCTTTTTTACTTAATAATGTCTGATATGATAACGCATTTAATTACAAATATTGCGTCCCTATTGCATCGTTTATATTATCGAACATATCAGTTTTGATATAAATACTAAATTATTATATGATACCTACTTATTTCAGTGTCTACGATTGGTGATTTATAAATATCAACAATTCAAAGAATCAGTACAGATTATATTTGTGAAAAATGAAGCAATTGTTTCTGAGCATATTAATACTGATATTATCAACAAGAGTAAGTACCTAAATAAATACAATTAATCGATCTCTTTTTGTAATTTCGACAGATATTACATTAACTAGTAATTATATTTACAGGTTGCATATAGTAAAAATAGACGTCCAAGTCCCAAACCAAACACGGCTTTCGATCAAATGAAGTATGGAGACCTACCAGCTACAGACACTAACCAACCAACAGAAATAGGATATTTTCCTGAAATCGAATATCCTTCTTCCATTTTAGAAAGAGAACCATTCTTCTATAAGTCAAGTGACCAAAATCTCGATGCATTTTCTGAAGACGTAAGGTCTGCTTTCAAACACATGGATGCAACCAAAAGCAAGAAACACAACAAGGCTTTTGAAAAAAATAGTGCCTTAAACATTAATAAGCTGTCATTGCAAAATAATAAAACAGATAAATATTTAGATACTCAAAATAATTTAGAGAAACCTTCTAATGAAATAATTTACACACCTGAAGAAAACCCTGATAAATTTATTCAAAATAAGTACCAAAATTCGTCAGAGGAGACTGTCAACGTATCCGGAGTGAATTCTGGAATAAAAATTGAACTTTCTCCCAATGAATCAAAATGGTTTTTAAATGAAATTGAACAAGAAATTATAGATTTTTCTGTAAGTAATCGAGATAAAATGTTTAAAAATGATCTTGATTTTAACAGCTCGAAGAAAATTTGGAATGAAATGACTGATTCACATAAAGATAATTATTATACTCAAAGCATACAAGATATTATAACAAAACCGGTTTTAAGTGACACTGAACCAGACATGAAAGACGTTTCTGTAGGTGACAGTGATGGATTATTGAAAACTGGTCTCATTTTGAAAAAATCGCAGAAACCTTGGAATGAGACGATTGAGTCACGTGAAGACAATTCAACTCAAGTCATACTAGATGTTATAACAAAATCGTCTGTAGATAATACTGAACAAGAAATAAAAAAAATATTTGTATGTGATGGTGATGAATTATTACAAACTGGTCTCAATTTGACAAAATCTGAGAAAACTTGGAATGAGACGACTGAGTCACGTGAAGATAATTCTAATCAAATCGTACAAAATGATATAACGAAAATAGGTTCAAAGAAAAGTGAAAAAGAAATGAAAGATTTTTCTTCAGTTAAAGGTGATGAAATATTAAAAACTGGTCTAGATTTGAACAACTCACAGAATACTTGGAATATGCTGACTGATTTACGTAAAGATAATTCAGCTCAAATCATACAAGATGATACAAAATTCAATTCAAATTTAACTGAACCAGAAATGATAAATTTTTCTCTAGATAATGGCGACGAATTATTAAAAACAGGTCTCAATTCCAACAAATCAGAACCATCTTGGAATTACATGACTAATTTACGTAAAGATAATTCTACTAAAATCATACAAGATAATGTAAAGATTTCTTTAGATGAAATAGTAAAAGTATCTGAAATTAAAGAATCTCCTCTAGATGAAGAAATTTTCAAAACCGATCTTGATTCAAAAAACTCAGAGAAAAGTTCAAGAGGACAAACTGATTCACGAGAAGAAAATTTTACTCATATTACACAAAATTATCAAAAAAAAATTACTGATGAAGGAGGTGAATTATTTGGAGTAGAAAATAAGAAACAATTTGAAACAACAGAAACTGCAGATGCAGTTTTTAGGAATGAACAGAAAAAATACTATTACAATGATTTCGATGAAAAAATGGATGTAGAAAACGATACCATGTTTGTTGAAAATACGAAATATCCTGCAAATGAAACGTCAAATTACAAGAAACATTTAGAAGAACACAAACATACTTTCTGCGAAGAAACAGGCTACGATAATAGGTGTAGTTTAAATGAAACTGAAATAAACAAAAGTAAAAACTATTTAGATGAAATTGAAGCCTTGATTCAGAAAACTAACAATAATTCCTTGCGAGAATATGAGATTATTAACAAGAGCAACATGACACAGATGCCCTCTGATTATTTTCTTTCGGAAGTAATAATGTATGTAACTAATGCAACGACTAATATTTTAAAGCCCACTGTTTTGGAAATAAATGACTCGGATACGTATAGAAGCGATGAGGGCACAGTATCACATGATTTTGAAGATCAAATTTCCTTTACGAGAATGAAAAGTGATACAGATAGCTTATGATCGAGAAGCGATAGATCCTAAAAAGCATACGGTGAAATAAAATTGATAGGTAAGTATATTGATTAATTTATTTATTTTTCTACAGGATCTGACATCATTGCTGCAAATTCAGAATGACTCCGTTGTTAAATGAAACAGAATTTCCGCACGAACCTCCAGTTGATATTGCACTATTACATTTACTACAAATCAATGAGGATGAATTTTTATAGCATAATTTTATAGTTAGTCTTGTATCACATCACAAAGGGTGTTCAATCAAAGGGATTCTAAACAACCTTTAATAACGCTCATATAATAAATTAGTTACTCAAGAAATATGTAATTATTTAAAAATGAGGACGGTTTACTACTGACTATCTTTAGTAATAATATTATATATATATATATTTATTTATTTATTATATTAAAAATGATTACATATTTTTTTTGAGTGAATTAAATTGACGCTGAAAAATATATATGTTGCCTGTTATGAAGCTTACTTTGCTTATCTGTATTTAAGTATTTTTCAAATATTTTAGATCATTTTCATGTATTTGGTCATTTTCTAAATCGCATTTAGAAGATATTATAGTTACTTACTTGAATATCGTTCATCTAGAAGTATATTGTACAAACTATATACCTGCAACAACAAAAAATAATCTTAGCGTATCAGATACACAAAAAATTCCGTAAAATTAACATAACAATAATTATCATAGATTTCCTAGAACCAGATAACTGATTACATCTATGATGAAAAGATTACCACATGTGTAAATTATAATTAGTATTTAAATTAATGTTGTCGGAAAAGCGTGTACAGTTAATATGAATTACCTTAAAAAGTTATTGGTGGTGTTACTTGTACAGGTATGTAAGCCTCATGTGTTATTTTTAGAATCATAAAAATTGATTTGTTTTTAAATTAAAACATTCATATCTTTTTTTCAGTTTAGCTTAACATGTTGCATGCCTCGAAACGTTTGTTTACCAAAAACCATTAAAAATAAAAAAATAAACATAAAACTACCGAAAGTAGACGGCAATGCACTTTTCAAACCATTGCGAATCAAAAAATCATCAAGAATTAAACCAAATATAATACCACCTCCACTAGGGTCTAAGGTCTTGAGAAAATTTAATTTTCCCGAAACAGAATATCCTCTGATTCCAAAAAACTTTGATAATGCAAATTTTCTACGTAAAGCACTTACACAAAATCTATCCACAACTTCGACATGTGAATTGGAACCAGTAACAAAACTAAGAAATAATATGACAGATGCAAAGAAACTACTCAGCAAATATGGGGCAACTTCAAATACTACGAAAAAAATGAAATACAATAGTCAAAGTGAGAATTCGTCGTTACCATATTGCTCCAGAAAAGAAGACAATCAGCTATCATCTATCTGCTTTCCTGAAGTAGAATATCCTATCGATATTGTAGAAACGTGGAAACCTAGATACTGGAATCGATTACCAGAGACAGGACTCGACCAATCGCCACATTATCAAGATAAGGTGCAGACTAACAGAAAAACCATGACCAGAAAAGCTATCAATAAAGCTTTTAAAACTATGGAAAAATACATGAAACAATCAATTATGCTAGAAAATAAGGATGGTGCTAAAGTGCGGCCTTATGGAATCAGAACTACTGGTTCCACCTTGGAAAATACTAATCAATGTTATCCGTACGAAGGCAATAATGAATTAATTTTCAATCAGTCATCTTGTAGTAATACTGTGTATAATAAAAGTTCACCGATTTCAACGTCACGGGACGTATCATCTGCGACGCCAAAGTATTCTTATACAACTGCAATGCCTATACCTTATCAATCTACTCAGTCCATTTTAAATATAAAGGATAACGCAATAATCACTGATAATCTCCCTGTAGACAAGCTTTCAACAGATAATACATTAGCAGATAATCTAACTTCAAGATCTCTCACGAATAATCGACGTGGGGTTGATTTTGAACCTACAGAAAACTTTGCAATACATAATCTTCCTGAAGATGGTCCACCCACAGAGAAACTTTCAAAAGATAATCTACCTACAGTTTTTCCAGCTAGAGAAAACCTTCTCACAAACAACCTACCTATATCTGAACAGTTTATAAATAGCCTTCCCGTAAAAAATATTTCTACAGTGAATCTTAAAACTAATAATATACCTTCAAATGCTCTATCTACAGAAAACCTTCCAACAACTAATCTACCAGTAGATGATCCGACTAAAGAAAGCTTGCATACATACAATCTTTCTACCAATTCTCTGCTCACAGAAACTCGGCCCATATATAATATTCTTTCTGAAATTGACGTTCTCTCTAAAGAGACCATGCCTACAGATTTTCTGCCTAAAAATGCTCACCCTACAGATACTACTCCTTTAGAAAATCTGCCTTTAAGTACTATACCTGTAGACACTTTGCCTACAAATACTATACCAACAAATATTCTACTGACCGATTCTTCACCTATAGACACTATCAGTACAGAAATACTCCCTACAGACGTTCTACCTACCAACACTCTGTCCACTGATACTTTTCCCACAGACACTCTGCCTACGGATACTCTCCCTATAAACACTATACCTGTAGATACTCTTCTTACAGGTAATTTTCCTGTTTTTACTCTCCCTAGAGACAATCAGTCTTCAGAAATTCTGCCGTCAGGCACTGTCCCTACTGACGTTCTATCTACGGATACTATGCCTATAGACAATCTACCTATAGACACTCTCCCCATAGAAACTCTACCTTCCGATATTCTGCCTAACTATGATCTCTTTACAGAAACTCTGTCTGTAGACACTTTACCTACAGATAATCCCCATACAAGTCCACTGCCTACTAATAATCTGTCTATAGATACTCCCCCTGCAGACACTCAGCTTATAGAAACTTTGCCTATAGATAATCTCCATACAGGTCCTTTGCTTTTTAATCCCCTACCTATAAATACCCTCCCTACAGACACTCTACCTGTAGACACTCTGCCTATACCTCTTGATACTTTCCCTACCGACACTCTGCCTATAGAATCTCTTCTTTCAGATACTCTGCCTATCGACATTCTGCCTACAAATACTCTGCCTACCGATACCCTCCCTACAGATACTCTGCCTGTCGATACTCCTACTGCAGACATTCTGCTTACAAATACTCTGCCTACCGACACACTCCCTACAGATACTCTGCCTACTGATACTCCTGCTGCAGACATTCTGCCTACAAATACTCTGCCTACCGATATACTCCCTACAGATACTCTGCTTATCGATACTCTTACTGCAGACATTCTGCCTACAAATACCCTGCCTACCGATACACTCCCTACAGATACACTCGCTACAGATACTCTGCCTGTTGATTCTCCTACTGCAGACATTCTGCTTACAAATACTCTGCCTACCGATACACTTCCTACAGATACTCTGCCTACCGATACTCCTGCTGCAGACATTCTGCCTACAAATACTCTGCCTACCGATATACTCCCTACAGACACTCTGCCTATCGATACTCTTACTGCAGACATTCTGCCTACAAATACCCTGCCTACTGATACACTCCCTACAGATACTCTGCCTACCGATACTCCTACTTCAAACATTCTGCCTACAAATACTCTGCCTACCGATATACTCCCTACAGGTACTCTGCCTGTCGATACTCCTGCTGCAGACATTCTGCCTACAAATACTCTGCCTACCGACACTCTCCCTGCAGATACTCTGCATACCGATACTCCTACTGCAGACATTTTGCCTACCAATATGCTTCCTACAGATATTCTGCTTATAGATACTGCTACTGCAGACATTCTGCCTACCGATACCCTCCCTACAGATACTCTGCCTGTCGATTCTCCTACTGCAGACATTCTGCTTACAAATACTCTGCCTGCCGATACACATCCTACAGATACTCTGCCTACCGATATACTCCCTACAGATTCCGTGCCTATCGATACTCCTACTGCAGACATTCTGCCTACAAATACTCTGCCTACCGACACACTCCCTGCAGATACTCTGCATACCGATACTCCTACTGCAGACATTCTGCCTACCAATATGCTTCCTACAGATATTCTGCCTATAGATACTGCTACTGCAGACATTCTGCCTACCGATACCCTCCCTACAGATACTCTGCCTGTCGATTCTCCTACTGCAGACATTCTGCTTACAAATACTCTGCCTGCCGATACACTTCCTACAGATACTCTGCCTACCGATATACTCCCTACAGATTCCGTGCCTATCGATACTCCTACTGCAGACATTCTGCCTACAAATACTCTGCCTACCGACACACTCCCTGCAGATACTCTGCATACCGATACTCCTACTGCAGACATTCTGCCTACCAATATGCTTCCTACAGATATTCTGCCTATAGATACTGCTACTGCAGACATTCTGCCTACCGATACACTCCCTACAGATACTCCTACTGGAGACATTTTGCCTCCAAACACTCTGCCTACCGATACTCCTACTGCAGACATGCTTAAACATACTCTACCTACCGATACTTTCCCTGCAGATACTCTGCCTACCGATACTCCTACTGCAGATATTCTGCCTACAAATACTCTGCCTACCGATATACTCCCTACAGATACTCTGCCTATCGATACTCCTACTGCAGACATTCTGCCTACAAATACTCTGCCTACCGACACACTCCCTGCAGATACTCTGCATACCGATACTTCTACTGCAGACATTCTGCCTACCAATATGCTTCCTACAGATATTCTGCCTATAGATACTGCTACTGCAGATATTCTGCCTACCGATACGCTCCCTACAGATACTCTTACTGCAGACACTTTGCCTCCAAACACTCTGCCTACCGATACTCCTACTGCAGACATGCTTAAAAATACTCTACCTACCGATACTTTCCCTGAAGATACTCTGCCTACCGATACTCCTACTGCAGATATTCTGCTTACAAATACTCTGCCTACCGATATACTCCCTACAGATACTCTGTCTATTGATACTCCTAGTACAGACATTTTGCCTACAAATACTCTGCCTACCGATACACTTCCTACAGATACTCTGCCTACAGATACTCCTACTGCTGACATTCTGCCTACCAATACACTGCCTACAGATACTCTGCCTACCGATACTCCTACTGCAGAAATTCTGCCTATCGATACACTCCCTACAGATACTCCTACTGCAGACATTTTGCCTACAAATACTCTGCCTACCGATACTCCTTCTGCAGATAGTCTGCTTAAAAATACTCCTCCTACCGACACACTCCCTGCAGATACTCTGCCTACCGATACTCCTACTGCAGACATTCTGCCTACAAATACTCTGCCTACCGATATACTCCCTACAGATACTCTGCCTATTGATACTCCTACTACAGACATTTTGTCTACAAATACTCTGCCCACCGATACTCCTACTGCAGACATTCTGCCTACAGATACTCTACCTACCGATACACTCCCTACAGATACTCTGCCTACCAATGCTCCCACCGCAGACATTCTGCCTACAAATACTCTGCATATCGACACACTCCTTGCAGATACTCTACTTACAGGTAATCTCCCTACTGATACTCTCTCTACAGACAACCAGTCATCAGAAATTCTGCCTTCAGACACTCTCCCTGATGATGTACTATCTACAGATACTGTGCTTATAGACAATCTACCTATAGACACTCTCCCTATAGACACTCTCCCCACAGAAACACTACCTACCGATACTCTCTTAATACAAACTCTTCCTACAGACATTCCCTTTACAGATGTTTTGCCTACCGATAGTCTCCCTACAGAAACTCTGCCTATAGAAACTTTACCTACAGATAATCTCCCTACAGGTCATTTGCCTATTAATACTCTTCCTATAGATCCTGCAAATACTCTACCTGTAAACAATTTGCCTATAGACAATCTCAATACAGGACCATTGCCTAATAATCATACTCTGCCTATAACTCCAGATACTCTCCCTACCGACACTTTGCCTATAGATAGTCTACCTATAGACACTCTTCCTATAGGATCTGTTCCTACAGATACTCTGCCTCCCGATACTTTCCTTAAAGATTCTCTACCTATAGACAGTCCCACTACAGAAATGTTTCCTACAAATACTACACCCCTTCTAACAGGTACTTTTCCTACAGACGTACTGCCCAAGGATACTCTCCCTAGAGACAGTATACCTGTAGATACTCTACCTACAGGTACTTTCTCTATTGATAATTTATCCACAGACACTCTCCCTACAGACACTCAACAGATTATGCTTACAGATTGTGCCGCCCCGTCTCTTCCTACAAATAGTGGCATGCCCGCAGGAGATTCCATGACTAATTACTTAATTCTTGTTTACGATGAGAGTTTTAAAATAACTGAGTATGATAATTCTTCAACAGTCTCGTATGATCCTTCAGCAGAAATTACGTTTACATTTTATCCCGACGAAAATACGTCCCAAATGATGCCTATTTATGATGAACAAGTTTTTTATGTACCAGAAAATTAACCGATGACTGTTTAAACACTAGGAGAATGTAAATATTATATTTAGGTCACCAGTAAGCAATGTTTCTCTGTTTATAATAATATAACGTCAGTTTATGTAGGTACTGTGTAAATAAAATATATTTTTTATCTTTTATTCTGTGGTTTTATTTTATTTCATGCAGAATCATTTTTGGCCTGTTGTAATGTGATAACGTTTCGTTGATATTGTTCAAGCTTTGATACGTTTATAAGACGTGAATAAAGTACTGGTCTTAACAAAGAACAAACTGAATAACTTCCTCAAGCAATGTTTGACATGGCCTTCTATCAGTTTTTGGCTAATTTGGTCCCAGTAAATAAGAACTGTTATTATTTCATTGAATCCAAACTCATTCCATCAGCAACAATTTAACTCGATATCGATATTTTGTCAAATTAAAAGGTATTACTGAAGGTAAAAGATAGCTCCTATAAATACTTCGCTTGACGCAAGTTTTCCGTAGAAGCACGTGTCCATATTTGGCACAGCGGTCTTTGTTTACGTTTATGCATAGAAAGGAAGCCAGAACATAAAGTAGTGAAAGCAGAGGTCAGGATCGACTCACTAAGAAGAAGAGGTCAGTAGAAGCCTTTCTTATATTTGTACGCTCAAAAACTTAAGAAATGTATAACAATATGCTAACGGTGAAACTCTATATTATATAAGGTGGCTTTAAATTAGTTCTTGATACCACAGGGTGTGCATGTGCTCGTGATAACTATAACTTTTCCAAAGGAAGCAATCGATCAACTGTCCGGCCAAATTACTATGAAGAGTCCAAATTTTTTTTGCGTATTGACCATGGGTTCCTTGGGAAAAGTTGTTTGTTATCACGTTCACGAGCACATGCACACCCTTTGGTATCAAGAACTAATTTAAAGTCACCCTATATAAAACATTCCAAACATATTAAATTGATCTAAAAAAACTAAAATAACTGTAGTATGACTAGAGATGCATCGATACGCCTTTTTGCCGATACGACACCGATACTCGTATAAAAATATCGGCGATATCGATACTGATACCGATACGTTCCGTGAATCTAAATGAAGGTTAAATAAATAAAACATAAGTTATTTTTTTAAATAATGTAAAAAATCCAGATTTAGAATGAAATTATTAGTTATTGAAATTAATAATTAAAGTTAGTAATTAAAATTAACATTAATAAGATTTTTGTTTAAAATTTATTGTCAAGTGTTATGGAGACAGGCGATTTCGCAGGTCTGTTTGAATAAGACCTGCGGTAGAAAATAGTCTCTCAGATGTCACAGAACTTAGTTAGAAACTAAAGTATTTCTGCACCATTTTTTTAAAAGTTCGAGTATAAGACGTCATTGTGCCAGAAAACAAGCGGATCTGCGTCTCTCCATATATTAGGAGACCTCAGGTACCTCTCAACTTCTTCTTTGAGATAATTACAGCTCAGACTGGACAGAGGCTCATCTTCCTCGGACTCTTTAAAAGTATCGCTGTATCGGGGATAAAAATATCGGTATCGGTATCGGATGCATCCCTAAGTAAGACCTTACAACAATAAGAATAACTCAATCCGCAATAGGTAAGTCATGTAGCATACCTACAGACACTAATTCTTAGACGTTATGCATAACTGAGTATGTTATTTTTGTTCGCAAATGTATCTGAACAATAGTATCGTAAATTTTATATCTTGACATCGCAATAACTTAGTAACAGATGATGCAAGTAACAATATTTTAATTTCTGGATACGAATTTGAATAATTCTTTTCATGTACATATTTATGACAATGTTTTGTACGTTGATGAGCGTGTCACGTTAAATAAAACAAGCCGGGTATGAGGAGATATTTTAGTCCAACAAAATGCCACATTGTTTCAAAATAAGTTGTTAAATGTATGATACATTTAACAACTTATCCCTATTTCCCAGTCTACCATAGACGGAGGTCATGGTTCAACATGTTCAACGAAAAATATCGTATGAAAAAATAGGCGGCCGGGAATGAGCGGGATCTCGGGTATCATTGTTATCAAATTATTATTTTTGATTGCTTTTAATTGAAAAAAATAATCGATAAATCCCATCGAAAAAAAAACTCAATTTAAGATACAATTTCCATGTAAGTAGATGATTTAAAAAAACATATATAAATATTAAAAGTGTAGAAGAGGTACGAGGAGGGATCAAAAAGTAGTGAGAATGAGATAGAATATAATGACTATTGATATCTTAACAATTTATTTTTCTACATAGACTCCGAGTCTCTCTACACACCGAGTCCAGCGCTTTTCCAAGGCTTCAATCCCTTTCAAAAAAAAAGTTTTGTCTTGGTCCTGCAAAAAGCTCTCCACGGCATCCATCACCTTGTTATCGTCTTCGTACCTGTTTCCCCTTAAGTATTCTTTCAATTTGGGGAACAAATAAAAATCGCTAGGCGCCAGATCTGGTGAATAAGGAGGGTGGTCAACCAATTCGAAGCCAGCTTGTTGAATGGCAGCCATCGCAACTGCCGAGCTGTGCGCGGGTGCGTTGTCGTGATGAAACAGCACGCCCTTTCGAAGTTTCCCTCTCCTTTTCTCTTTGATGGTTTTCCTCAACTTGGGAATTAATGCTGCATAATATTGGCCTGTAATAGTGGTTCCACGCTCCAGGTAATCAATCAACAATATCCCTTCTGAGTCCCAAAATATTGAGGCCATAACCTTGCCAGCCGATGCCACGGCACGAAACTTCTTCGGGGTCGGTGATGATGGCCGTTTCCATTGTAAAGATTGCTGTTTTGTCTCGGGATCAAAATGATGGACCCATGTTTCGTCCATTGTTACAAAACGAGACAAAAAGTTTTCAGAATCTTCTTGAAACTTGTCCAACAATCTCTTCGAAATGTCAAGTCGATTTTGTTTCTGACTGTCTGTTAACATTCTCGGCACCCATCTTGCGGAGACTTTTCTCATATTCAAAGATAGTTTCAATATGGATTGAATACTTCCATATGAAATGCCCGTTTCTTGAACTAAGTAACGGATGGTAACTCTTCGATCGCTCAGTACAATTTTCTCGACTTTAACAACATTTTCTTGGGTGACTGACGTCGATGGGCGGCCGCAACGATGTTCGTCTTCCGTGCTCGTTCTCCCTACTCGAAATTGAGAAGCCCACCTTGCGACAGTGGAATACGGCGGAGCAGACTCTCCTAATGTTGCCTCCAAATCGCAGTGAATCTCTTGCGTCGTTAATTTTTCAAACAGAGGTATTTAATAACAGCTCGCACTTCGTTTTTCTCCATTTTCGAGAACACGTTCTGACACGAAGCAAACAAATGACTACATTCAGAAAAAAACAAAAGAGAATCGAAAACTTTTTCTTTATTAATATTACAAATATCTGAGCTATGCCTGCCAGTATTCATTTTTTTTCTTATTAAGGAGTATATATATCGTTCTCACTACTTTTTGATCACTCCTCGTATGTTTGCGATTTTTTTCTATCGAGCGAAAAATGGTTAATCGTGTTTCGAATCGAGTTAGTCCCTGCAGAAAGGTCTCAAGATTACTATTCATATTTGTTTTCTTCTTCTTTTTTTTTTTCTTTTTCTTTCATTCGTTTTATTGTTTACTTAATTTTGTTATTTTCTTATTTCTAAAGAATAATTTAGCAAAATATATGAACTATTGTGAAAACCCCAACACTAACGCGTACGATGTCGCGGGCACCAGCTAGTTATAAATAAACGCGTTAAACGTTTCAAAAACTCTGTTCATTGAACATACTGCGCCTTAACTAAGTTAATTAAAAAAAGTGTAGGTACACAATACACTTCTACCATGCTACAAACGAATCATAGGTGATAATGGTAACGTGACAAGTGACAACCTAGACCGCCTAGACACCTAATTGGCCTAAGCTAAGCTTGAAACCCTACAGGATTCACTTCACTCATGTCAGAGGAGACAACGCTAAGCACTCTAAAGTCGCTCTAATTCTAGATCTTTAACAACGGATTATGCAATAGGTGCAAGACAAAGAAAGCGCATAGGGCTTCTTAATACTACCGTCTATTCGGGAAAGCCGACAGAATTTGCCAATTAGCTTTGTATTTTTATTAAAAAACGACGCAAAATTAAACAAAACCTCAAATTATCTCCTCGATGTTATTGCATTACCCCTTTTAAACAGTCCTGAACCTTGTTTTTTACTTTTATAAATATTTAATAATTAATTGTTTTAAGTTAAGCTTTTTAAAAAAATCTTACTTTTGATTATTTAAATCATCTTTTTCTTTTATCTTTACAGTTCAAAGCAACCTGCAAATAAAACTACATAACAAGGACTCAAACACAAAAATTCGGACGGAAATCCGAATAGAAATGATGGCACTGCCCAACCTATCATCACTAATTTTCAGGTTATTGCTCGCTCGGGTCCACTCCATTTGATGCACTGTTACTTGATGTAATGCATTGAGCATGCACGAGTATTACTTATCTTCTATCAATCTTTGATACAACTCACTTAAGAGTCACGAATTGAATAATTAAATCCTGTATTACGTACCTATATGTTGCGAGGTTTAGTGATAAGTTCATGTTTTATCAACCGACTTCAAAAAAAGGAGGAGGTTCTCAATTCGTCATGTTCACCGATTACTCGAAGACGCCTGAACCGATTTCAAAAATTCTTTTTTTGTTTGAAAGGGTATACTTCACAGGTGGTCCCATATTAATTTTATCGAAATCGATTCAGCGGTTTTTGAGAAAATCAACAAAAACATAGCAAAATTGGAGTTGCTACGATTGAAGTCGGTTGTTTTTAACGTATTCAGCGTGGTCAATTATGTATTAATAATAATACACTTACAGGTATCATTAATTGATTCACTCGATCTGCAGCACTTGCGTAATTTCGTACCAAACAGCCGCTTTATCTACCTACCTATAGGTATTATGTACCCATTAATTTTAATGAAGCCTAATTAACGTAGCCTTTTCGAAATATTTAGAAACTCATTACTCTACGTTTCATCCAATAATTTTCGTATTAAATCTACCTACTATTCAATTAATTCTCGCCACAAAAAATCTCCATACTCCATACAGATTTCGTGTTTGTTGATAACATTCCCATGAGTACGACATCGACTGAGAACCGGTTGGATGAAGCTGCAATAAAGAGGCGACCTTGCGTGCGCCTGGTTACGTCACATGACATGCGCGGGCGGTGGCGGGCGGTGGCGGGCGGACGCAAAGTCGCCGCTGCCGCTGCCGCCGCGCAGCCGCGGTCGCCGCGCCGCCGTTCATGTCCTAGGGTCCGTTTGCTGTTGGCGCCTGACTTTTAAATATGAACCCACATCACCAAATTCTCATATTCTTAAGTATCTTGTAATGATAATGAAGATGCTACTTTGTTAATGACTGTGAGAGCTATTTTCATCGAAAAATAAAAGCTATAAATACAAGATAAGGTCATGGCAGATGAAAGATATTCATTGCACAGTTTTAGCTTCATCTTGTCTTAGAATGTTTATCGCTATCTTTGGTGAACTAAAATTATGTGTAATCTTACTCGTACCTTCTCGCATCGTTTCTTTTTTTACTTCTCGTAATCGTAAATAAACTAACTCAGCAATTTGGTCGAAATTCATGGCAAGCCCTCTACTTAAGCTTAAATCAATTTCCTTGGCTTTTGCTGATGCCTATAGACCATGTCGTCAGTTGATGTAAGTACATAAATAAAATCACAATGTAAGCAGTTATTTATAATTGCGAGTCATCGTCATCCGCGCAGACGAGACGCACCTATCTCGCGGTTCGCTGCGCACGAGTCACGCGACCTTTAGCTTTGTTCCAAACATGACAATAAGACAATTACAAACTCGATTGATTGCTTCGTGTAACTCTCAAAATGTTAGATTCAGTTCCTATATCACTCACTATTCAGTATCCCTAGTGATCGCCCGGTTACACTGTACCACACGATAAAAAGAAGAAAAATACCTTTATCTTGTTGTTACGATATCTATACTTTACTACTTTAAGTGCAATATGTAGAAAAAGGGGAATCAGGAAATGTAAATGATTCCTTTTATGATTAGCAAACAAACGGAAATGTGCATATCATCATTGGCAGCATCAGACAAGTTGAATTGCCTTTTACTATAGTTGTGGCCTTTATTAGAACTATCGGCCGAGTTTACCAAATTTTTGATGTGTAAGATTCTAAGTCTGCTAAATTCAAAATCGTCCCAATACCATCCAGTACCAAATAGTCTCTCTTTCAGTTATTTTGGACAATGTTAAGAATATGTAAACATCTCTTACAATCTTGAAAGTTGTGGTTAGTTGACTGCATGGAAAATAAATTATGAAAAATTGATCACTTTAAAGTTTTTAATGAATTTGCAGAAAAAAATACTCGCCTTTATTTTCATTACATGTACAAATTTATATTTAAAAAAATCGTGATTAGTATGTAAACTATTTGTAATTTTCCGCAATTCGTAAATCCTTAACCCTGTAGACAGGTATTTATATGTATCCAATATGCGTAGGTAACCGAAGCTTAAGTAAACACAGGAAGGTTCCTACGTCATTTTTATACCGAGTCTGTCATCAATCATACCTTTGACGAATCCCAAATTAAGACTGAACTGTAGTCGGTCCTTTGTTGTGACGCTAGGGAGGAATCGCATACCTAATGCATATACCAAATTGCCACCAGAAAAATTAATTTTATTTTTAATTTTAGTATCTTAATTTTTTAACTCAACATTCTGGTTTATTGACTACATTACGGCTACAAACAGTGGACAAACATTTGTTACGCCTGCTATTTAATGTATAGCAATGAAAATGCTTAACATAAACTTCCACTATATGTACATTTTTTAAAGACTGTAAAGCGCACAGTTTTTGCGACTCTTGATGTTTGTTTTTATAAACCTTCACGTAAATCTTTTAACCTTATTTCGACTACGTAACTAAACGAAACCAAGCTATTAGTGATACACAAAACATCGCGTGGAACGTTGAACTGGTGTGTTTTCCCAACTGTCTATGCGAAGAGTAATGTGTTTCGGAAATTCCACATGTCTAACTATAAAATAGTAAAAGTAACCAAAATAAAGTAACAGGCGGCATAGTCGGGTGCCAACGAGCTCGAATGCCGAGATGCAAGTTGCAAGGCAGTTGGAGCGCGGGCGGCGAAGCTGGTGCGTGGGCGCAGCGAGGTCGCTTGCTCAACTCTATTCAATTCAATGCACCGACTGAAGATCGAACTATTATACCAAACTACAGTCTGAGAAACTTTAACAATACGCCACTGGTATTTACCCTTTTTTATATACATATATGTATATAAGTAGGTTTCGGTCATAGGTCAGATACTTTTGACACTTCGGTTTTTCTGTGGTTTCGATAACTTATCACTCGACTCACTCCCTCCTCGATAACTTATTAAAGATTTCTCTTAGTTGCCGACAAAGTTAATTTTTTCGCCTGGTTACAATAAATATTATCCTAAATTTTTCATATAGGTAGAGGTTCTGTTTTTTACTTCTTTCTCTACATTGCACATTTTGCAAACGCATATCTATAAAATCAATAAAAAAAGGTACACCAATTTAGTTTTGTGTTCTTACCAAGTAAGTCGACTAGGTATACTAAGATTACTGTCGTAATCATCATCATCATCAACTAAAACACAGTCGTAATATTTTCTTTAAAAAAAATTGCGGCACTTCTACCTCAAAAAGAATATTCTTTGGTTATGTATGAGTATGACACACCTACTTTGTTTAGGAATACGATTCTACTTTCAATATTGGCCTTTAAATTAATGCACTTAAATGGAGTCCAGTCTTACAACAAAATGTACAATATACAATACAACGTTATTGTAATTCAAAGGCAGTAGTACCTTTCAACAGCTCAACATATATGCAGCCTGTTTGCCGCATTCTGTTCTTGTCAACTTGACTCGCATTCTGAATACATTACGCCTTCCACTGTCCTAATATGAGCATTATGTTTCGCCATCATTCCACTTATGAGGTTTATGATCGTGGATAAGGAACCTACTTATTGTTTATTGCTTTCAATTTATATTCTAGTCTCCATTTGAGTGTCGTCGTTTCGTGATTTGGTGGAATCTATTCTAAAACCCATTCGCTCGCTTTGTTGTAACAGATTCCAAACCATCAATATACGATATTCTTTCGTTAACAATTCAAATTAGATAACTTACACATTTGCTTCTATTGATTAAATAATCTGAAAATATTTCTTAAAAAAGTGGAAAAAGTGTGATGAATAGATGAAATAGAAATCTAATTTGTAATCTCAGAGTTTTAGAAAGAATATCTACAATCCTCCACTAACGAACGATAACCTTTACAGCATTATTTTTCTTCTTTTGTTCGTCAATGAATTAATTTCCTTGCTATTTGGGTTAAAAGCGAAAATTTCTTATAAATATAATACCTACCGACATCAGACTAACTTAGTGGAAACAAAATGAGATCTTCACAGATAATTCAAGTACTCAAAGTTGCCACCAAAACACCAGTAACTTAATCTAATGAAGTCCAACCCCACCTAGCAGCTGCTCCCAACAATGCTTAGCAACGACAAAGACGACTCGACGTCAACAGATTTGAGATCTGTTGACGAAGAGGAAGATAAAACATTTAGATACAGAACAAAATTACACAGTTTTCGAGTTTGGTTGATTGGGAATGTAAAATGAAACTTTAGGACTGTAAAATGAAACATATGCGCTAGTTAGGGTAACGTTAAAAACCGTAAAACAAAATATCTATCAATATAAAAATAATATAATAATAGTAAAAAGTAAAATAATTGTAAAAAGAGGACAGGAAAAGATTTTGAAATAAATAAATATGTAATAAAGAATTACTTCAATATGTATTTGGATTGATGTATTGTTTGTAATTAGTTTATTTAGACTGACTCGGTGGCTAAGTAGTTGGCGATCCTGACCTCTGATCCGAGAGTCGTGGGTTCGATCCCCACACAGGGCAAACTTTTCTGTGATAAGCAGAATTGTTTGCTCCGAGTATGGGTGTATTATATCTATATATGTATGTATTTAAAAGTATATGTATATCAGTCTTTGGTTCCCAAGATAAAGGGAATCCTAGTTTGGGGCCAGATGACCTTGTGTGATTTGTCCCAGATATTATTATTATTATTATTAGTTTATTTATTTATTTTTAGGATCTTTGTCCTTTAATACGATACTTGATTTACTTATATTTATTTAAAAACTTGTATATACAAACCAAAAAAGTTAAGTATACAAATTGAAAAGCTACAGAGGAATCGTCCAGTTATATTATCTTTAATTGTTTTTATTTATTTTATACGTACTTTGGTCGAATGTACTAGCTTGAACTGTATGTAGAAATGTCTCGCCCATAGAAAAGACATCAACGAGCGATGCAGTAGTTTTTGTTTCGCCCTCCCCGAAAAACCCTCAGAACTTTGATTATTTAATGTCTAGATAGTGCGCTGGTGGCGCAGATGCGTCCAAAAAATTATCAGCCAACTGTTGGCCTATAAGCCGCTCTCCGCTCCTTAGTGTCCAGTTTGACGTCAAAGGATGCACACGCCCGCTCGAGTTACGAATTAAAAAAAAGGTGGTTAAAATGACGAAGTATGCAATAAAAGTGTGCAGAAATTACAAAGAACGTTTGAAAACAACAAATAAAGTCACCTACCATCGCTAAGCAATTCAGATTCATCGTATTTTGACAGAAAATAATTCGTTTTTCAGCCAATTTTTAAAGACTCGCACTTGGCATTTTGTTAGTGTTGCCAGTTTTTCAATGCAAAATTTCCTCCAAATTTGAGTTAAAATAATAATTCTGGTACCAAATTAAAATATGGTGGAGCTTAAATGGTTACCCGACTACGGCGAAGTAAAAATCAGGGACACTTGTGGTTATTATGTGCGGGGTACCAGTTTATCTTGAAAACTAAAAACTAGTGATGAAACAATTACAATTACAATTGATTGGTATCTTAACAATTAATTGGCCGTAGTTATGTCATAACGATCCAATATTTAAAGTAAGTTAGGGATAATGTACTTTGTGACATAAAATACATTAACTCTTACTTACTTAAGCCAGTTGGATCGTTATGGCATAACTACGTTACCAACAACAATAATTTATAAAATACCAATTACAATTAATTGTAATTGTTTCATAACTAGATTGAAAATTAAGAGATTGTGCAAATCATCGAATATTCTTATATTGGAGGCTTGTACCAATTACAATTAATTGTAATTGTTTCATAACTAGACTTAAAATCAAGAGATTTTTCAAATCATCAATATTCTTATATTGGAGGCTCAAAGATGTATGTCAGTGACATAACGTACATTATATCTAACTTGCTTTATGTCAGTTGGATCGTTACGGCATAACTACGCCCAATTAATTGTTTAGATACCAATTAATTGTAATTGTTTCATCACTACTAAAAATTCTATCATGCGTTCGAAATTTTAAGGGGTTACCCAAAATCAAGTCAAGAATACAAAAAAAAATTGATAAATTCGTTCAATTTTTCTTTACAGTTTGCCATACCAAATCTAAATAGTGAATCATGAAATATGGGAAACTGAAAAAAAATTAGATCTGTTTTTTTTTAAATATTTTTCCTGTATTCTAGACCTGATCTAAAGAAACTCTTTAAAATTTCAAACGCACTTTTTTCACACCCCTTCTATGTAATGCAATGTGATATATTTCAATTAACATTTTTTTCTGCCAACAACACTTATTATTTTGTACTTTGTATTATAACTACTTATTTTGGGGGAAATATGGCATTACCTATTATCCCCATGCACGCACACATAGGCAAATTGAACGACATGACGCGAGCGTAAGACAAAGCTGTCACGTGACTATCACATGGTTGTTACACACACAAGCTTGAAAAAGTTGGCCGGTTTTGTCGCAGTGATTACAGGGTGACGCTCTATCTAGACAGTAAATAATCAAAGCCTCAGAAGTTCCTTTTGCAAGTATGTGTCTTGTGTTCTACAAGTAAGTATCCGTATGTCCTTTCCTCATTATTTTGGGTTTGAACCGGTATGCATGAAATTTACGTACAGTACAAAAATAATTTTAATACAAATATGTATTTGTAATTACTTAAGTACTTATTATAAAAATATATTTTTTAATTTTTATGAGTATGTTTTGTTTCGAACACAACCCTCGGGTAAGGAATTGTCAAATACGAGCTTATTATTGTGATTTCTATGAATACGAGTCTTAGTTTTTTTTTTTAAATAAGTAGTGTTTAATAAAAACGTTTTTATTAAGTGTACCGATTTTTTTTATAACTTATATTAACAGATATGTAGTGACAGACTCGGTGGCTCAGTGGTTAACGCTCCTGACTACTGATCCGAGAGTCGTGGGTTCGATCTCCACCCAGGGAAAACATTTCTGTGATGAGCAGATTTGTTTGCTCTGTGTCTGGGTTTATTATATCGTATGTATTTAAACGTATATGTATATGTATATCAGTCTCAGGTTTCCATAATACAGGGAATTCTAGTTTGGGGCCAGATGACCGTGTGTGATTTGTCCCGGTTATTTATTATATTATTAATTTTGAACATGTTTGTAACCAATGATAGCGCATATTTCTTATTTTCAAAAGTTAATGAGTGTGAAAAGTGGGATATATAGATAGATAGATAATCAGTTTATTGTATATCTAGAAAAGAGGTAGATATAATAGTGTCACAGGTACATGGTAAAAAAGAGAAGCATGTAGTAGGTATATATCTTAAGGTCGACTTATATGGAATGTCATGGGAGCTAATATGACAACCTCATCCTGGACACTTCATACAAATCTTCCGAGTTATCGTATCTAACTACGATCATTTCCCTTTCTAACACGTAGAAGCATGCCAGATAACTGAGTGACAACTGCATGGACCATCACCACACCACCACACATGCAGACTGTACACACAGAGGGGGTAAGGTCGCTTTCAGAGAGCGATAGGGAGTGTCCATACTATATACAGGGTGTTAAAAAAAGTGCGTTTGAAATTTTAAGGGGTTACTCAGAATCAAGTATAGTATTTTTTTCCGTTTTTCATACAAATTCTTAATTCACTATTCAGATTTAGTATGAAAATCTGAAAAATCAATATTTTGCCTGGGTTCTATACTTAGTTCTGAATAACCCTTTAAAATTTCAAACGCACTTTTTTAACACACTGTATAATACTATTTAATATAATACTTAGGTACTACCACAGTCCCCTATGAGCTATATAAGCCTACTCTTTGACTATAAGCTTATAGTACTCTGTGCGCAGTATGCATGCGCATGCATGAATGGGCGCGGCGTCTGAGCAGAGAGTGGCGCAGCGAGGGAGCCACGATGTGATGCGGGTACAACTGCGTGGGCGCCACATCACGGTCAATTGGCCGCCCCTAACACCGCACCATGGCGCTACCGCTACACACAATAAAAGAGTATACAAATGGTGTATATCAGCAGACGATGTGATGGTAGACATAATAGGCATATTGCCATGCTTTAGGTGTTACATCATCGCAGGGATTAAATTGGTTTGTTTTGTAAACTCTTTCTTGCAATAAAAAAAAATATATAACAGATCAAAATAACATGGGAAGAAAATATACAAAGACGATCGTATGTTGACCTTCTTATTTTCATATCCAACGTGCAAAACAATTTATTTCATTATTAGATTAGATATCGATACGTCTAATAATGAAATAAATTGTTTTGTACGGTGAAGTGTAGACGTAAATATGGTAATATTTTTGCACGAAATCCAATTTCACAAAAAAAGGACTCTCTTACATTTAAATTTACTGCATAAAATGTTATTTTAATAGAATTTTTTTTTCGATAGCTTGTAAAATAACCAGGATCCTGAGCTACCGAAAAAAGGCAATTATAAAAGTATTTTGAAAGTTTTAAGGCTTCATACTTTCTTTAAAACTTAGCTTTTGTAAAATTATCGAAATGGCGTATTCAGTGGAACAGCCCAACTGACTCGACGACAACGTTTCGCAATGTTCTTTTATTTCATTTATAATTTTTGTTTCTCCGTCCCAGCCATCAACCGCCTTGACTTTGTTGCTCGCAGCGGCGTGGGTATAAATAAAGTATGCTTTCATAATTATTGTCATAAATATTATACCCACTTATTGCCAACCAAAATGGCGGTCATTCAATTCATCGCGATAAGCGTGTCATTAACTGTGACCCTAAAGGGCGTATCACAGAATTCAATTCAAAAATGCAACTCTATTTAACAATACCAAAACACTAGGCATACAAACACATAAGTTGTAATTATAAGTGTTCCGTTCCATACATAGCTTTAATTATTATTATTTACGATCATCTTCTACCTTAATGATGGCTCTCACGCTGTAGTTTGTAAAATAGTCCCACGTTTGGAAAGACCAATAATTTGTTTGCGATTAACTCATAAAAATAATTGGGCCTGTCTCGCGATTGTTTAAGCACAGACGTGTTGAAACCCTGAATTCATTTTCCATAAACAGCGGGCACATTTTGGCCACTTGTGCGTCTGTAGTAATGCTATAGTGAATGTGTAGTGGACGTAATGGATGCACGTCATTTCCCATTCCCATTGTCAGCGGCGGCAAAACGGTCCGCTTCACACGACCCATATTAGGTCGTATGGAAAGTAGATTGAGTTGATGTAGGGCTATCACTTATATTATAACACAGATTTCCTTTTCCTGAGTCTTCTTCTTATGAAACTGATTTTTTTTTCCCAGAGAACACCTTAGCCAATTGATGAAAAATTTCGCGATTTGACTATGTATTCCTGAGAAAAATTGATCAGCTTCGTGAGCAGAAAGCCCAGTTTAAATAGTTTCTGCTGATTTTGTCAGACGTTATCTACCCACTCACTTTCTGTAAAAGCCTCTTATAAACTGAAATTAACTTTCACATTACCTCCTACAAACTGTAACTTGTTACTTTGTTAAACGCCCCTTATGCACATTCATTATATTTTAGATTAGAAATTGCATAAAATTGCGTATAAACCTTTGATGCCGGATGAAGCTTTTAAACTACGAAAATTGCCGACACATGGAAACCCTATCCGTGATGATTCCCCACGGTGCCATATCGCATGAACGGACTGGAATGCGACGTCGTATTATTGGCTTTCGAATCAATTAGAATAATGTTCTTACTACGGTTGAATAGCTACGTAGCATAGCATTACTAGTGTCTGGTACTGATCTTGTTTAAGAATGCACATAGATGACCAAATAATATGTTATTTATAGTTATTTTTCGAGCTACCAAAATAAACTAAACGTATGATTCATAGTATCTTATGTTACGTACCTAATAGTAGTAGTAGCTACTATCAGCAAGAAATGAAAACAAACAAGATTAACCATTTAATTTGATTGGGGTTTTTTTATCATTATTCTTTACTATCCTGTTAAGCAAACTCTCCACCAATTATTTCTTCATGTCTTAAGGCACAATAATTAATATAAAATATCTGTCAGCTTTTCTGACTTGGGCCCAAGAAAACTTCTTCAACCTTGTTGTTATTTATTGCTCAACAAGAGTGCTGTTATTATTATTATTATTTGGGGGGTAAAGGGGTACAAGACCAAAGGAGGGCCCTATTGGATCACTGCGACCTGGGTAGATCTATTGTGATCACTGCCCCTGTTAAATTATATCCTCAAGGCCAATAGTTCTAATGAACTGTAGGATGCACTTGGGATCGAGTTCCCTAATGACCTCTGGAGTTACCATCGGTCCACCTAGAGAGTGCTGTTATACACGTAATACCTAATAAAAATAAATTGTACAGCCACGCTGTACATACTTTCTCGCGAATTCTTATATATCATCTGGCATACACAGGATTTTCATCGCTTAACATAAATTAGCAATAAACATTCATAATTAGTAGCAAGTGATAGACACACAATAATACAATTATTAAAAGGTGCAAAGTTTCATTAAAATCGTTATAGCTATTTTTGAGAAAAAATAACAAAAAGCTTATTTTTGTATGGAAGGTATCAGAACCCGATTTTACCCAGAGTAACCAACTATCTAATGTACTAAGGTTATATAGAAATATGGTATTGTACAAAGTTTCATCAAAATCGTTAGAGCCATTTTCGAGCAAAACGAACAAAAACTTATTTTTGTATGGAAGATATCAGAACCCGATTTTTCCCAAAGTAATTAACTATCTTATGTTTCTCGGTTGTATAGTAATATGGTATTGTGCAAAGTTTCATCAACATCGTTAGAGCCATATTTGAGCAAAAAAATTAGATATGTTTTTACTATGGCAACCCTAAAAAATGACGATATTAAAAAAAAAGGCTGGAGATATTAACAAAATATTGCCCTAACCCAAATTTCATCCAAATCCGTTCAGTGGTCTTGGCGCTAGAGCCCGGGACGGACAAACACACACACACACACACACACACAGAGAGAGAGAGAGAGACATTTTTTTTTGTTTTTGGCTCTATAAATGCAAGAGAATCGATCCCCATCTAAATCTCAAGTTCGATTTTTTTTGCCATTACAATACTTCCTTAGTCCTTCGTCGCTCGCTACGACTCGCTCCTCAGTCGCTCGAAAGTAAAAATGGAAACCCTTGTTGTTTATTCTCAATGAGGCTCCTCGGAAACTTCTTAGACCGACCAATCTTTTTGTATTACAAAATCTGTAGTAAAACTATATCGGGGTTTTGTCTGAAAATACTTTAATTAATTTCAGTGTAGAGTCATAGATAGGTACTTTATATCCAGAAAAGTAGCTGGTTCTCTAAGGAAAGTAAAAACACAATTGCTTAAATACGACAATACTTCAAATACTTATTGAAGGGATCCAATGGGATTACGAAATATCCTTTCAGGGGGATGGTTCAATTTATAAAGATGAAATGAAAGTATAAAATTGAGTTTATACTAAGCCGTCATTCATTACTATACATTTCTTACTCCGTTCTTGTTCAACCTTACTAGTCATCGGCACAAAGCATTGCTTGAACAGCTGTTTCTGCGTGGCGTATAGCTAACATTAGCATATTTAGCGATCCCGGTGTGATTCGTACTCCTCAACACTTTTTGTAGTAGATTTTAGAACGTTTTTTGTATAACACAGTCTGAAATTAATCTCGTCTAGACAACTAACTTCATTAATCATTTGTTAACATTGTTGGTAAAGATTGAAACGCGAGGTCGATGGAAGTCAACGATGTGCGTTTTCTTTCCTGAGTTATTATTTTCAACAGACTTCAAAAAAAGGAGGAGGTTCTCAATTCGTCGGAATCTTTTTTTTTTTTTATGTATGTTCACCGATTACTCGAAGACGCCTGAACCGATTTGGAAAATTCTTTTTTTGTTTAAAAGGGTATACTTCACAGGTGGTCCCATATAAATTTTATCGAAATCGATTCAGCGGTTTTCGAGAAAATCAACAAAATATAGCAAAATTGGAGTTGTTGCGATTGAAGTCGGTTGTTTTTAACGTATTCAGCGTGGTCAATTATTATCAAACTAAATCTTTCGTTTAATGGCTTAATCCAGCATTTATTGTAATTAGTTAAGCAGCAAAGAGTTCGTTGTTATGTAAATTAAGTTTCTGCAATTAGTACGTCAAATTCTAGTATGTGCCTGATTGATTAATTACATTAACTCTTTACTACCGGCGGATGTATCGATCTTTTTATCATGTAAAAAATAAAAATCATAATAAATTCACATTAGAAATTATAGTAAGTACTTACAGCTATGGCTACTGCTAAAATTATCGTAATTTTGTATTACCACCAACGCACGCACCAAAAAAAAAACGGTTGGTACGTTGCCTTTTTGGTTTAGGTTAGGAACTTTGCTAATACACTACCGTGCGTCTACATGCCTCCATCAACTTACTTACGAAAAAAAGTAAGTAAGGTAGTTTTAGGTATTATACAAACACAAATTGTATGTGAACCAACATGCTCACACCTAAGTTTATAATGTACACATATCAATCTGTCCGTAAGTAGCAGACGTCATAAAATAAATAATTTATTAGCACTATTATAGGTAGGTTGGTACTATTGCGTTAGTGCGGTTGGTACATCACATTTTAAGCATAAGTGAAGTTATTATGTCACTATTATAAGATATATTTGTATTCAGTATTGTTTTGATCGACAAATACCTTTTAAGAACGATATAGAATACACGATATTGACACCAAAAAATAATATAAATGTTTTTTAAAAACAAATGATATTGTCATATGAAAGCATATAAAGTAAAAAAATACGTGTGATTTTTTGAAATATTTTTGTCAGTAGGTACTCATCAGTACCTATCACGTAAGTATACGATCACTTCTAAAAAGGGGGGTTACTGACAATAACAACAGCCTGTTTGTTCAAGTTCAGACTCCATAACTTTCATGAAATTTTCTAATAAGAACTTATAATAGTAAAAGGTCGGGCTTTTAATAGTAAAAGGTAGATGGAAGATGCTCTATCTATTTAATCTTTAAAACAGATATTTGTAAACAACTGCTGCTGACTTCACATCCACTTAAAGAAACGAAAGTAACTACAACTACAAATTAAATTCAGTGATTGACAGAAACTATCGGAAAAACACATCGTTTACCTCTACTGCAATAACAATTACAAACTACGCTCCAGCGTAACTTACGGAGAAAATATTACTTTGTAGTAGGAGCGTGTGGCTTACTGTGTGTAAACACGACAACATTTTCTTGTTGTTGTCCCCTAATCATAAAAGATAATTAATTAACAGACAAAATGTAGAGATAACTGAAAATGGGTAATTCTGAAATACAATCTGTTTTAAATTGCGGATCCTACTCCTAAAAGTGAACAACTTTCCCCATGGAACGAATACTCAGTTCGCAACAAAGGATTTGGATTTCTCATACTAAATGACCAGCTAGTGATGTGTTAGTTAATATGGAAAGTCCACAATATTTTTTTGCGATCGGTGTATAGGCTCTTTTGGGAAAGTTGTTCAGGGGTTCAGAAAGTTGTTCAAGGAACAGTAAAATATTTGTAGGTATTTCAGAAGTACTCAATATAAATATTGATTAGTTTTCTTCTTCTTAGCAAATCGATATTAATGATTCATTGTTAGCCCTAGAACTTACAATACTGTGAAATAAATACTGTCATTTTACCGATTTTCATAATTCAGTTTAACAAGGTATGTTAATGTCAATATTAAGTTGTTCAATTTAATTTCTAAAGGCGCTTCTTAAAGTATCTCTAAATGGATGAACTTAACATTTCGTTTTGAGATCTCTTTCAGTCAACCATAGAAAAATGACAAACTGTAAAAGTTACAAACGTGTTGTATATTTTAAAAAACCTTATCCCTAAATCTTTTTAGAACAGACTTTTATAAGACTTCTACGAGTAAGTATACCTACTTGTCAGTTGTGTTTGCTACAGATCAATAAATGATCAATAACTAAATTTATGCTCGTGTTTTAAAGATTATTTGCGCTGCTTGCTTAGGCAAGTCCTTCGTCGTATTTACTTTTAATGTTGATCTAAACTTGGTGTGTGCTTAGCAGATTGTCGTTTCGACCTTGTGAACATGAATATTCGTCGCTGGAATCTCGGCCGTGTATCTCGTTTATTGCCGAATGGCGTACGCGCAGAACAGAAATAGCAACATGTCCATTCAGCTTGAGTATTTTGTGAGACTATTAGTTGAGTTAAGGCGCGACGTACACTCAATCTGAGCAGGTTGATGCATGATAATAGACCGTAACGCCACTCATTTTAAGTTCAGATCAGTGTGGGTACCGTCGCGGCGGTTACGTAAAGGCCGAACGCAAAATACTCGAGATTTCGATGTTTTTATTACTTTTCTTGGCTTTCAAATAAGTAAAAAAAATCCATTCAAGGTAAATTAAAGGTATTAAAATGGCCGATTTTTGTGTGTTGGTTTGAACATAAACAAATATTGTGTTTCCGAGAGAATTTGCAATTAATGCAAAATACAGGGTTTACAGGATATTTTTTTTCATCAAAGTTTCTGTGATTTTTATGATTCTGTTCAAGGCAATTTGTTTTTTATTGTTTCAAGTATGTTATTATATTTTTTCCATGGTGATAGCTTAAACAATTATTTTAAGAATTTAAATTGAATATTGCGATTTGGCTATACTTGGCCTTAAATTCTTTGGTAATATCATATATGCTTTAAAAAGTACTTAAAACGGTTCCTTGTTTGTTACACTAATAACGCAAGCTTTTAACTAAATTAAAAGCTTGCATTATTTATTAGTGTAACAAACAAACAATTTCTTTAAAATTTATTCAGGGTGTTAAAAAAGGGTGTTTGAGATTTTAAAGAGTTACTCGGAATCAAGTATAGAATATAGGAAAAATATTTGTATGGGAAACATAAAAAGTTGTTGATCGGATTTTTTATTTTGATACTTTATTCTGAGTAGAGATGCACCGAGTACAAGTTTTACCGAGTAGCCGAGTACCGAGTATAACTAGGTTTAAAGTTTGCCAAACCGAGTACTCGGCCGAATTACTAGATACAATTTCCTTTTTGATAATCGTTTGAGTTTCGTTTTTGCCGCTGCTCGTACAAAAGACTTCAACGTGTGACACAATATATAATATTTTTTAGTAAATGCGAGCGATTGTTTTCTGAAGCCGGTAATATCTATGAAGAAATAAAAAAAGCTGGAGATATATGTAAACAAAATATATCCAGTGGTACCAGACGGACATACACACATACATTTTTATATTCTAGATTTTTTGGCTCTATTAGTGCAAGACAATCGATCCTCATCAAAATCTCAAGTATTTTTTTTTGCCATGACAACACTTACCCCTTCGTCCTAGAAAGTAAAAATACTGGTCTCTACATAAATTATAGTACCTTTATTTTCTTCAATAAATGCACATTACTTTATTTAAAAACAGGCTTGTATTCATTATATTATCTCTCAAACTACATATATAACTTTATTTCACCCGAGTACTCCTCACTTGAACCGAGTTATTTGGCCGAATACGAATATTAACAAAAGTGCCGAATACGCCGAGTACCGTAGTAAACGAGTACTCGGCCCATATATAATTCTGAGTAACACCTTAAAATCTCAAACGCACTTTTTTAACACCCTGTAAGTATAGAGTGTTTTCAAAGACACTTACACCATTTGAAATAGGGTTTCTAATCATGAAACCTTTAAAGCACCCTAGATATGTACATTTAGATACGAATTATTTAAGCTAGAAAGCCAATCCTCACCCAATGCACACATATTCTTCATAAACTTCACCATCCATAATTCATATCGCAAATCATTATGTTTATGTTTACAATATGCCATCATCAGTAATTTCCTCAACAACTGCGAAGGCTGTGGTCGTTACCGTGCGACTAACGACATCTAATCTGTTACAAATTGCCCGGTTTTCCATTTTCCAACACCATTGACATTGAACTTTGAAATAGAGAAATCGTTCTTGTGTTTTGTAAATCTATCAAGATATGACTGGCAGGATTAGATAGTAATTAAAAGTCGTCGGTGGCAACACGTTAGTGACAACTCTAATCCCTTAACCTCTGGTCTCGGGTTCAAATTCTGGCCAATGTAACCATATGTTTTTTCAAAACTAATGTACATTTTTATACCGATTTCGTTAACGGCGAAAGAAAATATCGTGAGGAAACCTGCATATCTGATTACCGGATGTGTATAATGATCCCGTTGACGCGTCTTTAACTCCTTAGGTGTATGTATGTACATATCTAAAACTCCTTGCACGTGACCATGGGAGATGCTAACTACCTACTGATACATGTTTATAATACCATTTCGGGCTCGGTCCCCATGCGGAGGGAAAGGTCTAATCCTCCATAGGTATGGGAAGAGAGCCATGCCCCAGCAGTGGGGACTATGATATGGGTTGTTAACTATGATTCCTACCAATTATTGAAATACATATTAATAAATAGTTTCAGTATTCGGTGAGTCTGCCATACAACATCAAACAAATATAACTGTTCTGTTACAAATCTGATAAACAAACAAACAATACACTTTGTTTACCAAACAAATCTGTTGATAGTAATTAATCAAGCTTCATATACATTTATTTCAAAACACTCTTCAAAAACGTTATAGTAAGGTTTTATATTTTTTTTATAAATCTATACATATATTTTTAGTGTGGCTTCATGTTACTTGTGATATAAGCCTGAAAAAGAAGTTGATTTTCATGTAATTTTGTCTTAGCTGCTGTATCTATCACACAGCTAACACATACATTTTTGAAAAATAGAAAAAAAAAACAATAAATTAGTAGCCCAGACAGACTTCAAAATTAATACGTAAAGATGAGAATACATGAATCGAATCTTACTCCTATCGTTAAGCCTCGGTCCGAAAAGGCCATTGCCTCTAAGTATACTGAGGTACGAATAGTGAATACTAATGCGGACAAGTCATAGGGTTTCTTTGAAGCTTATCGGCAGCGCGGGCTCTTCGTCAGAGAGTAACCCGTGCGTGCGGTACCGTTTCTGTCAAATGTAGGACAGACTTAATTATAAGGAAAATTCAGAATAAAGCGTCACTGAATACAGATTTGTAAACTCGATTTGTGGTGTAACTATAAATACCTATGTACATATTTTTTATTTTTTATTAAGATAACAGCCGCGCCGCTCCGGTTCAGTGGCTAGTCCGCTCGCTTCACATCAGGAGGTCGCGGGTTCGATTCCCGGCGGCCAACTTTGTAGGACTCTGTTTGGTTGGTGGTAGGATATTTTCTTAGTTCGCCTGGCTATCTACCACCATCTCATCTAAGTCGTCGCCAAACATGTTAATATATTAGCATTGATATGTTCCGGCATAAAGATAAGATAGCCAGTTCCCCATTGCATTGGGGAATCTTGATGAACCCCCTTTCATCTTTGGTAGCATCATCACTTACCACCAGATGAGTTGATGTCAAGAGCTTACCAATTGTGTTTTTTTATAGATTATCGATCCGAAGAAGAATAAACTAAAATTGCAAACTAAATTTATAATATTTAACAAAATTAACTGAAATTTAAATATAAACGAAACAATGATTTCTACCAATTCCAAAATTTTATAACTAAACTAGGTATGCATTTCTTGCGGATAGTTGATCGCTTTCATATGTAGAAAACCAGGATAAGAGCAGAACCAATTCATATAAAATCATTAGATAATCATATCCAGATTCGGAAGAAGTTGACTGCCACAATTTCTCAATGTGTTTGCTCGAACACTAAAAACCGGTGGGCACTTGGTTAGGGCACTGCACTGTCGAAAGTAGAGTGCTTTTAAAGCGTGTGAAAATCAAAATAATTACGTCAATACTGGTTGCATCATGCATCAAGACGACGACAGTGCTTGTTGGTGCTACTTAAACGTATGTTTTACATCTTGTCTCACATTTTACAGGCTCGCCAAATTTTTCTGATTTCTAAAATTCATAAGTCACACATTTTATCTCGTTGATTAACTTTTCACATGTAAAAACTGAAATCGCAGTCTGTCAAACATCAATACACACTGGTATTGTTAAAAACTTGCGATTATTTCATTACATTTGATAATCAAGAAACATTTTTAATTCTTACTTACCTAAATGCTACACGGCATCATTAAAATCATTTTCACCTCGATCAGCGAGAAAAGTAAAAACGTAGTTGATTGAATTCTCTTTGGAGACAATGTAGTTTTTTATTATAATGTTTTTAATTTAGAGATTACGTTCGGAAACTGCGCTGCTTGACATTTTTATGAAAACCTAAGATGAAAACCAAATATGATATTTTTAAGTAAGCGATATTCATGTTTACAGTACATATTTATTTTAAATATTACGTCTTTAAATATGCAATAGCACAATTTATAAACTTAAATATCATTAAATAACATACAATATTTTGTGCCTATGAATTAAATCACTAGACCAAAATGAGTTTTAGAACCAACCATCGCGTGCATCGCCAATACTTTTTCAGCGCCGCGCAAAAGGTGTTTGAAATTCGAATCACTTTTTCTCACACTCGCAGCAAAAAGCGTTTTTCTTTCGAGTTTTTAAGCATCCTTTTCGTGCTGGAGAGGTGAAAAGTTGTATGTTTCACCCGAGAGCAAGTTATTTTTATGTCTCGTGCCTTTAAATCACTCACTGTGCTCAGTAGTATATTATATTAGAATGACTCGCTACGCTCGTGATTCAATTCTTGACTACTTCGCTAGTTCGTGATTTAAAGTGAGCACTCGTAGCAAAAAATAACTTTTCTCACTTCTTGAAACAATAGTTACTATTGCTCTCAAAGTTCTCAAAATGTCATTGTGCATTTTTTTTTAATCCTGGCATTATCTACGTCGTAGCATTTTTTCTTATCTGTAGTGTAGATCCGTAGATGTAGAAGCCACCAAGGAGTCTGTAACTCATCTACCTAAAGTAAATATGTACAATCATGTTGGGTTACACCGCTTCGACATCGCCGCAGGCTCTCTTCGAATCCAATTGGGAGAAGCCGACGACTCTTACGGCGATGCTTCATCGAGCGAAAGTGAAAGCGCTTTTAATTTACATAGAGCTTTTTGCCTAGTTTCCATTACGATTATAATAACCACTGTCAATCTAACAAGAAAGGCAGTTCTCACAGGAACCAACCTGGATATGGATCTACACGGAACGAAGGTGTAATTATAATGACCTGGCTACTTCACGCCGGCCAGCCAGACCAATCCTCAGAGCTCAACGGCCAATAAGGTAAAGTAACCAGAATATAATTTATTTCATTATGTACAAAAATTGTAACACATGTGTCGAGACTGATACTAATTGTTCATCCGTATTTGACTCACAATCACAAAACAGATAAATACAACAAACTATCTTTTCACGACATTCCTAATCAGTTTGGTGAAATGAAAGCAAGCTATTAAAACTACTAATAAAAATAAAATATAAAAAAAAACACTGATAACAAAACCCATAACCAGCGAATGGAAATAAAAATCAATGACTTAAATGATGCGACTAATCTTACCATAACTGTTGCGCTATCGGATATCGACCCTAGTGAAAGATATCATTTTGCTGTACATTTACGGCTTGGCAGGCGTAGCGTAATCAAGATAACTAAAATCTATGACAAATACTGATTACGTATGTATGTCACACCCGACTACAGTGCGTATCTATGTTTTTATAATTTGTCGTGACAACGGCACTTTATTTACATACAAACCATAGATTTCGTACGGCAAATTTTCTACGCTTTGTATAAGTGATATACAGCGATATACCTACACAATAGAGCTGAGACAGTATTTAAGAACTTCTATTCAAAATACAATTAATGATTCGTTAAGCTGTCTGATTGCTAATAAAGAAAGAATTATTGGCTTTAAACTGGCAACCAAATATATTAAATTTTGTTTAAGCGATATGACTTATGATGTTTGGAAGGTAAAAATTTGACAAATTGTATTGTATACACAATAAATTATAAAATAAATAATAAATACAATATATAATGGTTTATCACTAAGCACACATACTGTTTTATATCTTATAATGATAAAGTTACTTTGCAACACTTTTTTGCAAAGTAACTTTATCATTATAAGATATAAAACAGGTCCATCATCAAGTATTATACAACTGTTTCCTTTCTTTTCACTTTCAATAGAGCTTCAGCTCGCTACTAATTGCACATGCTAGAATCGATCAAAGTTCACAGCGAGCTCTATAAATAATCAACCCACATAGCTTGCAGTCGGCCGGCCAGCGTAAAATGATCCGTGGCACTTTTATGTGGCCCTGGCACGAATGTCAGCAAATCGCACTGCATTTTGACTCGCTTCAACAAAATACTAATTTTATTTATTTTAAAAAATGCTGAAACCTTTTGTCTTTTAACTTTTTTCAGTAGAAGCCACAGTTTTTTTTTCAATTGTTTCAGAAGTCTTATATAATTTTCAGTTCACTTCATTACCTGATGCTGTTTCATAATCTCAGGAGCTTTCATATTTTTGAAATATCAGGAGTTTACGTAGATATCGGTAATATGCATACGAGTATACTACAGGCATTTATAGCCAAAGATAAAACATGAGACTTTAAATAGTCTTAAATCTCAATGAGCAGTAAAAGTAAAAGTCAACGTTTTATAACGTTAGCTTTTGTAGAGCTATAACTAGGAACGACTAGGTATTTCGACATATTCCTGATCAAGCTAGAGAATCTCTTAAATACAGGCTGTAAAAAGACCACTCTCGGAAAATATTACTCAGTCTTCTACTCATGAAACTGTACAACATTATCTATGGAACCTATACTGAATTTGCAATAACACACTTTGACTTTTCATACGAATTCATTGGCCGATCAGCTTATTGTAGTGTGGAGAGTCCAAAACATTTTCATTGAGAATTCATTATGGGTTCCTTTGAAAAAAAAAGACAATTGCATAAGCTATAATACAACTTTATTAACTACAACATCATCTACAGGGTGTAACAAAATTGGTGTACGACCCGTTAACTGGGGATTCTACTCATCGTACTGAACAACTGCAACCGCAGTTAACGGGTCCTACACCAATTTTGTTAGAACCTGTAAAATAGTACAACATTACTTTTATGTCAAGAAAGCTTGGAGAAAAGGGGAAACTTTAACAGGTATGTAATAAAACTTTTCTATTCATGAAGACAATTAAAATCTTATCATATTATACACAGCAAGCGTTTTCATAATCTTGGTTATTTATATTCGCTAGAAAGGGTTTTTATCTCGTGTTCGACGTTAAGAACTAGCTATACGTAAGATAACAGATACAGTAACCCTACTGACTGTAGTTATACTCGTAGCAAAGTTATGATATTATACATCCTAATAACTATTTAGAAATATTGATGGAATGAACTAAGTACTTATTAAGTTGCCATTAAATTCGCTTCTCTGTTATGAAACGCCCATAACACAGAAGATAATTTAATGGCATAGTTTTATAATAGGAAATCTGGTAAAACTGAATAAATTATGACAGAAACTCAGAAGAAATGCACAATTAATTCTTTTACAACATTGCGTACAGAACAGTTGTAAATACCAGTTGTTATAGCGAGCCTTTGACATACATATATCTACAACAAACCGGCTTGCACATAATACGTCAACTAAGTAAGCAACAACAGTAGCAATCTCAGCAATCTAACACAAGCTGTAACGTAACAAGACAAGCCGCACACAGATGGTTATCGCCATCCCTCTGCATCAGGTTTAGACATTCAAATCGCGCTTTCTACGCCGCTCTCACCGCTTACACCACTGATGGGTAAATTAATCGTCTTATTATGGCATACGTAATGTTATGTTAGAAACAGTATGCAAATGGATTTTGGCGATTATTACAAAAGCGATTAAACTGGTCTTATGAGATTGTTTAATTAGATTTAAAAACTCGCTGCCTATTACTGTGCTCATATTTATCAAAGATCAGTTGATAATTAGGTTACGCCTTAGAAAACAGATAGCTGATATTTGTTGACCTCACTTAGCTTGCAAACTGTTACGTACTTACGTCAAAATAAGAGGCGGATCACGAAAAACCTTGTTACTGGTAGGTAATGCATGGGACCTTGCTTCTTAAGAGTAAAGATCAAAGCTAACTTGACAATGGCAAATTTGCATTTTATGATACGACACAAAAGATTTTCTTATAATAGAGTTGAGGTTGTTAAGACATAGAAAGTGTCTAGAAACTTAAAATTGATGACGAAATTATTTGTTGGAATAAGTAAGCAGCATTTGCTGGAGTTTACGAGGTGATTTAATCGTAAGCCAAGTCATCACACTCACGCATGGGTGTTCGGTCACAGAATAGAAAAATAGAACCGTTCTCTAGGTCGTGCCAAATAATATTGTATAGGTATACAGTAACCACTACAGTTTCGGTTATTAGAATCTTGCTTAGATAAATTAAGATAAAAATTCTACGGAAACTAAGATATAATTTGTATATCATCTGAAGATATTTTTTTGCAAATTATTTAATCAAAATTTTTCATCTAACTCTCTTTTGGAGATGTTTTTGTCTTTTTTCGTGGAGAGAAATTAGAGAGCAGGAAAAATATTTTATTGTTCTCTCTCTCTCTCTCTTATACTTTAATAATGACGATTTAAAGATAAATATATACACAATTAAATAACCATGCTAACAAAACCGGATATGCAGCGATATATTTTCTTTGCTTTGCTAATCAAAAAATTCATCTCAAGTTATCGTAACAATAACATACAAACTCGTAAAGTATGCTGTTTTGGTTTCTCAAGAAAACTGGTCTAATTTATAAAACCAGAACAGCTTTACGCCAGAATTTCATTGCTCTATGAACAGCAGTAGATTACTAGCCGCATTACTGTTTCCGCCGGCTGGCGTGCGCCGGCGACGACCTTGGTCCTGCCAAGTTGCCAACTGGTAGTCAACTTTTACCACCGGCACCGGCAGGCGAATTATCGCTTTGAACAAGTTCTGAAACAGCTGGCCCTTGCCTAACCATTTGTTTCATTATGACTACGAACTTACTGATGTTTGGGGTGCGTGGATTGGATTTAGAAAAAGTTTGGTTTCATTATAAGTATTGCATAAACTTCAATCGAGAAATGTGGTCCTTCGAGCCGGATGAATCTAGTTTAATGAAGTTCTTTATAAAAAAGGTGGACGCGTCACAACGCCCTTAGTGGGACTGAAACTTTGAAGTTTTTTTTTTACTAAATGTACGTATAGTATGCCAGGGTACAAGTAGTTGCAAAGGTGCGGTCAAACCCAAAATGAAATACCAAAACCTAAAGGTCAATCAGGACTGACATCTACATCGGTATTACTTAACTCAAAACCTGCAAAATCGAACTGGGCAACTGACTTTTAATGCACTGCCTCAATGCACAATGCAACCACCAGCGTAGAGAATTATACGTATATTACTTAATATTTCGTGCTGTACTGAAATTTTCTCTTAGCGTAATTGTATTCTACTTAGATTCAACGTATGTCCGTCTTTATAACAACTGTTACTCGCAACTATTACATAAGGTTACGCCCCAATTAGATTATTCTTTAATCCAATTGATTTCTAACACGCTTCAGTCTGTACGCTTCACTTCCGTCCGTCCAGTTCAATTTGTCAATGATTTTGTGATGGTGTAACATAACTGGACGGTTGTGTATAGCTTTTGTTAAAGTGCAAAGTAATGGTGATATATAAAAGTCATCGAGTATCACGATTTCGCCTTTAGCGTATACCTAATTATTACACTACGCGCGCACTTTTCCATTCCGTCTTTGAGTCAAAACGTTGTTGGGTTGAATCATAGTGATATTCCACGAGTAGTCTCGTAATTTTTCGACAGTTGTCGGGGAGATGTTCGGGTGTGATCGGGCGCCGATGCTGGGCGGCAGCCAAACAGTTCCCGCCACCGCCACTGCCGTACCGAGTTTAAATTTAGAACACTATTTTTTATACAGTAGATACGTTGTGAGGTGAACAATCTCCCATTGCTGGAGATGATGCATTTGTAAAACCACCAACTTTAGCACACTTTGTGCCAAATAACGACTACTTTATCGACATTGTTCCTCATACTGATTCCTATCTTTCTGTGCACTTGAAAGACTTGAAAATGAAGATAATATCGCACTCAAAGCAGGCACCACCAGTTCAGTTCGTGACCCGAATACCTCAAAAACATATCCTGCTCATAGCTATTTGTGATTCAAAGTGCGTGAAAATTACTGTTAAGTATGAAAATGTCCGCAGGTCCACGCTCCGGATTAGAAAACTGTTCAAAGTTTAGATGTTTTGTCCATGTGCAAAATGTTTATTTCAATTCATGTTTTAAATATTATAATATCTTTATTTATGTTTGCTGAAAACAGTTTATTGCAATGGAAACAACTATTGATGAATTTACAATATTTAATGTATTTAATTCAAAGATAATATTAACACATTCTCTAATTTCTATTCCTTTATAACAACTTCTCAGAGTCTACCCAGGTATATCCCCGGTTTAATTCTAAAAGCACTAGAAATTTCAAAACTCAATTTGTTCACCATAGAGTACCAATATAATTGTTTTTGACACGTCACTGGGTCCGAACATAACAACATAATTTTGTGGCTTCTATGCACGCGATTAACTTCCTCAGTCTAAGGAGGAAAGGAAACGCTAGTTTTTGTGTTCGCAACTTCGCAGTCGCACTAACTGAATTTATTGAAATTGTCTCTGTTTTCTAGTCATACCTTAAATACACGACATAATACAAGAACTTGTCGATTTGATCAAGCAATGTTACTATAAAATGATCACAAGAAATCTTCTTGAAAATTGTGTAATAGGCGTCACAAACATCACTAAATTGAAGATTTAGTGAACTTACATTTTATTGTATCTTAGTGTGATTACAGCATCAAAGTGTGGTTTAATGAAGTTACGTCTTCTGTAGTGGTAAATAAAACTCAAACGCAAAGCCAACTCAACTCTCATTACAGCTGATGTGATGAGATAATACTGATAGCAACAAACTGAATTTGCTGTTATCAAATATGACAAGTTTACATCACAATTTGATCAAAATACAGAAGTTTTTAGAGCTCGAAGGTAATAATATACAAAATGATAAAATATGTCCAATTATCGATGTAAGAACAGTGATTGTAGAAGTTGTAGAACAAGGTCTCCTCGTCATTAGTACCCACTTAAAATCTCTATTGTTAGGAGGATATTCTAAATTTGTTTCAAAAAACGTCGTCCAGGCAGGTGTAGACTACACATCTACATAATTGGCACTTACTATAGAGAATACAGTAACCTTCGTTCGTCGGCCACTTGCTAAGATCAAACCTATTGAATCCCAAGTTAATTGCTTAGAAAAACCGCAACCGCACCGCACCGGGTTGAGTAAACACAATTTATTTTTAAAGGAAGTCTTAAGTCATGCTAGTCGAACATCAGTTATCATGCGATTTAAATTAAATATAGAATACTATAGCCAAATCAACTTGTTTCAGTTCAGTAACAATTGTTTTCACATGTTAGTCACGTGAAACTTCGAGACGTTTGTTTATCTATAATTTCCCCGAACTCCAAAGATTTTAAAGGTTAACAAGACAGTTCTGTGTGGCTGCTCATCGCAAGGATTCTCTTACAGTAGACGAGTGTAAATTATAAAGCTCTCGTCACATCTAGTGGACGGACGTGAGAGCTAGTAAGCAACAAATTGGCAATTTGACAAAAATGCAACGAACCAAGCAGAGTGAGGCGGGCCATACGAACTCCGATACGAGTAGAGCACTTGCACAGCTAAACGGACTGGGCAGTAATGATTGAATATAGCCCGGATAGTTCATTGGACTCATTTGCTCTCATTGCTTTGTATTCATTTTTCAGTCGGACCTGCCAAATGAATTTGTAATCGAGAAAAATTACGAAAGAAAAATCATTGAAAAATTAAATGGTTCGCTCAATCGTTGTCTACATTTTGTGCATGTTGCACAATTAGATCTCGTCTCTCTGTCTCTCTTGTTTCTGATGTCACCACAAAGAAGGGGCACTTGAATCATGTTTAAACAACTCATAAGCGGACGAGGTGTATGGTAGGTATGTGGCTGCCTACTCACTACTTATTGGTAGTATGGCACAGCCTCGAATTAATTACTGTTTGTGTTTACTGATCTGCCGGCTGTTTGCGGTCCCGTATAGCGCTGCATGCATGTATCTGTCCACTTATGCGCATTTACGCGCTTATGCGCGTAAATTCAAAGTACAGTATAGGTATAGTAACCATAATAATTTTATTGGATTCTCTAGAAAATACAGCTTCATCTTACCTGTGCTCTGTTGATTACATCGTGCGGTCCGCGCCACGTTGTAGCTGCCGGAGATTTCCTTTTAGCAAGTTCAAGGGTTGCTTCGCTTGGGCAGCGCTCGAACATAAGCACCCGCTCAGCCACCGAGCCCCGGGTCAGGAAGGGCCGCACGGGGGTCACACCGCCGGCCCCAGCGGGCTCGCCAGCACCGGCACTGGATGCGCGCCGGGCCCGTGCCTCAAACTTGGACCTAGCTTCAGTGACATGGGAACCAAGAGAGGCTCGCCTCTCACCGCTAGCGCCAGTGGACGGCTTTCTAGCACCCGTGTCTAATTTATCTTGGTATCTACTTTTTGCATAGTCTACGAGGGAGACCGGTGATGGCACCACATCCGGCCGCTCAGCGGTGCGTTCCGCCACGACGCCGCCGGTGCGCAGCGCTCGCAGCAGCCGCTCTTCCTCGCGGGCCACCTCCAACCTCATGGCGGCCTGGTCTGCTTTCCTGGAACCGATGCCATTGCCAACGGTTCCATTGCGCTCTGGAACTAAGTCTGGGGGAAGGGAGACCTCAATGGTCTCCGCTTCTGGGTCGGGCCGCGGCTCCCGACGAGGCTCCAGGCGCTGCTCCCTCCTCGCATCCGGCCGCTGGTCGCGGATGACCGCTGGACGTTGCTCGCGTCTGAATTCTGGGCGCTGTTTTATATCGGGCTTAGGTTCCGGTTTCGGCTTGGTCCGCAGACTCTCAGCCAGCTTGAGGCCGGGCGTGGGCCTACAAGACAGAATCTCGGTGGGCGCGAGGCCACGAGCCTTCCACGTCTGGTAGATCGCCTCTGCGTGGTCGGAGATCTGCTTGGCGATGGCGGCGATGTCCTCCTCGCCGGTGTCGATCTCGCGGCGCGCCGTGGCCGCCATGGCCGGCTGGCGGGCTGGCTGGCTGGGGCCGCGCACTGCTGCTCTCACGGACAGCTGGGACACTCCATCGGCTATCTAACGTGATGGCACAGAGATCACGTAACGCACTGATAAATAAAACTGATGTCACACTAAGCACAGCAGTAGGGCGCGTCGTCGCGGCACAGTGAACTGGTGAAGCTTGCGGGCGCGGTGTGGTAAACAAAGGGGACGCGTGTGCCGGCGGAGGCGCGGCGGCGGCTACACGTGCGCGCGGGACGGGCGCTGGCGCGGACTGCGGCGCGCGCCCCGGCGCCCCGGCCCCGGCCCGGCCCGGCCCCGCCGCGGCGCCGCTCCCGACCGGCCCACATGCCCACCGACCGGCCCATTCATACAGCCACCTGATAACACTGCACCAAACACTATCACTATGACTGATTATTTTGATTACAAGTAGGTACATACCTACTAACTATTTTTTGACTACCTACACTTTTTAGAAGACAAAATAAAAACAAGTCACAGTTGGTTAAGTTAAAAAAGTAATAAATGGATCAGTTAACTCTTAAGATTCCTATACACATAACTGAAGCCTTTCAGTGTCATCTGGGTATGCTTCTATGTATAAAGGGTGGCTGAGTGTTATTTAGATAAATAAAACTGGACACGGAAAATCATGAAAATTCAATTTAAAGGATAGGATAACTAGGTGCTCATTTTGTGTTGGTAGAGTCACTCTTATACTATTTTTATGGTAATATATTCTTGTGAACAGATCCAAGTTTGTAAATACATAATTAAAATTTGTTACACGGGGTATCTCGAGAAACCGTCATCGGCTGCAGATTATAAGGAAAAAGAGTTTCTCTGTGGTATTTCTATCACGTTGTTTAATTATATACAATATAATCTGCAATAAAAAAATCTAGTTTCTTTTCATTCTTGATTCTTTTCATGCGTTGAAACATGCGAACGCCTTCAAGCTTTTGAAAACATACGGAGCGTCTGATCTGAAACAGAAAATGAGTATGTTCGGCGACGGAGGGGCGCGGGCGGGGGGCGGAGGGCGCGTCGCGCACGCGCCTTGGCGCCGCAAATAGCACGCGTCGCGTCGTCGACGGCTATTTATTTACACGCACTCCCTACATTTTATTTTTTAAACTCCGCCGAACCCAGCAGCACGAGTCTTGACAAAAAAGAGAACTACGGCCAACAAAAAAAGGCTCACAAGACGGAGGAAATGTCGTTTTACTTCCGCACGGTACCACCATATGGTATTAGTTATAGGAAGCTTAGATCATGGTCGTAAATGATTCCTGTGAAGTTATGACAGAAATTGACAGCGCAATCGCTTGATAAAAGTTGACTCGTTGATGTCTTTTATACAGAAAATATTAAGCTTAAACTTATTGAAATTTGAACACTTTTCTATGTTGAAAAAAATTTTAAGTTACTTAGTTACAATTTTTTTATGGAATTGGTATAATACCTACCAATTATTACGATAACTATATATTATATTTATTTTTAAATAACACATATAGTACTTATAGACTTCTCTTAAAATATCTGCCACATTTTTTATGATCCTGAAAAAAGTTCTACAGATTCTGGAAAAACTTCGTTTTAATCCCCACCAATATATTATATTTTAAGAACACCTTATAGTTATATCAAAATTGTCAAATAAACATATACAAAAAATTAGGACCTGAATCTGTAAGAAAGTCAACAAACTCATGAAGATCACATACAAACATCGAATATAAACGCTGAGCTTACGCTCGCAAGTTCGGTTGCCATACATAACATCACGATTCCGAGTAATCCGCCGCGCCATCCGAGCCGCTCCACTAAATGCAACAAATGCGAAATTTGACGTTTGCAAACGTCAAATCTTATCCCAGTTTTATGCAAGCCAAAAACTGTACCTACGTACTATGTATATATAAATTTCTTGGTGCAAGCTTATTCTTTTTGCTTTCTTTTTACCTTGATCAGACTTTGTAGAGTAGACCAATTATACAGGTGTAACAGAAGTGTGTGACAATACTTCAAGGTTGGCTTTTACCCATCAAACTGAACCACTTTTGTTCTACAACTTTGTTGAAATCGCAAAATTTTTTTTGGACTTTTCATACAAATCGATCAGCTGACGAACCAAGTTTGTATGAAAAGTCCAAAAAATTTTTTGCGATTTCAACAAAGTTGTAGAACAAAAGTTGTTCAGTTTTATGGGTAAAAGCCAACCTTGAAGTATTGTCACACACTTCTGTTACACCCTGTATACTATACAGAAACTGATTACTATACAGTGTATAGTAATCAGTTTCTAAAATGGAAATCCAACTTTTTTTCAGCTTTAAAGAGATCGTCTGAAATCTTTTAAAACTGCGCTCTAAAAAGGATTACTCACGTGCCCCCAATGTGCACGGGGGTTTGCCGCGAAAATTGGCTATATTAGCCATATTCGGGCGCACCAGCGCCAACAAGCCGACTAGGAGTCGAAGTGATCGCCATGACCGAAATCGGTCGGATGGTTCATTCATTCTTAAAAGGATGCTATACCGGGCTATTCTTTAATATAATAACGATCCTAGAATTGGGGTACGGGCCTCTTCCCGTAGCTGGGAAAGATAAGGCCATACTCTACATACAATGGCCAATACCAAATACTGCAGTTTGTGTGGTTAGTGGACAGCCCAGGGCCAAAAGTTTTCAAGACGTCTCTATAATAATAAGGCCTTTGATATGGCTTAACGACTGCTATCTATTGATAAAGTGCCTTGCGAAGCTCGTAAATGGTCAAGAAAAATGCCACTATCATTCAAACCCATACAGGTTATGTCCATGTCTTTAGTAAGTTAACTTACATGATTGACACGACCACGTAAACCGTTCTGAGCCACAACTGCTTCTACCATACTTATCTTATAAATATCGTTTTATTAAGACATTAAAATAACTCTACTATCCAATGTCAAATATGGTTTTTAAGCCAATAATTTTATTTTTTAAATAGTGTGTACTTATTACATTTTTGCTTTTTTGATAAAAATGACTTCTCTGTGGAGACGTTGCTTTTAATTTTTAATAATTATTATTTTAAGTATATGTTACATACAATATATTGACCGTATTATTAGTATATATAAAGTGATTTTTCGGCCATACAAAAGACATCAACGGTACTGCATTACTTTTTTTTTAAATGTTCTGTCTAATAACTTGATAACGAAGATATTGACTACAAGCACTGATAAACTTTGAGAATTATAGACCAAATTAACCTAAGATTCTTTCTCTAGCTATAAACGTTCTATCGAAAAATAATTGCTCCATTTCGTCAGGAAATTTTCAGTAATATCACGGACATACATACATACAAACTTACTTCGCTGGCTCCACCAATGCCATCGTCTGAAACTCTGCATCTTTTTCAAATTGCTTCAAAACTCATTTCAACTTTTATAAAGGGACTAATTTATGAATTTATCCTCGTGAATTAAATTAGGATTTCAACAAAAGTGCGTAACACAAAAGTTTTTCAAATCCATGAGTAGAAGCACCATTCGAATAGATCTTAATTATATTTTTTTACGACCTGTTTAAATAAGAAACAAGAAGAAGAAGAAGAAAGAAAAAGAATAAAAGAACAAGAACAAGAAGTAAATAATAAAATACAAATACCACAATTTTTCATAGAAATAATAGCAAAAATAGAAGATCAATTTTAAGCATGTAATCATGTAATGTGTCTACGAAGCAGAAAACACAGTTTATATTCAAAATTAAAATTTTGGAGAAAGGTGAAAATTTGAATGCAAATAAACTGAATAAAATGTATACAGAGTGTAGCAAAGTAGGCATAGACGCTTCAACTATGATTTCCAATTTGCTACTTTAATTAATTCATGCAGTATGCAGTGCATATGTTTTTTTTATGGATATGAAACAAAATTGTCATTGAATGTCTTCATTGGTTATTTGTCTGAAAGAGATCGATTTTTCAGTTTTATAAATAGTAAATACTTTATTTTTTATGTCCCACATCCTGTGTCTAGAAATTCGATGACGCTCTTACGAACAGAGTAGAGAGTTTTAAAAACCTGTAGGGACTTATTTTCTTGATAATAACTTCTTTGTACTTACAATCTCAGTAAAGTCTTTTTACTATCCGTTTTCTATTTACTCGTACTTAAACTTTAGAAATCAGATTTTATAAATGGTTTTCACACAGCACAAATATTCTCGCTACAGTAATATAAACGGAAATAACAAGAAGCTTAGACACTTACACCTTCGCCTGAGGACTAATGTAGAATAATGATAAATGTACCTAATGAATTTCTTTTAACCTATTTCCTGTTTGACGAAAACTAATTCTATTCTCGGTGGCACAAAGGGAAATGTCCCATAAAATATTTTTAATTACCTTTCGTCAAACTTTAGACACCGCGAGTACGAGTGTACACTCCAGCCAACCCTCGCTTCGTCGGTCGGAGGTGTGGCGGGCGATGACCCTCGCAACCTGACAATAGAACAAATCACCAGGTGAAAGTGGTCACACTCAAATGGGTGCTCATTCACTAACATGAAGGACAGAGCACACAGTGCGGATTTGAACTGACTTGTTAATGAGAGAGAGGAAATGCACGTGAAATCTATGTAAATATAATCTGTGCACATCTAGCTACTTTGCATATTTATATCGAAATATTATAGAATTTTAAAATATATAGCACTGTTTAGCGGAAAACGTAAATACCATATTGTTTTTTCTTTGACAGTGTGGCGATTTTGCACTTTATGCATTCCGCCAAAGTCATGTTTTTAACTTTGTAAGGACAAAAGTTGGGAAAGGTTTCCAGGAACGGAACAGTGATGAAGAAATGAGATTATATGAATGAATGAATATTTGGGTTGCCCAAGGAGATTGTATATTAACCTAAACTAAGTTTGTATGAAGATGACGATGAAGGAGACCAGAGACCAGACAAAGATCCAAAAAAGAATCTAAGACTGGAGATTTTCTAAAAATAATCTTGCAACACTACTATGTAAATACGTAGAAGATGTTTATATAGCAGATCAAAGTGTATTTTTTCAATTTCCTTGATAGGTAGTTTATTTTAATTTTGAAGATTTTTACTACATATTAATCTTATAATTTTACACTAACCTTATACTAATACAGTTGATAATAAAATTTGTGTGTACGTTTTATAGTCATCAAAATTGGGTGTAATGCAATGTATAGATAAGAATCACTTGGGTATGAATGTTTCGTTTCAGTTCAACAATAGTCCTGGATTATAGAACCGGTAAATATAATTTGATTCCTCTATTGTACCTTTATAGCTTTAAAAAGCAGTTAGTTCAGTGTGAACTTCACATTCATTTCTTTAAAATATCTTATGTTTAGACTTTCTTCTGTGACCAACTCGGGAAACATTTAACTCGCTAACAAAAAAAGTAAAATAGTCACTAAATTTCATCAGCAGGAAATGGCACCAACTAAGGATGATGCGAAGGATGAACCCAGACTGAACCAGCCCAAACCTCCCAGCAATAACACCAAGAACTGGGAGGCCTTGGACATTTTTGTGTTCTCCAATGGCCAGGAGTACTCCCCTCCGAGGAAGTACCATCTGAAAGCTGATGAGCTTAATTGGTGGCAGGCTACCTTAGGGTTTATTGCTCGCAGTCAGTACGGGGCTATGTGAGTGTTCAAAATAACGTGTATTATTAGTATTATCCTGATAAACTTTTTTTTATCCACAATTGATAAGCCCTTGGCATTATCTCACCTGGTGGTAAGTGATGACGATGCCGAAAATGGAAGCGGGCTTGCCAAGATTCCCCAACGCAATGAGGACTTGGCTATCTTATCTTCAAAGAAGCTTTTACATAGTTACATAGTTAGAAAAATAAGCATTCATATCTATGTTCCATGGGGATTCAGTGATGACCTATGGTACCGAAACGTTGACCGTGGTCACGAATTATTGAGATGTGGAGAGAGCTTTATCTACTTTCTATTTATTTACTGAAACAAAGAAATCCGTTGAAAAACTAGAGTCACTGACATAGCTCATAGAATAAGCAAGTTGAAGTGTCAATAAACAGGCCATACACATAGTTCGCAGAACTGACAACCGATGGAGAAGAAAAGTTCTCGAGTGGCGACCTCGGGCTGGAAGAGGTAGTGTTGAATGGCCCTTCACCAGGTGGACTGATGATCAGGTCAGGCTTATAGGAAATCACTCCAGAATCGTGCTAAATAGAGACCTTTGTTCACCAGTGTATATCAGTCTTTCTGTTGATATGATTATGTGTACTTATCAGTTTTTACCAAAAAAATTAGCACTGGAGTCTTAGAATAGCCACTTACCGTATGTAACGTAGAATGTGGGAGGAGGTCAGTACCCATTCCAATGAATAGAACCCACGGAGAGACATTGCGTATACTTTGTTTGTTTCGTTTTCTAGAAAATGGCTAGCCGACCATTACAATAAATATATTTTTATTGTACCCAAAGAAAGACAGAGAAAACTTCTAAAAAATTGGTAAAGAGCCGTACGACAGTAAACAGAGGTCAAAACATCGACTTCTTAGGGGTAAATAGAAAATGATCTGCAGTAAATACTCACATGAAAAGCACTTTTATCTTAACAGCTTCGACCTCGACATGAAATCTTATATAAGGATTTAAATATAAACTGTTTAAGTAGATAGAAAGTACACTAGAATCCTTAAAGGTGAGTCTAAAGGTTGTTTGTATATTTCTACCCGAAGCTTTATCCAACCTTTTCTTGTTGTTTGTTATACTAGTCCATTTGCTTCAAAAGAAGAATTCGCGTGTTCAGTTCCCAGTAGAGTTCAACTTTTTAGGATTCGGTTATAGTATAGAATATATTCTAAAACCGACTATAAGTCTTGCCGCCAACCAATTTAAATAAGATAGACAATTCCCCATTGCATTGAGGAATTTTGTTAAGACAGTTTCCATCTTTCGGCATTATCCATTACTAACCATCAGATGGATGGAAGAAAATGCCAATTGTGTCAAAAAAAAACCTTGCCGCTATCAAAGAATAAACTCAAGTCTGAATATGGACGAACACTTTGGTCACACCTAACATGAGACTACTGACTTACTGCACAACAGTCATGCCCTGGACAGGTATTCTACCATCGAGCTGTACTCGATCGATGGGCACAAGATTAACAGCCCTGTGGAACTGCGAGACGGCTCCGCGTACGTCGCCGTAGTTCCTCCGGATACCTTCATTGATGCTGGCTATGAAAAGTACATCATCAAGGCTTCCAAGTGAGTCGTAAAAACGTACATCATTGAGTTAATATCGCCTCCTCTTTGAAAATTAACCGAGACAGCCGAGTATGAAAGTATAAGACAGAAAACCAGAATAATATAGGGTCTTTGCGGGATCCTCAGTTAGCATTAATATTTCCTGCCTTTCCATACAAAGTTGAATCAGCTGATCAGATAGTTTGAAATATCCAATACAATTTTTGTAAATTGAGTTGAGGTTCCTTGAGGAAAGTATTTAATTTCAACACCAAAATCTGTGATTAAATTCTTTCGGGTATTTTAGACGGACCCTCACCTACAGATCGAGAAATTTTTGGCCTTAGATTTATGATTTAAATAAGATAAGCAGCTCCCCATTGCGTTAGAGAATCTCAATAAACCCGTTCCGATAATTAACTGTTGCCTAACAACTGTTGTTAAAAAAAAGATTTTTCAATTTGGTTAGCATACGTAAACTCTTATTTTTCCCTTTCTTTAATGAGAAATATATACTTATTTTATGTTTTCAGATCGTGGGATAAAAGGCAATCGAGATTAAAAAGTACTAGAAAAGGTAATTGGTTCACAAAACTGATAACGCACTTACATATAATATTGTTTGGATATGAATGTAGAAGATTATGTTTAGAATTTTAATTTCTTGATTTTTTTTTATTAAACGTATTTCAGAACCATCAAATGCAGGCCAATCAAAATCTAAAGAGAGTTTGGAAATTTCTGAAGGAATAACTCAAAATAGCAGTGTAAGTATACAATGCTTAGGAATAAAATTTCAAGTTCGATCTATATATAAAAGATTTTATTTGCAGCGAGATGTCTCTCAATCTGGAAGCACTCAGAGAAGAACAATTCAAGGCAGTGGCCAACAAGGTTCTAAGAATAATAGTGCAACCGTAATACTTAAGCCGAAGAGAAGGCCTTATTCAGGTGAGTTATTTATAATGTGCCTACATTAACATTCCTATTTAAATATCAAATATTAATCCACTAGTATGCTATTATTTCTAGCAAGTGTTAAAATTGATATTTTCTTCAAAAAGGTAGCAACCGCACCTCTATTTTGAGGAAACTTAACAACGAACTCAAAATACCCTCGGAGGCGAAACAACCTATAAAAAGAAAAGAAGAACCTTTCAAAAACAACGCGAAAGTGATTACACCTCTAGCAGAAAACTTAAATAATAAAAGTGTGAAAAAAGGACCTACAGCAAATAAGTTAATTGCAAGACCTAAATCACCAATAAACAAAGAAGATACTCCAACACCCCTCCACCAATTATCTTCATCAGTTTCTGAAGATAATACTCATGATAAACCACTTACAAAAAAAATAACTGAAGTCACTGTCCCAGCTGTGGAAAAAGAATTTAGAACGTCAGATAGAAAAGAATGCGTCTTAGAAGAAAAAGAAATTGTAGTACTTTCCAAAGTCACTGCACCAGCTGACAAAAAAGAATCTACTGATAATTTTGAAATAGAAAATGTTCTAAAGGACAAGGAAATCATAGTTATTTCTAATCCTTCAAAAAAGGAAGAAGACGACTTAATGTATATGTTTTGGAACATGAATGATGATGTAACACAAGAAAAATTGGCAGAATCTTTAATTCCAAATGAGTTGACCACTTTTCAAGTGGTAAAGGAGACTCAAACCTCAAATGTTGCAATCAAAACTATTACACGAGCATCAAGTCCAATACAAAAACCTTCTAGAAATAATAGCAAAACAGAGAAAGATCAAGCTACACAATCTGAACCTATAACCAGCGATGAACCTTTCATTGCAGTTACAAACAATGGAGATGCCATCAATTTGAAACTCAACATAGAATTAAAAGATGGTAGTGGTGTCGTAAGCAATGTACGGGCAAATATAGTGCGGAGGTCACAATCCTCTGAAGACGAACAAGAATACCAAAACATTGTAGATATTGATGAAATAATAAAGGAAAGTATGTCAATGAAATCTGTCCCCGATTGTGATTGCGAGTGTTCTAAAAAAGATAATATTTATGTACTACAATGTACTTGTGATCATGAACCAAAAATAAACAACAATGATAAAACATACGCAAAAATTTTACGTCACGATCACGCCCGAAAAACGTATTTGATTGTAGTGCCTATTGTGACTGTGGTCGCAAAAGACAGGTAGGTGTATTTTTAATCTTTGTTGTTACTAACGCAAATTGATTATCCATAATATATGTGCTGAAAACCTTACAGTGCACGTACACGCGGTGAAGGAACATCCAAGCAAATCGCGGAAAAAGAAGTGCAGAATGACGATGAAATAGTGACTGTTGTGAATTTCATGGATGGCGGTCAAGAAATGTATTATTTTCCTCGTTATTTACCTCTGTCTATAGAATACAAGGAGATGACTAATAAGGACAGCTTCGAAATGCCAGGAACATCGTCAGAATCAACAGATGAATCTACCCAAACTGAATGGTGCAAAATAGTTGTGAGTATCAAGGTTATATCAACGACATAGGTTATCAATTCAGAATTACATAAGAGCTCACATTTCTTATGTTTTTATATCAATTGGTTGAGTGTAAAGACAATAAAATATGATACATATAATTGTTTTTCAGTTGGAAGTAAGGAGACACGACGACGGCCGCTATACATTTCACCTTCCATCTTTACAAATTCTCAGAACTTGCGAGCAGGAACTGTAATCATTGCGATACATGCAGTTTATTTATATTGTTATGTTTATATGGGTTTTCTAACCGGTCAAGATGCTCTGGATTTGTAGCTGTCTTAGGTATATCCAAGACTTAGGCTTTCAAATAATACATGCATTATAATGTGAATTAAATCCTATATTATCAATTATCATTATCAACAACGCATACGAGATCACAGGTAATGTGACTAAACATGGTATGTTGCGTGGAGAGTTGCTCAGGACCTTCAGCTTGCTCTGATAGTCCTTGAGACGCCGCGCGAGGATATTCAACGGCTTCAGTCCCAAATAGCGCAGCTGGACTTCAGTGATGTACTGCAAGCTCTGGGCTGGCATTTGCATCATTACCTGGAAGTAAATGATACCGAAATACCAAAATGAAGCGGTCGTGGCTCAGTGCGGCTTGCGTGTCGCGTCGATCACTTTGATGGGTCATAATCTTGATGGATTTCACTGTTAGTAGTATTTATCTCAACCGTTTGTGCTAGTTACTGTTACTAGATGGCATATAGTTAAGTCATGTCAGAAGCGGCTGAAAACTTCTGACACTGAAGTTGGCCACTAGCCCTATTCTTCTTGTTCTTTACCAATCTCGACTTTGGACTTGGCCGCTGCCGTGTGTGGAGTAAGGCCTAACTTACCTACCTGAGGTATGAGAAAAAACCCGTTCCCGAGTAGTGAAAACAATATGGGTTTTAACAATAAAGATTATAAAATATATTGTAAGTATATTGAAGATAAGTATTGCCGCCAAGCCAAACATCAACGTTAATAGCATTGATGTGTTCTGACATGTAGATAAAATTGCCAGTTCCCCATTGCGTTGGGGATTTTTAATAAGCCCGCTTCCATCTTCGGCACGATCATCACCAGCTGAGATAATGCCAGGTTAATTAGATTTGCATACCTGAGCCGTGATCCCTGATATGGCTTCAGGATTGATGGCTGCGAGGTCTGGGCCATTCACTTCAGCCAAAAGCAGGCCCAAACGGGACACATCGCGCGCGCTCCAACTGTACGATTTGCCAAGCGCCTGCGCATGGGTTAGGAGCAATTTTATTTATATGTCACACTGATGAAAGTTTGGAAAAATAAGTAAGTATTCCGACTGCCGAAATACCACTGACTGACTGATTGACTCATAGTGATATATCTTACTTAGTTGTTCATCCAGTTTCAGTTGCGGGAAGATAAAACTTTTGACAGAGTTGTAGAGTATAGACGGCACTTCAATAAGTAAAAACCCTCCTCGTCCAGGTATCTCAGAAACTATAACTTGTATGTACATGTTTATGAATATGTATGTTTTAAGTATAAAGAGGATGTTTAAAAAATGCGTTTTAAATTTTAAGGCATTACTTAGAATCAAGTATGGAATACAGGAAAATCACTGAAAAAACCAATCTACATTTTTTAAAATTTCCATGCTAAATCTGAATACTGAATCAATTTGTATTTTCGAGCACTTGACTAGCGGGAATTTACGGCAGCAGCGAAGGTTGATCGTTGTGAATGTTTTGGGAGGGGCTTTTCTTTCGGCTGATATACGAGTAATTTCAAATTTTACGCAAATCTAAGTTATATTTTCAAGGCTTACCTCAGTTCTTGTCATCATCCCTAGATAAAACCTTCTCTGCATTGGATCACAAGCCTTTATGTGATAGAATACCTATGATAAAAATACGATTAAGTACATGTATTTCATTCTAAAATTCTAGCCGTAAAATAGTTGAGTTTTTTTTTTTCAGGATAGAAAACTACATGAGTAAGAGGTGTTTGACTTACTTATAACATTACAATATTTTGAAGTTTATTATTTGCAGCAGTCAAATACCCTATTATTTTCGCTCAGCGCTTTCCACCTTCTAAATTCGCTCCAACTTTGAGAACAGAAGTGAAGTCCAAACTATGAAATCAGTCGATAGTAAATATTGATCCCTGATATGACGTACAAAACACCTTGTAGCAGCCGATAACAAAGTAGTGTCCATCTTCAATAACGTCGGGGTGGTTGAGCCATTTCAGAGGCCTCAATATCACTTGGAAACTTCTGACACTGGCCTCTAGCCATACAAACTCCACCGATCCGAACTTCAGCCACTCTTGTGGATTATGCCCTAGCTTTCCCGAGTATTTATATGTATGAAGATTCGTTAATGATGATATGACATGGTGCTAAGAAATTGTATAGGGACCCATGGCCCAGCAGGATGAATGGGTGTGGTTAACTATCCATACCTGATGTGTCAGTTGCAAGTACACGTTGCTGTCAATCTTGCGCATGAAGCTCATTGGCACGCCGCACAGGAGATTGTTCATCAAATTCAGGTACCTCGTCTCCGACCATTTGGGGTTAAGCTGCATGTATTTGCTCGCCACCACACCTACCTGAAGAGCGACAGTTTTATTGTGTTATGTTTTCTATAGGAGGAGATAAAAATAAGATGATGTAAGATGGAAGTATACATACTTTTTATAGATTACATACTTTTTAATTTTCTAAGTAACATTAGTTCATCATATAAAATAAGATGGCAACTGGCAAAACATGAAATTTTATTCCGAAAATCTCCTTTAAAATATTCCAAGTTTTTTTTTCCTTTCTATTAGTTTAAAAAAAACTGTCAAAGTAGAACTAATTCTCATTTTTAAAAGGGAAATCTCGATATAATTTAAAAATTGACAGCACATAGTAAAAATGAAATAAGTACCCGTAAATTTAATTTTTTTACTAGTTAGATATTTCTTCGAGATGTTAATTACTTCTTTTATAGGGTATAGGCACAGACTTGCACCCCGCTCCCTCCCTATAGACTAGCAATACAGGGCATCGGCCGCTCGCCGCAAGGTGGGCAGATGGCCAAGTTAAATTGAAATGTCATTTTTGTTCAATTTTCGTCTTTCAGTCTATTTCTATCAATGGTCGAGGTAACATTGGACAAAATGTGTGTAAATTTATCGTAAAAATGCCAAGTTGCAGCGTTGTCTGATGCGGAAACCGCATCGGGCATCTCAATAAATCAAATGTGCGGGGTTTCATACCAGAAGTAAGCCTACTTACTGAGTACTGCGTACTCGCAAATCAAAGGCCGGCAACGCACTTGTGACTCCTCTGGTGTTGCGGTTGTCTATGGGCGGCGGTAATCGCTTACCATCAGGTGATCCGTCTGCTCGTTTGCCACCTCTGCCATAAAAAAAAAGCCATACATTGACTATTTTTTATTTAAATAAAACTTCGTTGTAAAATATATGGTAGTGATGTAAGACCTCATCAACTTTTCGATAGATTTAGCAAAAAGTTTATCAACAAAAAATATCCGACTGAATATTTAGGTTTATCCAAAGAAGACAAGAAATGTTTTTGACTTTTTTTTCTTCTTATTATTTTCAGTTTTCCAAAGGAACCCATAAAAATTAAATTAGAATTAAGACTATAAGCAGACACGACAGCTGGAAAATTTGCTCTAAACATTTCCGCCCAACCATGCTATCGATATGTTATGGAAAACTATGTTTTGGTTTGATTTTTTATTTTGAAAATGTTATTTTTTTTTGTTATGTATTTTTACTGTATTAAATTTGTGAATTTGTATTAGTATTGTCTTTGTATTAAGATTTAACAAGCAACAAAATGCTTTATTTGTTTTGTTTTCCTCATTTTACAAAGTATCGTAAAAAGTTATCGATATTTGTGATCTTTTCTTTTACCCCCATCACTAGAGCTTTCAGTTGTATTTTGAGTTTTGTCAGTTTCAAATACTCGATTGCTATTTGACGATTCAAATCTTGACATCTTGCGGTGATTGGTCGTAATTCAAACACATGTTCTTCTATTCAAAAATTCGGCTAATGATGAAGCTTTGCCCTCCCGCATCCCCCTCCCTGCCCCTCAACTACGTCCACGGGGTTTCATATTGAAACTGACGTATTAGCGTTACTTGTTTGGGTATAGGGTATGAAGCCTTTCCGTTTGATACAGTTCACAACAATTTTTTATAAGTTGCCACTTGCCATCCAGACGGCATAGGCATATTACATTTGCATACAGCCATCCTACAGCATGTTATAACGCTAACGCAGAATGTCATTTTCTAGAGAAATATATAATAATTTTAAAAAAGCGGCCAAGTGCGACTCGGACTTGCCCATGAAGGGTTCCGTAGCAGCAAGTAATATAATATAAAAGTTCTTGTAGTATGTTGTAACTTGATTGAAAGGTGAATTGCGGTTTACGATTTATGACGTATTAAAAAAAACTACTTACTAGATCTCGTTCAAACCAATTTCCGGTGGAAGTTTACATGGTAATGTACATATATTTTTTAGTTTTATCATTCTCTTATTTTAGAAGTTACAGGGGGACGACGACACACATTTTACCACTTTGGAAGTGTCTCTCGCGCAAACTATTCAGTATAGAAAAATAATATATTAGAAACCTCAATATCATTTTTGAAGACCTATCCATAGATACCCCACACGTATGGGTTTGATGAAAAAAAAAATTTGAGTTTCAGTTCTAAGTATGGGGAACCCCCAAAATTTTTTGTTTTTTTTCTATTTTTGTGTGAAAATCTTAATGCGGTTCACAGAATACATCTACTTACTAAGTTTCAACAGTATAGTTCTTATAGTTTCGGAAAAAAGTGGCTGTGACATACGGACGGACAGACAGACAGACATGACGAATCCATAAGGGTTTCGTTTTTTGCCATTTGGCTACGGAAACCTAAAAAGGAAATATGAGGGTGTTTTGTTTTCGCATTTTCTACATAAAATACTCATAAAAAGTGGGGGTCGTGCAATTAAGTTCCAAAGTACTACGTAGGCACCCAATACGAGGTCTATTTTATAAAAACGCATGTTTCATATTTATTTACATATCAAGATTAGTAAACTTACCATCGTTACCATCTATACCATCTTACCGTAAGTATTACCATTATAAATAGTATTACCATTAATTAAGGTAAGTATTACCATTATAAAAATAACGACGACAAGAACTTAAGTAATTGATAAAATTAAAACCTGATGTCTATTGAGGTCAGGGTGTGTTCCTATGAAGGTAAGGATCCTCTCATCGCTTAAGTTGAGCCGCGCTATCTCCCGCCCGTTGACGTACTTGAACAGAGGCCGATACAACTCCAATGTCTCATAAGGAATCTTTGCAGTCTTCCTTCCTGCCTTCACCACCCCCCAAGTCGCGGCCAACTTCTCCCGGTTAGCTTTGATCATCGATATAGCTCGCGCCTGGTTAACACAAACATTTAGTTGAAGACCACAGAGAAACAGCGCTACTTTCCGTATCGAGATGCGTTATGTTATTACATAACGCATCATTATTATGACTGATAACATTGAGAATCCAAGGAGTTTGCAACTCAGTTACCGTTGAGTTACGAAGTAGTATCTTCTGTAACTCTGTTCTAACAGTAGCACATCCCAGACATTTCAACCAATGACGCTTTTTTATTACCTACTACTCATCATCAGCCGAAAGACGTCCACTGCTGGACAAAGGCCTCCCCCAAGGATTTCCACACTAACCGGTCCTGTGCAGCCCGCATCCAGCGGCTTCCCGCAACCTTCACCAAGTCATCGGCCCAAGTGGGAGACCTGCCTACAGTGCGTCTTCCGGTGCGCGGTCGCCACTCGAGAACTTTAATGCCGGCCATCTGTTCTACAAGCTATGTGCCCCGCCCACTGCCACTTCAGTTTAGCGATTCTGTACACCTACCTACTACTACTACTACAACTACAGATTTTGACATTTGTAGACGCATAAATGTATGTGTTGCATAGCTTGCGCTAAGCAACCCTCAGCGCGTGGAGGAGGAGAGGTCGTCTTTGATCTAAAAATATTTAATATAAAAATTTCTTTTACAACGCTGTTACTGCGTATTTTAATGAATCTTTATCAGTAATATAATTATATAATAAGCTCGATCATCATTAGTTTTCCACTTTTAATATTTATCAGAATATAATAACGCTCACTACCCTTTCCAATTTTCTTGCTTTAATTAATTACAATACACTAACAACTTATGTTCATTCTCCATATTTTATTTTTTATAGAAAAAGCTCTTACAGATCTGAGGACGTAGTCTGCTGGCAGCCTGTTGACGTCATCCAAGTTTCCACCCACGAATATGGCAAAGGCGTTAATGGCCGTCTGCATGGTGTCGTTGGTTATATCCAGGTAGCAGTGGCCTTTATGCAGAAGTTCCAGCGGCGGCAGGTGGACGCTTCGCCGTTTGTTGAACAGCTCCGCCCTTAAACGGTCCAGGGGTTAATCATGTGATTAAAGATATTATTTCTTTTGAAATTTATGTTACTTCAACTTAAATTCATACTCGAAATGTTATAAGAAGTCCATAATGGTTCCTTCTGTAATTTGAATTTGATTCTGTTTATATAGAATAAGTAACCCCCTAGATGTGTATGATGGTCGCGTTGCACACGTCCGTAGGTGTAAATCTAAATGCCCTACACGTGACTGCGGATGATGCTAAGTGCAACACTAGGCAACTGCCGTCTGTCCCTTTTTATTTACACGGTTAAATGCGCCATACGATAAGAAGAAGAATAAGTAACCCCCCGGGCATATCCATAATCCATAAATTTCCATCTTTTTGAAGATACGTTATGTTATGAATCCTAAATCTACAAAAACTCACCTATTTATTATCCCCGATGGGAACTGAGCGCACCTGTCCTCTGGCACACCTTCCGGCTTCCTCTTTTCACTTAACTTTCCTTTTTGTTGTGGTTCTGGACCTTACCGAATATATTCATTAATTTGTTATTTGCGTACTTTTGTATCTCGTACAGGAATTGTCAAATTCATGATATTGTTATCTTACTTATGAAATTAGTAGTGAAATTATACGCCAAAGTTCAAAATTAATATAGAGGCACTGAAAAAATATTAGCTGTGACTTCTACTCATAAAAAATATTAAATAAAACAACTTTGCCCAACCAACTAATATACAAACCGCCAATAAAGCTTCTTCTATTAAAAAACCTAAAAGCTTTGGGGCTGCGAATTTCTTTGAGGTCTTTTTTCAGTTTTTAATTTTAACAAATTCTTTATTAATCATCCTATATTTATGTACAGCATATTCCATCTATATCTACAGCGTACTTACTTATATCTTACATTAACTTATTGCAATTAAAGAAGGTTAAAATGAATTCATTCAGACTTACTGTTATCGATTTTAGATCCAAACATGAACTGATGTATGGCTTTTTCGAAAACTTTTATAGGATCTGTAAAACAAAATATAAATTGCTCGTACCTGCACTAATTATTGAAAGCAGGCTGGCTGGCTGGAAATAAATTATTTTGCCTAAGTATTCAAAGGTAAGCGCTTAATGACTAACAAAATTATTGTAAAAATGTTACCACCCCCGAAAGAAAAAAAAAAGAAAAACTCAAATAACTCGAAAACTACTGAATTGTTTATCAACAAACACACCAAAACCTCCACAGTGTCACAGTCACCTATTTCAAGTGAAAAAAAAAATATATTTTTAGGCATTCAAATTGGTCCAATGCGAAGCCACAGACAGTCACAGATATACAGACAAACACACACATAAAACCTCTCAAAACACTTGAAGACTTTCCCACAGAAAAGCACTTACGAGTAACGTCTTTGTTCCGTTTCATTCCTCTTTGAGATAGCCTACTAATCATAGCAGTAATCCACAACATGTGCATACCTTCATTGTAAGGAAGCTCTATCTTCTTTTCTGAGTCTGTCGTGTCTAGGTGCTCCTCGCGCAGATTGCCGAGTAGCCGCGTGATCTTGTCGAACGGCGCAACATCCAACAAAGCCCGAACCGAGCACTGCATCACTGCGCGACATTACGAAAACAGAGTTTAGAGATAGAGGAGAATAGAAATACGTTTATTCAATAAAAAACAGTACACAGGAGATAGGGTGTGTATCGTTTCAGCAGCGCAGCGACACGGTTTCCGATTTACGAATAGATCGAATGTGGATTTGGTCATGATTTTTACCATCTGCGAAAAAATCCGCGTTTTCGTCTGTACATTCCAAAGATATCAGGAGGGGTCCCTTGGCGCTGCTGGTGCGCCGTCAACGTCCCAGCAGCGCCACGGAACATATCTCAGTAACTATAGTGCCTATCAGAAATCTGATTACACTTAGTTTTAGTAATTTATTTTCCCACAACGCATGCAAAAAATCTGGTCTTAGTATTGTAAATGAAGGAAGTTATGAGGAGGTGTTTAGGCGCTGATAAAGCGTCGTAATTTCAGCTGACTTTCAGCACCTCTTTTCTATAGTTTACGGTTAAAAAAGGTTTTTTATTCTTCAGTTAATAAGTACTACCAACTGATGATTCAGTTATAAAAATTGGCGCTAAGGGTAATGTTGTCAGTTAGATAGATATGTATGTATGGTTCATTCCAATCAAAAAAAAGCAAAAGGTAAACAAACATAGTATGCAGATGACATTGACATGTGTCAGTTCCATAGTAAGTTTGTTTACGTTTTGCTTTTTTTTGATTGGAATGAAGTATATGTATGTCTTCATACAGCTATTACGATATGATTCTATTTGATGAATAACTAACATTGGTTTTGGGATACAACAGACAGATTTAATACGGCGTTTTCATTTGGCGCACATTCCCAATATGCCCAAGCCTGAACTATCAGGCCAATCAATGTGAAACATTTCAATATAAGCATTATTTTATTATTAACTTGAGAAAATAATGAGACTGCTTTTTAAATGAACATTTAAACATTTAATCAACACTTAAATCCGTATGGCCACGCTTTATTTTAGCCTCAACATGGGCCTGGTTACCAATGAGTTTTTATAATAAATCTAACAGATACAATAGATAAACATTATATTTACCCGATTGCGCCAGAAGGAGGGTTATGTTTTTCGAGTGTACATTTGTTTGTATGTACGTATATTTCTTTGGCATGCTCTGTAGCCTAAACGGCTTGATGGATTTTAGCTTGAGAGATGTCGTGACATTTCAATGCAGTCGGATTTTAATATATTTTTTAAATATGGTTTAATGTTTTATTGTGTAAAAAGGCCTTCCTTACTTAATCAAGCTTTAATTAAAATTGGGCCTATTTAGGATGTTTTTTGGTAATCACACTTCAGACCGGATTGGATTGGATATTGGAAGGACTTTATTTTTCAGCTTCAAATAGGATTTCTTTTTTATCTGTGAGAACTTGAGAAGTGAGGGAACGTCAATCCAAAGAACGTATATATCTAGGTACAATACAGGATGTCCTAAAACTAATGCGACAAATTTTGGCCGGTGATAGCTTTGATCAAGACCTATCAAAATAACGAAACATATGTTCAGCAAAAGTTTATAGTTTTCGAGTTATACCAGATTTAAAAAAAACTAAAATTACTACCTTGCGATAGATCTTTTGAGATTTTGTTATAAAAAACCCGTTAATTTGTATTTTCTTTTACACTCAAATATTGTTGATTAGTGTCTCTACCTGAATTTACTATTTGTTCTGCCAAAAAATTAAAGATGCCATCAGAAATACATCATCAATTCAAGAAAAATCTTTAAACATATCCGATAATGAAACTTTAAACTTTGGCGACGTAAAAAAAATGTATTGAATGATTTTGTCTCATATGCTATAAAAAATTCTTGTTTCATGCCCATTTTAAAAATGTATAATACTTGGATATTTTCCTTGCAAACATTGAGTTAAATGCTATTTTTGACCTCAAGGTGCTGATTTAAAAAAAATCTTCACCTCACCGTGACTTACTACCTGAGAAAAAAAAAAGGAAAAACCGGCCAAGTGCGAGTTCGACTCACGCATAAAGGGTTACGTGCCGTCGTACAAGAAACTCGAAAAACACCTCTAGTATGGTGACCCCCTTTAATTTTAAGATATAATTTTATTTTACTATATTTTTTTGCGACTATAGTAATACACACTCTGCGAGCATTTCATTTAAATCACAAGATCTCTCAGGTAGAAAATTACGGTGACTTTGTAGAACACACACGTCCTTTCTATTTTTAATCAATCTAATTAATTTTATTTGAAAACCCTCGAATATAAGATTTTTTTAAATCAGCACCTTGAGGTCAAAAATAGCAATTAACTCAATGTTTACAAGGAAAATGTCCAAGTACATTTCTAAAATGGGCATGAAACAAGGATATTTTATAGCATATGAGACAAAATCATTCAATATTTTTTTTACGTCGCCGATGTTTAAAGTTTCATTATCGGATATGTTTAAAGATTTTTCGTGAATTTATGATGTATTTCTGATGGCATCTTTAATTTTTTTGCATAACAAATAGTAGATTCGGGTAGAGACACTAATCAACAATATTTGAGTGTAAAAAAAATACAAATTAAGTAGTTTTTTATAACAAAATCTCAAAAGACCCACCGCAAGGTAGTATTTTTTTTTTTAATCTGGTATAACTCGAAAACCATAAACTTTATTTTATATGTTATGTAAATTCCTTGTGTGCAATAAAGCATTAATACATACATACATACATACAACTTTTGCTGAACATATGTTTCGTTATTTTGATAGGTCTTGATCAAAGCTATCACCGGCCAAAATTTGTTGCATTAGTTTTGAGACACCTGTATGTAAATTCCTTGCGTCAATCTTCTTGGTACTAGAAGGTCTCCATGCTGCCACTGTTAGACCGATACCTAAAACTACAGATCCAACTAACTTGAAAGACTTAAGACCAATAAGTATTTTACCATTCATGTCTAAAATTATGGAGAGAGTGGTATGCATCCAATTAACAAAATATCTTGAGGATAATAACATTTTACCAGAAAAGCAATCAGGGTTTAGGAAGTCACGAAGTACTGCTACTGCATTACTTGATGTAATTGATGATATTCTGGCCGCGAAAGACAAAGGTGAAGGAGCATTTTTAGTATTGCTAGATTTTTCCCGCGCATTTGACACGATAAATATATCTCTCCTCTTATCAAAGCTAACTTTTTATGGTTTTAGTAACGCCACGGTCAGATGGTTTGCAAGTTACCTCAGTGGACGCTATCAAAAAGTTGGGTTGCGTAACGCTACGGGATCTTTAAGTTTCTCTGACTCTGTTTCCTTAAATCGTGGTGTTCCTCAAGGAGCCATCCTCGGACCTATACTTTTTATTCTCTACATTGCAGATATATCAAAATGTTTTTTGAATTGTAAATTCCATTTGTACGCCGACGATTTGCAAGTTTATGTGACTTGTAGGCCTGAAAATGCTCTCTCGGCAGTTAATTTGTTAAATGAAGATTTGGAACGTGTATCTAAATGGTCTGATCGAAATAACCTTCTGCTTAATCCCAATAAATCGAAATATCTCATAATGGGTACAAAAAATCAAATAAGTAAGATTTCAAGTTTAGGTCCGCAAATAATAATTAATAACAATTGTTTAGAACGTGTGCAGGTTGCTCGAAACTTAGGCCTTCTTATGGACGGTGATTTACGTTTTGAGGAACACGTAGTTGAAACTGTAAGAAACTGTTACTACAGACTTAAGGTATTATATCAAGTTCGAAACTACCTCAATGTCGACATGAGAATTAAGCTTTGCGATTCCCTAATCTTATCAAAACTTAACTATGTAGATACCGTGATTGGTGGGTGTCTTTTAGCTCGTTCAAAAGCACTAATTCAACGAGTGCAAAATGCGTGCGCTCGATTTTGCTTCCCGGTGCCCCCAAGATCGCATATCACACCATATCTAAATCGTAGTAATCTTATGAAGATGGAGGCTCGACGTTCCCTACATTTTGCAGTTCTGCTTTTCGGAGTCATTAAAACCCAAAAGCCACGTTATTTGTTTGAAAAACTTGAATTTTCTCGAAGGGAAGTAAGGTTCGCGACTCGTCTTGTTTGCCCAAGACACAGTGCGGCTGCATTTCGTGGCAGTTTTCGATATTCTGCCACGAAGTGCTGGAATAATCTCCCACCGCCAATCAGAAATTGTAGTACTATAGGTTCGTTTAAAGGTCAGCTCAGGGCTCACCTTTTACATATTCAAAAGTCACAAATATAATGCTGTGTGTGACTCTTCTTAGTGGTAGGTTTTAGTTAACTTTTTCTTTTAGTACCGATCCCAAGATCTTCTGATCGTAGGGCTAGAAGTGTCACACACAAACAAACACAGATTCACATTCTTACACACACACACACACACTCACACACACACACACACACACACACACTCACACGCACTCACGCACGCTCGTAACTATTTCAGTCGCTTTCTCGTTGTCTTAATGTTGTCTACAGTAAGTACCTATTATGTTATAACATACATACATACAGCCTAGTTTTATCAGCTTGTATCTTTCAATACCTACGCAAATTATTATTTCTTCTTGCAATTTTAATTGTATTTTAAATGTGTCCCGTAGTTTTGCTGTCTTACACACATTAAACAAGGCCCCACAGAAAACCAGCGTTGTAGCAGCACCTGCCTGTTACGACTAATGCTGAGTGGGGACCCTTTTTTAGTGTCACTATGCAGCACCTACATTTATTTTTAGCTTAAGAACGAATGTCTTACTTTAAGGTGTTGTGTTTTTACATTAAATAAAGAGTTTCTATTTCTATTTCTATTTCCTTAGGAGTATTTATTACTAGTCCTATGGTTTATTTGGGATGACGAAAAAGACTAACGTAAGTTACGGTGACGTGTTTTGAAGTTCTGCTGCAACCAAGCAGCAAACAAATTATCATGCATTAAGTCATAACGAAACATGGCTATAAAATCGTTACCACACTAGTTTGGAGTTAAAATCCCTGTGACTTTATCATGTCTTCCTCGAGTTCTGCTCCATGTGATTGCTTCTACTGCCAGTACGGCATGGAACACGCCAGCAATGGGTATGGGACATGCCCATTCTACGCCACAATGGGTCAACCTTATGTGTATTATGCACAAGTGGTATGTACAGTTCCTATTTTTTACGATATAGCATTTTTACCAAATAATAAAATGTCACAAGTTTTATATATGTCAAGTACTCGTTCCCTAATGTATTTATTCTATTTAAATTATATTTTTTAGCCACGGGACCAGATGGACAGAAGAAGAAACCCTAACTTCTTCATTAAAGCTTTCCGCTGGTACACACAGGTTAAAGCTTAGTTTTCTTTATATCATCTTGGACGACTTCATCAGTGTGACATAAATCCTCATTATAATCGTTTAGTTTGTATTTACTTATAATTAAAGCTTAAACTGCAAAATAGGAAATTGAAACATAACTTTAACTAAGTATCTGCATATTTGTATACGTACATATAGTAGCAACCACAATTAAATATTTTTTTTCGTGTCATATTTTAAATACCATTATATGATAATAAGGGCGAATAAGATTGTTTTAGAGTCGAGGGTTCTCAGTCTACAGCATCAACAGCTTTATCAAATCTACTTTTGACGTAGAGCCAAGATATCACGACGTAACAAAATACACACAAAAAAGCAGTCGGTATGAGAACGTCCTTTTTTGAAAGTCACTTAAAAATCGTATCTTTTTTTTTGTATTAAAGATGGCAAATGCTGACTGGCCACCTGATGGAAAGTGGTTATCGTCACCTATGGATATCTATCATCATCTATATGTATGAGTCTCTTTGGTCCAGGAACACACACCTCTGTCGCCCGTTCAGGCACAGTATACGGAGACCTCCACCTCAGCCCCAGCGCCTGACCCCGACGTAGCGGGGTTCGCGAACTGGCTCGACTCCAAGTACGAGCAGTTCCTCAGAGAGGGACACGCTCAGGAGGAACGGTGCGTGGTAGTCACGCAGACTTCCGAGGGCATGGGAGTACAGTAAGCACTACTAAGCACTAACACAATGGTTCACAATATGTATTAGTACTCGTATACAAATGTTAATTATTTTTATTTTTATAGACCACAATGTCAAAGTCAACCCGGAGGAAATAAAAGATTTACTAGAATTCGATTACAAAGGTACTCAGGTACTCATTGACTTTTGATTGAATAGTCGGTTTAAAGAAAATCTGATCATGAGTAATCCAATTTTTTCAGTCCTTGGAGGAAACGTCGATTGCATACAAATAACGCAACCGAAGGTGGAGACGTCCCGATCGAGTATGTATCCATTTGTATGTATTTAAAAATCTTTTCTGAATTCATTTTTTCAGTGATTCATTACATTCGTTTAATTTCAGTACAAATAAAAGCGTGGTTTACCTTTTAGAACCTAAAGATTTACCTCGCCCTATCTCGGAATGCTGTCAAGTGTGAGTTTATAATAAAGTACTTACTTATCATTATCTAAAATTATGCTGGATGTGCCCTTCAAAAAGATATTATTTTTTACCATTAAAATTTCATTTTAGATCATCGACTCCCTGCTGTTCCGTAGCGACTGTTGTTGGCAAAAAAGTAACTTGTTCCCGAAGCGCCACCAATACGTTCACAAGATGCGACGTCGAACATATTGACCCGGTCTCCGTACAGGAGGGCATCACTCTAGACAAACCTCCGCAAGCCCAAGAGCACGGATGCAAACAAGAATGTACCAAAAAGCTGTCCCCCGACTCTAAATATTTACTGCAAAACGGAACGAGTAACATCGAAAAACTTAAAAGCAGGAGTAAGAGTAGGATTGCCGGGTTATTCAAAAGTAAAAAAACGGACAATGCTGTATATTTGAAAAACGTTTCATGCGAATGTTCAACCCTACCGCCACCGAAGCCGATGGTGGATGCGGAGACCCAATATGACATTATGGTAAAGTATGCCTGCGAATGTACCTCGAGACCGTCTGTCAGTAACACTGTTCCTGCAGCCCCACCTGTCGCTCTTGCTGAAACAAAACCTAAACAGGTTTGTCTGAGTTGCTAAATACCTAAGTATAAGGGTGTTAAAAAAAGTGCGTTTGAAATTTTAAGGGGTTACTCAGAATCAAGTATAGAATCCAGGAAAAATATTGAAAAAATCCGCTCTTCAATTATTTTTTTCAGATTCTCATACTAAATCTAAATAGTGAATCGAGAATTTGTATGAAAAACTGCAAAAAACGCACTTTTTTTAACACCCTGTATATAGTTCTTGGAATAAACTAGACATCTCTACATGTTTCTAGATTTTTTACAAAGTCTCTACCTTTCGCGTTTTTTACGAAAACCGTCTAAGTATAAGGAGCAGTGATCAATCACGCTCAATAGTTTTCCGATTTTATATAAAGGTTTTTTTTTAATTCGCTACCATTTGTAAACTTCAATGCATAAACCCAGTGATTGAGAGATGGATGATAGAGATAACACCGGCAGCAATTGAAGATTACATCTTTCTTATGTGATGTGATGTCTGGTTGAAAATCAACTACGTTGAACTTGAACTAAATTGTTAGAGAATTTTGAAAAATATGACGTCTTTAAATATCTGGATAATGATAAACATGCAATTTAATTGTCATAGAAAACCTTTTGGCTTTTACTGAAAATCAGTTTTTAAAATAGTATTCAAAATTCAATTTAATAACCGCCTCCGTAGCGTAGTGGCTTGCCGCTCGCTTCACATCAGGAGGTCGCGGGTTCGATTCCCGGTGGGGTCCAACTTTGTGGACTCAGTTTGGTTGGTGATATGGCATTTTCTGAGCCCGCCTAGCTAGCTACCACCATCTTATCTAAGTCTTGCCGCCAAACATCAATGTTAACAGCATTGATGTGTTCCGGCATGAAGATAAGATAGCCAGTTCACCCTTGCGTTGGGGAATCTTGGTAAGCCCGCTTCCATCTTCGGCATCATCATCACCTACCATCAGGTGAGATGATGCCAAGGGCATACCAATTGAGGGTAAAAAAAGAAAATGTAATAGGGAAAATTATGGTCATGAGGCTTTCATACGAAACTACATATTACAAAAAATATTTTACTTAACATAAGTAGACCTTAAACCATGGAGCGATAACAACTTTAAAACTTAAAGTATTACGTTATATCGTATACGATATGATTATAGTCATCATCAGCCGCAGGACGTCCACTGTACAAATAAAAGCGTGGTTTACTTTTTAAAACACGTCTATTAATTATCTTATCTCATCTCACTTCTCACTATAATATTATAAATGTGAAAGTATGGATGTTTGTTCGTTTGTTTGTTTGTTCCGCTTTCACGCTGAAACTACTTAACGGATTTGGATGTTTGGTAGGTAGATAGATAAAGCACTCGGCTAACATATAGGATACTTTTTATCCCGGAAAACTCGAAGGTTCCTGGAGGAATGGTTAAAAACAGATTTTTTTACTTCGCCACTGCATGGCGCTGCCTTAACATTTTATCTCTCTGGACCCAATTCTGAAGTTTACGCAGACGATGTCGCGGGCGGAAGCTATTTTACTTAGAAACTCGCACAAAAAAAAAAATGTTGTCCTTTTCTTTCCTACCGATATGTTTATATCATATAATTTTATACTGTATACTTCATTTTTTCTTACTTGTCTTATTTTTGAAAGTGTTATAGCGTACCTATTCATTACCATTGTCAATTTATATTGTTGGGAAACCTTATTATGAAGTTCGTTATATCAACTTACTAAAGAGCTTTTCCAACTCTACGAAATATCAATAATGGTGAGTATACACTATAATATTTTCAAAAATAAGACAAGTAAGAAAAAATGAAGTATAGGGATAACGATCAAGGACTAACAAAATACGCTTTTTTATCCACAGCTGCTTAGCCCTTTGCATCATCTCACCTGATGGTTAGTGATGATGATACCGAAGATGTAGGCGGGCTTATCAACATTTCCCAACGCAAATATAGAGCCGTATCTCGTCACCGCTTCTCTCTTTTCAGACGTGGTTCCAAAAGGGCTTGCTAAAAATATCTCCAAAAACATCGAAACCTCAAAAAGATGTGAAGTGCCAATGTGAGCCAGATCCAAAGGTAGATAAGAATCAATATTGTACGCAATGTGGATGTCGTTGTACAGAAATGCGTGAGAAACTCCTTTGCTGCGAATGCGTGCGCATGGCGTGCGCGAAGGAGCCGTATGCACAGGTGCCGCTAACAGAACAAGTGCCACCACCACCAATGAAATACACAGAATATGCGTATAGACAAGATACACTGCCGGCGTCGTCTATGCAACAAGAATCTATAAAGCCAAATATACCATATGTTCAACAACCTAAATTAGATATGCCACCGCTGCCGCCACCAACGGCGACGACTGCAACAACGCCTACGACGACGACGCCACCCACGCTACTGTCTTCGCCATCTGCGTCCACACCCAAACCAATGCGCGAAGTGTCTGTGGTTACGGAGCCGCAGGTACCAATTATACCTTCACTACAACATCCTGCATCAGATTAGTTTACGATTTTTTGTAAAAACGATTAAAATCGAAATAATCTAAAAATACGAATTATAAGAAACTACATATATAACCGTGCCTGATTGACAAACTGATGGACGGTTAGGTTAGGTTGCTTTTTCCACTACTCCTACTCGATTTTCCAATCATCAAGATTTTTTGCAATAATAATATTTTTTAAATATACCGAGTTCAATGTACTCAGTGCACTAATCGGAAAAATAAGAGTTATAATTAGGTATAGCAAAAATATCACAAACCAGCTCAAAATAACATCCGTAATTTTAATTCCGATCTCTTTGTCCTCTTTTACTTGCAGAGTGAACTCTCGGCACCAGAAAAAAGTGACCCTTACACTGTTAAAGGAAAGCTCCTGGGACGGACCAGCTTCCCTTGCACGATCTGTAACTCCACGCAAACCTCAGACCACGCCATAAACCTTGTAAGTTTTGTCATATTAGCACATTTTATTACCTACTTGCTCTAAACATTTCAAAACTTTTCACACTTACAAATGGTTGTTACTTTAACAGTTATGTAATTGTTTTTTTTAACCTTTTTAGGACCAAGGCATCCGCGGGTACCCATTGTTCTTAAAGATAGTATGCGCTGATAGATTGAACGAGGACTGCTTTTGCAGACAATAGTGCGTGTCAAATTAATTAGCATGAATTAAAAGGAATACTGGAGACCCATTAATAAGTGTCTTGCGAAAGGAGAAGTAGGATGCATGGTCTGACCAATTTATTTTGCTTTTGTTTATGAACTTATATTATAATAGATATCTGTTAAAAAAACTTCAAAATTAAATGTTAATGATTTATTTACAACGTGAGAATTTCTTATTTACAACATAGCACATAATCATTCAGTTTGGTGGGCCATACGAAATAGCGGGTTGGGTTTGTGGTAGAAAGCTCTGACTGGATTCCGACTGCGATGACTGGCTGCTAGCACTAAAATTTGGCACACCATAGTCTGATGAAGGACTGGACAGCGCTGTGCTCTCGCTAGAAGATCCACTAGAGGAGCTAGACGAGGAACTGCTTCCAGAACTGAACCCTGACGACGCTGGCGAGTTCTGAACGAACGAAGAGATCTCTATGCTAGGCATTGCGCTCTCCAGAGATACACCCGATACGAGTGAGGCGTACCCTGCATTCCTGGCAGATGCGTGTTCATTCTGGTGCAAAACATTTTGAACGTGTTCCACTACTGTTGAGTCTAGAGGTTCGGCATGGGATTGCGGTTGTAAACCGCTGTATTGGTTATTGTCAGCCTGGTAGCTTGATAGACCCGAGGATCCTGAACTGGATTGACTTTGCAACTGGAACTGTGACCCAGACTCGGCGCGAGCTTGAGGTATGGGGTATGAGTAGCCATGTTGAGGATTGTATTGTTGGGGTTGGTGGTAGATGGGAGCTGGTTGGGGCTGGGGCTGGGGCTGGGGCTGGGGCTGGGGCTGGGGCTGGGGCTGGGGCTGAGGTTGAGGCTGGGCTTGAGGTTGGGGTTGCGGCTGAGGTTGGTACTGGTAGTTCGGTTGTGGTGCTGGTTGGGGTACTCCATAAGAGGGAGATGGTTGTGGCTGAGGGGCAGGTTGGGGCTGAGGTACGGGTCTCGGAGCGGGTTGTGGCTGTAGGGCTGGTTGGGGCACACCATAAGAAGGAGAGGGTGGCTGAGGCTGTGGGCGGAAGATTGGCTGGGGCGTGGGCTGTGGTTGCGGTTGTGGTTGCGGACGTGGGTAGTAGTAAGGTTGAGGTTGGGGTTGAGGTTGAGGCTGAGGTTGAGGTTGGGGTGCTGATGGATAGTAAGGCTGAGGTTGTGGCTGTGGTTGAGGCTGAGGTGCAGGAGGGTAGTAAGGCTGTGGTTGCGGTTGTGGCTGTGGGGCTGGTGGATAGTACGGTTGTGGAGCAGGCTGCGGCTGTGGTTGCGGGCGTGGAGCGGGCCTTGGGTAGCTGTATCCTGAGTTAGGGCTGGGTTGAGGGGCAGGCTGGGACTGTGCTGGAGCGGATGGGTAGTACGGGGCTGGCTGAGGCCGCGCTGGTGCCGAAGGCTGCGGGTATTGCGGGAAGGACGGTGCATTTGGGGCCGGCCGCGGTAGGTGGTAAGGGGCCTCTGCTGTTATCGCCGCTACCAGCGACAGGATTGCTACCTAAAACCAATTTACAAAATATTCATTCACAATAAATATTTTCATTCCCCAGTATCTTTGTTTCTTTTATATAAGGCTCGCTAACTTAAAGACAAATTTAACAAAGTAATTTGGTCAAAGTTTTCTTTCATATAACAGTGATATATCTAATTCCTATTGTAAATATATTGATTCTTATTTTATTTACACATTTGGCCGTGTACTCACCGCTGTCCTCATGTCTGCGGTTGTGCGTGTGCAGTGTGTGCAGAGAGCAGAGGGTCCAATAGTTTTATACTCGCCACCACTTCTGTGCCCACACGCAAACTGCGGGGAGCCTCGCAGATGGCTCTATAAGCTCGAACCCATCAATGCGATTGCTCAAGAGTGCTATGTACTCATGTTAGAAATGTGTCGTCAGTCTTTTTCAGTGGACAAAATAATTTAATAATTATAACAAATTATATTATTTATTTTTTTCACTGAAAGGATTAACGAGAAGTTTGTAATTTGAGTGCTTTGTGCTCTCTTGCCTCTATTATACGATATAAAGAAGGAGGTTACAGTAGTTGCAAAGTAAGTAGATTTAGTTATGCAATTTGATATCATTGTCCATTATAATCTTCACTTACTGAATAGTAATCATACGGACCAAATTTTAAAAATCTTAATATACGAGTATATGTTTAGTTAAATATTATAGTGTATTTTGAAAAATTCTAATTTGTGTGCCAACATCCATAGACGTGACTACCAGGCAGTTGCCCCCATTATTTGATTCAGTGTTTTAGTGAATAATAAAATAAGTGAAAAGGTTTCTTTACGATGTCTGCGATCGTGTTACTACACCATAACCTTTGCCATCCGATTGTGTAGAACTGTGTATGAAAAAAGATTTACAATCTGTTTTATTGTAGTGTATTGATTACGAACAGCCGAATGGATATTTCATTTGCAATTTTAATGCCGTTAAAACGCTATGAGCAAGATGATGCATTAATGTCCTATCAAGTGCTTAAAGTAAGTACCTCAGTTTATATGAAATTAATTCAGTTTGAAATATGTGCCACATATCCCATTATTCTTTGTAGTAAGTCGTGTTGTGATTGCATAAGATTCAAGGCCATCCTCGAGCTTTCTTTACAAAGCTACTAATGTATTTTTACTTACTCATAGAAAGACAAGTTAAGCTATTTACCAATTTATGAGGAAATAGGAACTATCATTAATCAAGACTTTAATTAGCACCTGAATTATGACAGCTTACTCTTGTCTTTAAAAACAGCCTCTTAAGTGTGTTTGTATTTTGTGAATTGTTTAAAAAAAACCATTACTTTACCGTTGCATATCATAAATATCTAGTGTATGAAAACGTAACTAGGTCGGCAATCTGTTCAGTGCATAAATAAATGGCCTATGCATGGAAGCATCTTGCCTGCATAAGAAGATAGTCTGAACGTAATGGTTTTGAGAATATTGTGTTACATGAGACGTAACTTGACTAGTACATATTTATTAATTAATACTAACGAATTCAAAAGAACATAGATATCGTTGATTAACACACGCTGGCGTTTATTACATTGTAAAGGAGAGCATTAAGAGAGTGTCAATCCACTTACAAAAAATCAAAGAATACACTAACACTAATAGAGATCTTGATATTGAAAGATATTTCGAAAGACGTGCAAGCTTTCAATATCAAGATCTCTCAATGGGTGATGAGATGATCCTTTGATCAAGCTCACTCACTTGACACAGACATTGCAATAATAATGCAAACATAACAGCATTGACCTTCGGTAGTTAAGCCTTATGCATCGTTTACTTAACGATTTGTTAATACTTCGTAGTTAGTTTGTGGGTAGAAGAAATCAAATCTATAATGAGCTAATCATTCTAATGCGTCACTCTTCGTCAAAGCTGAACGCAAGATTTAGTGTTTGCGGTACAAACAGAATTACCACATGACTGTACGTTTGTAGAGGCGGGTAGCCCAGGCGGTGGTTGGGCTGGAAACGCCGCAAACAATGAGGTAAGAGTGAAATTTCAAATGACAAACTTACATACGGTTACAATTTGCACCTTCCGCTTATCTGTCGGCTCCACTATGAACTGTTATTTCGTAATAAACATACAATGGCCATCTTCGTCATGTAACAGGCCTACGGTGTGACTTGACGGCTGCGGCCGGCCCCAAAACCATTATCGCCGTTGCTGTTTCTGATTAGAATAATTAAGAAATACGCCATTGCTTTTGACTAGCATCGTGCTGGATAACATTTATACGTATTTTGACATACTCGAAAACAATAGTAGCTTTAATGATTTATGGTGCATATAATATAAACACATTAAGATTTCCTAAAAAAGTGTTTATTTAGGTATCTTATAGATTTGGTAACGGGTATTTTATGGTACTCTACAACGTTCATTGCAATGAACACATATTGGTAACCTGCGTCCTACTACAAGGGCTCTATGATGGTCCTACGCGCGTTTCGTCGGGCCTGCAAACCGTTCAGAACTTGCGCGAAAAAAGCAACTTTCCGTAAACAAAAGAATGTATTAAAAAGGTGTCTTGATTCTTCGCTTAAAAGCATGTCCATCGCTTGTTTTGCACATTTTTTCGCTCGCGTTTAAAAGTCCAAATATAAATACAGGCAGGCAAGCAGTGGTGCAAATGTTTGCTTATGTTCGCTTCCTATTTCTAAATTCACATAATAATATATTTAATTTACTTTAATATGTTAGATGCATATCTCATCAATCACTATTCACTACGATAAAATAATTATATAAACACTACATATTTTTGTAACAAGGTGCATTTTAATTCTTGAATTTCACATCTTTTTATCGCTTCTTCTGAAGAATTGTCCACATGTTGACAACAATCACTTTCTTAGTCTTATATTTTCTTCTGTTTAGTGAGAGGGTAATCCCTTACGGGTGGTGGTGGAGCAGTGCGACCTTTGAATCCCTTAAGTTCAGCCTCTCTTTGCAGCCTCTTTGCCACTATGCGCTCATGTGTACGCTTCATCTCCAGAATCTCTTTCATTTCTTCCTTGTCTTCGTCCTGTGAAAAACGCATAATTTTTAAGATTGCGTTATCTATTTGGTACATTTAGTTATCATTTGCAAGGTTATTTTGTGTCTTAGGTATTTAGTATAAATCATTTATTCCCACTTCCCCTCTTTATCATATCTTACTTATTGTTCACATTAATCTTAATAAAACAATGACCTTCTGGTTGATCCTTAAGACAAGCGCTCTCTTCCCGCTAGCCATTGGCTGACTGTACGCCAGTAACTGCTTCAGCCTCTGCGCTGGTGGCACCCCTCTTTCCACTACTAAAACTATCCTCGCCCACTGCCGCTGCCACTCGTTGCGTGTCTCCGCTATCTTCTGGTACGTATTGCCCATCATGGCAATCAACATGTTTACCAGTAGAATCGCCACTATTATCATGTATATCACAAATAATAGCTGAAACATATTCATCATCATCATCAGAAAGCATTTACTAAGTTTCTCAATAAGCTATGCATTATATGACTTTTAGTTATCTATATAGTAAAAACAAATTGCATTAATATATCAAGTTCAAAGGTATGATCATAAAAAATATGACAAAATTTAATCTTTAAATGTACAACCTCGCATAATATGTCATATGATTAAGATTTAACAAGGTCTATTACTGAAACTCGAAACTCGACGCTCGAAAGTTCAAATATACTGTTCAAATATTGCAATAAACTTACGTGGGTGGCCTGCTAATTTATAGTCATGGAAGTACCTACGAGTGTTTAAGCCAAAATAAATTTAGAAAAATCATGTAACTTGTCAGATTAGCAAAATCTTCAACGTCTTTGATATGCTTTTGTTTGGACTTAACATCTGCTCGGGATTTATGCGATTAACTTATGTACCTACGTACCTTGGCTTCAATCTCGTGGTCAGTGCGGTCAAAAGCACCGTAGTAGTCGGAAAATGAAGTGAGAGACATCAGAAACATGGCCATTATACTCTCCATGGGTGACGGCATGGGGTTGGAAACGGAGTCGTCTACCCCTTCAGGCGTGTTTGGGTTATCGAAGGATAAGAATATCACGTAGTACGCTGTGGAACAGAGAGGTCAATAAAAAATCGTAGGAATTTGTCCAAACATAGAATATGATACTTATGATAATTTGTCCATGACCCAAAAAAAATTACTTGTGTCATACTCGTGTGCATCATTTCTATGGGACCTTGCAAGATCAAACACGTGACGCATGACTATAGTTTAGTAGTCAGGGCCATTAACCGCTTGACCAAACCGGTTCTCCACCGATGGTATAATACCAGTAGGCAGTTATAAATGTAAACAATGTTAATAAATCATTATCAATTTTCTTTGGATATTTCCATGGGTGGATTACCTTGAGAAAAGCCCATCACGAAAACTAAATAAATGCAGACGAATCGCAGTAGATCTCCCATGACCATTCTGTAGATCATGACGACGAATGGTCCCACTGTCTTGAAGCCTCTGGTAAAGATAGTCATAAAATATTTATATTTGTCCCTTTCAGTATGCAGCAACGTTTAATTTAATTCAAAATAAAATAAATAACCCATAAAGCCACATTGTAATTGTCAGTATTTATTTTTAAGTATGTAATTTACCTAGAAAGTAAAAGTTTGTGTTTGATAGGAGATTTCGTAACACTATACCTAGTATAGCCCTTATCGATAATTGAATATCTAAGGGTAGAACAGTCCCCGATAGAAGTATCGATGGTCAGGCTTGCAGAAAGCTACTCAAAGTATTATATGTATATGGCTTAGAATCGTTCAAAGTGGCAATCTAGGAGGTGTAGAGGGAGGCATGTGTTTAACAGTGGACGTCTTCGGATCGCGATGATAATGATGATAGTCTTGGTATCTTACCTGCAGAAAAACAAAAAGTATGGTGCGGTCGTGAGCATGATAATGACAGCCAAATGGTCCTCTTCTTCGTCGGCGCACCATAACCTCAGGGTTGGTAAAGCCAACATAAGTAAACATGAGAAAAGGAACATCACCCTGAAAAAATATACATATATTTATTAAATGGATAAACCTTTTCTTTGATATGAAGGTTTGCTCTTAAAACTGCAATGCTTTGCAATAAACAGTCACTAGTTTTTTTTTTATCTCGGCACTATTTTCAATTCTGATGAATGACGGAGGCGACGTTGTGCGCTTCAACTTTCCCATTTCAAACTCGAATGGCGCAAACAATCGTATAAGACGAGCAAAAAGGTATCCTTCTTTCAATGAATGTAAAGTATAATCGATAAAAAATTGTACAGCCGCACTGTGCAAACTTTCTTACGTTGCGTTTTTAAGTCAGGCGTACAACCATAGTAACCTCCGGGCACAAGGGGTAAAGTAAACTTGAGAAAACCTTATTTCGATTTTTCCCTTAAGCAGTTGTACTAGACCGTGCAAATTTAAAGTTCCTCACAAAGCTCTTCATCCAAATTCTAAATTTTTTTGCTATTACAATATGTATTGTACTTTCTTTCTCTTTGGTCGCTCTCACAAGCAAAAGGTTGTAGTATATCCCACCTTGAAGGTACAGTGCTCAAGTTCTCGATAAACATTTTTAAACCGAGGAACCTCGCTTCTCGCAACGCAGCACCGATATACATCAGCGCTCCAACCCAAAGCACCAGCTCACATGTTATTCTCACCTGAAATAAACGGAAGCAATTCTTTCTAGTCTTGGGATGCCGCCAAGTATTTTTGTACACATTTGAAGCCAATAAATTGTAGCATTACCTTCGCTTGCCAAGTCTCAAAATTCATTAGCCTGCAGTCCTCAGTGAGATCTTCCCACCAGCCTTCCATGTCAGTCTCTTTTGGTGGCTCTGTCGCTGTAAAAATATACTCAATTATTTTATGAAAATGTATACTTGGGAGTATAACTGCATCAATAAATTAAATTCACGTAAGTAACTTGCGTTAATTTCTTTCTTATGAATGTATTACAAGTAAGGCATAGCTGCGGGGCTGGAAATAGCGTGATGCTCTCGTTGTCTTTTCTACGAAAGGTTCTCTCGTAGTTTTGTAAGGCGTAGCTGGAATAACGTGATGCTCGCGTTGATGTCTTATATATGAATGTGTTATAAGGTGTAGCTGTGTAACCAATATAGCGCGATTTCCGTATTGACGTCTCTTGCAGGACTATCTATATCGTCTGGCATAGCATGTTCTAGCAGTTTAATGTAATTAATACATCCTAAGATTGTAGGGCAAGTCTTGAATATGCATGTTTTTGGCGGTTTTCTTTATTTTATTTATAATCCGGTAGTGGACTGCTAGTCATCTGAGTTACTTACTTTATAATTAATAATATCAAAAACTGTTTTTTAATTCTAAATTGTGTGTAATTGTGAACGAGTGTTATCTAAAATCCTACCGGGAAAGTTTTCACCAGTTTCATTAAAAGAGCTGTTTAGTGAACAATATTTCATATTTTTTTATTGATGCTGTCAACTCCCAGATAGATAAGCCCTTGGTATTATCTCACCTGATGGCAAGTGAAGTGCAAAAATGTACGCGTTGACGTCTCTGGCATGAGTTAATCGTGGGGCGTAGCGTCCTACTACTGACGTGACGTTAATATATTTCCTATTATTGTAATGATAATGTTTTTGGCTACTGGCTTTAATGTATTTCCTAAGATTGTTATGTACGTTTTTAAGAAGGATGTTTGTTAGTGGCGTGAAGAAATCAACGTAACAACGTGTTTCCGCGGTCGACCGAGGTAATGGCTCCAATCTTAATTTATTTTAATTTTACACAAACGAAAGAATTGTGGAAATGATAATTAAACGTGCATATTTGATTACTGGTAAATAATTATTTGTTTCCATCAATACTGCAGTTGACGGTATTTCTTTTTTCAAAAAAAAAACTTACGTTTATCTTTATCTTTAGGATGACTTTTGAATTTGCTGCATATAGGACCATTTGACTTTGTTCCATTAAGTAATTCCACAGCACCGGGATCAAACTCCGTTCCATTTATAGTCATCGTACAATTTTCTGAAAATTCATATTATCTATTTACAAGTTACCCAAACTTAGCACGCAAATTATACTTTGAAATCGAATTAACCTTACCAACATCAGACACAATTTCTTTATCCGGTCCAAGAGTAGCATTGATAGCAGTTGTGTTAAGTGCCCGATCAGGTGGTCCTGGTCTCAAAGTGAAGCACACTATCGACACCAGAAAGTAAAAGGAAAAGAGAATGAACTGACGATAAAAGCGGAACTTGACGAAGGTGTTCCATTTTGTTTTGAGCAGGTCTATTAGCATTCCTTCCAAAAGTTCTAAATGCTCGTCTTTCTCCTGAAAGGTGATATCAAAACACAAAGTCAAGAATTTTCCCCTTTCTTTCTCGTATTACTACGAATTTCACTACCGATTGTTATACAGGTAACTTAATTTCCTTTTTACTACTGCACTACTAGTTGTAAGAAAGCAAATAAAAAAGTACCTTAATTCAAATTACCTACAGTAGACAAAAAAATTAATATATTTACAGCTTTAACCTGTAGCATTTTATGTAAAAACTGCTTACCTACAATTTCTTTGCAGTTTTAAATCATTAACTCACCCCAAAAACAACCAAATTGAGCGCCGAGTCTTTGCTTATCAGTCCGGTTTCTGTATCAATAGTATCGACCTGTCCCAAAGGGTAGGCCGCACAAGTGGTGGCTCCGATCTGCCAGTAGATCTCCCTCTCAATATTGAGGATGTGAAAGAACAGCTCAGTTTTAGCCAGCTTTGCAGCCAAGGTGAGGGGCGTGAGATTCAGGGTGTTTCGGATGTTCAGTGAAGCGCCGACCTCATAGGCCATGTCAAATGTGCTCTACAGAACACAAGAAAACATAGCAAATAATCTTCTAGAATTCTTTTAAAGTTTATAACTTTGTTTGTGAACAAATACAAAGTCTTTAATTAATTTGAAATAAGGGACGATTTTGTAGTTTTATTTCATCGAGTCAAACTTGTCACGTTCACTTACCAACTTCTCGTATATGACGAGCATATGCAGCACAGTATTGCCATTAGTGTCCTGCTTATTGGGGTCAGCACCGCGAGCCAGGATCAGGCGGTAGCACTCCTCCTGGCCCAGACACGCTGCGAAGCTCAGAGGGTACTCACCCCAGTACACGTAACTTGAATAAAATAAAGATGAAAATTATTTTTCATAGAGGTCACTGCAGACCATGAAGGAGGTGACGGGACGAGTTTGGATGGGTTTCTTGAAGACTGAATAGGAGTGTAATAGGAGTAGAAGAAGCGAAAGAAAGAAAGGTCTACCGCCTTTGCCCTGCAGTGAGACTGTAATGGCTATTAATTTAAACACCATAATACAAACTTACTATTTAGTAAAGCCCCATTCCCAACACAGTCTACACTTAATCAGGGGTACGTACACAACACAAGTTACGATTTCATTATCTTTAGGCTCTTTTACCTACAGGTTACCTACATAACTGTCCATTAATAAGAAACAGGGCATTCAAAATGATGGGATGCAATGATATACATAAATCTTTATCACAATTTGTATCTTGACATCTAGTCCAGCGAGGCTGAGCTCAGTGTAATCTAATCACCTACCTTTTTTTAACAGTCTTCCCGACCATTACCTACTTCCACTCTGCATACTTACGAGTCCTACGTACCCAACATAGTTGGTGTCCTTCTGCACGTTAACCCACTCGTGTTCCAACGAGTCTGAGCGCGAAGCCTTCTGGTCCTCAGGACACATGAAGTTGCCGCAGCAGCGCTCGTGGTAGTTTGCTCCGGCGTCCAAGAGGAACTTCACCATTGTCGGATCCTCGTTTACTATCGTCATGTGGAGTACACTCTCACCTGTTGGCAACAGCTTTTCTGCAGTTTTCTACACAGTGGTAAACGCAGTGTTGTGTAGTGGTGAGAGAGTGGTGACATAAAATAGTAATACCACAAACGAAGTTCCTATCCAGCTCTCATTTGGTCGAACGCGTAACAGCATCTGTGTATCGCTCACCGCTACACAGTACAGCTCGTACGACATATCAGTAAGACAGGATTCCCTTTCAAAACTATGAAGAAATAGTATAAGTAGTAGTACTATGTAGAAGTTATATCAAATCAAAATTTAATAGAAACAAAACAAAAGAAATTCCCCATACAACCAGCAAAACTTATCTATAGCTATATATTTAAAAAAATATTTCACCTACTTTAACTTTTCGCAATATTCGTTGCAGTGTGTTTATTTATGTATTTTTCCGTGCACAAAATGTCTCACTCCAATTTTTACTTTACCTATTGGTATCTAGTAATTACATTTAACTTAACACCTCGTGCCGCTAACACCAGAGGAAGTATTTAATAAATCACTGTCTATTACATTTTTCAACAAAGCCTTATCAGGTGCTCTATCAAATGAAGTGTTTCGCGGATACACCTATGTAATATTCTAGGCCAGTGTTTTTCAACCTTTTTTAATACTCGACCCCTTTACAAGTTAAAAAATTCTTGCGACCCCCCCCTAGAGCCATAAAAATACAAAATGTTAGTGATTTGAAAGTCTACGTTTATAATTTTCTTCAATTAGAAAATGATATGGTTATTAATTAACGACTCCAAAATAGAACCACGTTTTGACAAATTATTAAAAAATAAACAGGCCCAGCCTTCTCACTGGAATCGTATTTTTTTTCATTGCACTGTTAGGACCTACAAACACTTTTTCTTTAACCCGCGACCCCTTGAGAAAGGCATCGCGACCCCCTGGGGGTCGCGACCCACAGGTTGAAAATCACTGTTCTAGGCCAAGGACGAAGATAGGTTTAAAAAAACTGGAATAGTGCACTAATGTTTTTTTGTTTAACCCAAACTTTATGGTCTAAAGTAACTTACCGTAGTACTCATCACTCATGTAAATATCGTTGATCAGTTTCGGGTAAAACCTTAACAGTCTCTTAGCCAGGTCGGCGAGAAGAGACGTAGCATTCAAGAGGCAGAGATGTAGAATCGTTTCTCCAACAGCTCCGCGTTCCTAAAATATTTTAGACCTCTTCAAATCGTTGAACATTATCACAGATTTTCTTATTTTTACTCGACAGCCGAAGCAGAGGTTTATAAGTTAGGTTCGTCTTGATCACCCCAGATTAACACAGAGTTTTTATGTAGTCTCTTTCTTTTATTGATTTTGTTTGTTATTTTTGCTTCCTGTTATCCTGTACGATATTATTAGCGCATAATTTTGGTATGTATAAAACGTGACAAAATCTGTCTGTTTCGTTAGCAGAATTAATCGTACTAACTAAGAAGTTAGTAGCACCACCTCATTTATGTTGCCCCATAACGCCCTTTCGGCTCCTACACCAATTTTATTATACTTCTACTATCTATACTGCTTCAGTCTTCTGTGGTAGAATAAATACCTTGAGGTCCCAACACAGCTCCCTGTAAGCTGATGGATTAGCATCATACTCTTCCTGGGTGACCACTGGCCAATCCTTCTCCACGTCAAACTCTTCATCAGGATTTTCCATTCCTCTTAGAGGTGGCAGCTGGGGATTAAATTCTATGAGTATAGTTCATTCCAATCAAAAAAAGCAAAAGGTAAACAAACTTACTATGTAACTGACATTGACATGTGTCAAATCCATAGTAGTTTTGTTTACCTTTTGCTTTTTTTATTGGAATGAATTATAGGTATAGTACCGATTTTATCCTCGTGGATTTGGTCATCTATGCATTATTTGTGTAGCAGTTGCAGTTACCTAAATGTATCATCAGACCACGTAAAAGTAGATAACTACTTAATGATGAACCGACTAGCCTCCAACTTATTGTCATTTTAATGGAAAACCAAATTTTTATAATGAAAACAGCCCATTATCTCTCGGAAGTCCAGTCTAAGTACCTTGTTTTTGATTAATACACTCCAACGCAACGGTATGCCTTACTCTGAGATAACGAAAAGCGATCAGTTTTTCCATACTCAGGTCATTATGAGAGCTTCATTAGTTATTGGTTAACTTTAGTGACCCTCGACCTTTCGGAGTCTCTCGAGGGGCTCTCGTAAAATCATTGACTGTCTCATCTTATTCAAGTACCATCTACTGCCGAGGAGTTAGCAAACTTTTTGGCTGTATCTGTATTAGTTAATGCATTGGTATAATATTCTTAAAATTATAACAGAGCGTGCAGTTTTAGGCATCTACCTACTTAAACTCACATACGTGTACATATTTTACAACTTATTTGACATTTAAACGATGCTTATCGGCAAACATCCAATGATTGCGTTAATTGCTCACATTGCCACCTCTTAGCTTCTGTTTATACCTATATTATTTTACGATTATATATCACCTTAGGCTTCTTTATTAAAAGTTGTTAATAATGGGCATTCTTCTTCATACTAGAATACTGCAAATATTGCATATTCGGCTTAATTATAAATAAGTACATGCTTTCAAAAATCTGTACTAATTTGTAGTCAATTTTAGTCAATTTTCTTTTTCTATTTTACGATGTTGGTACCGGGTAGTATGACATTCTATATCTTCTATTTTGATCTACACTACCTACTTCATCCTTACCAGCTTATGCCTAGGCCGTTCCTTATTTCTCAACAGCACCAGATGCGATATGGGTATGTACCGCCCTTTGCCCTTATTGTATAAGAACGGTTCCACTTTAGTTTTGATGGCGTGGTCTATCTCTGCATATTGCTTGTTCTGGATGGCTCGCTTCATCATGTCCACTAGAAGACCTCCACCTAATCACACAGTATCAATCAGATCCAGTTTAGGTATACGTATCATGCGTAAAAACTAAAAGCACTACTATAGAAGGAAAATGGTATCATTATAATAGTTAATGTTTGGATTTTAAAAGCTTATCATCACTTGAAATAAGTATCCTTATTAGGGACAAATTGACGAAAATGAGTGATGTAATACATATACTGTTGTTCGACTTTGGCTTTGTGCTAATATATTTTTTAAATCTTTAAAAATGAAGCCCCTTGCATTTTTTAAGTACATATAGGACTAGTATGGGGTCAATAATAATTACTGAGTCAGTTATTGTATAGCATAATTTCATTTAATAGATGCGAAATTTCCGTTACATAACGTACTCATACGTTATAATAATATTATCTTTGGACAAGTTTAATATTCAACATTTGAATAAATCTCCGATAAATGCAGATTTTTTTAAAGAAAATAGCATTTTAACCAAGCAAGAAAGACGAATAGACTAGAATACACATAGAATAGAAATTTAACGAGTGACTCAGAGTTTGGTTTAGAAATAACAGTAAAAAATATCTTACAATAACTTTTAGTCCAGCTATTTATCATAAAACAGACATTACATAAAAAATTCTCACAATGATACAAAAGATAATTTACTGATAAGTATACAACTACCTACTAACCTTTCAAATCGATGAGTTTGTACAATTTCTGCGTAGAAGTTCCAGCTTGTTTCTTTACGCCGCTGGTAACATTGCTCTCCGTATTACCCATATTGACACTAGATTTTAACTTGGCACTAAATAAACGACTAAAACTTAACGTAGTAGCTTTTCTCTTGCATGAGGTATTTTAAGGAAACAAGTTTACTGAAGTATCGAGGTCTCTAAGGATTATTGATAAAACGCTCGTTGCTATAATAATGGAACTGGATATTCTGAGCAATATTTAGTAACTTTAAAAAGTGAAAGACATATTATATATTATTACATTAATAATGAAAAAATGCTTGTATGTGCGTAACTTTTCCGGTTAGGGCTATTTAAACAAGAGCTTTTACCCACAAAACTTAACAACATTCGTCAAAAAAAATTATAGTAAAGAAAACTGGACTGTCCATTGAACCCATCGTAACTTGACAAGTCTAAAAACATATTTTGCAATTTGAATAATTTCTTAGGGAGAGTTGTTCATTTTCTTGAGTGGAAGTCATAGTTGAATAAAAAAATTGCGTTTAATCTTGTTGATTTATTTTTATTTTGACTATTATTACTCTTCTGCTTAGAACATTAATGTCAAATTAACGGTTAAAACAAGGATCACGATAATGACTTAACAGAAAACCTTGTACGATATTTACGTCACTTTGATTACAGGCTGATGTTAAACAAAACGACATTGTATCCTTTTTTTTATTAATCGTCATATTCACTCTGTTTTCTCAGTAAGAGATAGAATATTTCCACCAGTGATAGTACTGAGGCACTGAAGAAGAGGCCCACGATTCCGCCAACTGAAACTGCAATGGAAGGTTTAGTTTAATTGGAAGGAATAAGGAAAGGAATACTTTAATTGGTTTTAATTTAGTGTCATTTAAATATTTTGAATGGCTAAATGAGCAAATAATAATATTAAGTATTGTGTCTTAGAGAATACAATATACATAGTTGACCACGCTGAATACGTTAAAAACAACCGACTTCAGTCGCAACAACTCCAATTTTGCTATGTTTTTGTTGATTTTCTCAAAAACTGCTGAATTGATTTCGATAAAATTTATATGGGACCACCTGTAAAGTATACCCTTTTAAACTAAAAAAGAATTTTCCAAATCCGTTTAGGCGTCTTCGAGTAATCGGTGAACATACATATAAAAAAAAGATTCCGACGAATTGACCTCCTCTTTTTTTGAAGTCGGTTAAAAACAAAAATAGCGCGCGACCCGTTATGTTGAACGTGTACAGTTATTCCTTAAATACTTCATCATCGCTATCAGCCAAAAGACGTCCACTACTGAAAAAAGCCTCCCCCCAAGGATTTCCAAGACAACCGGTCTTGCACTGCCCGCATCATTTTTCTTTTTCAGTAACATTTTTAGCACGTCACTAGGCATTTTACAATCATTAGACGAATTGAAATTACATACACAAATGGCAAACACGATAAGATGTATCAAATTCCAGGTGAACTTAAGAAAATAAAGTGTTACATTGTGCATACTTCAAATAATGCTTACTTTCAATCGCACGTGCTCTATAACTAACTTGCTTACGTACTCTATGGCGAAAATCAACGAGGGATACAAATTTTAGAAGGAATATATGTTTTCGTCAAAAGTTTATTAGTCTTGAACTAATTAGTTAATTTTGTTACATTTGATTTAATTTTGATCTGTTTATTTCCCAATAAATCAATAGGTCTATGAAGTGACTAGAATGTATAGACTAACAGACCTCGGTTTCATAAATAATCAAATTTAAGATGTAAAGTGCTCTTACCGACTAAATCCAAGTTGTTCCGCAACAAATTCCTCTCAAACCGCAAAGTAGGAAGCGCAGCCATTTGTATCTTCACCAAACTCGTTGTCTCGTACAGAGGCTTCCTATAAAAGATTTCTTCTTAGTCAATACTGTTCTCGTAATAGTATCACAATAGACACTTACTTTGGTTTTGCTGTGTAAATGTTCTGTACTGTTTACCTGTAAATATGTATGGTAGACAATTCGCTCTCCACGCAAGATGGCAAACATTCGTCGTTAGCTTCATCGACAGAGAAATCTGTGTCTTTGCCGTGTCGTGCTTCAAAAAAATAAACAATATTAAGTAAGACACTACAGTAGGTAACATATATTTTTTTATGACTTTAATGAGTAACTGAAGTTTTCTTTTTGTGTTTTATTCCGACTAACTCATCCCACCCCATCCTAAGCGTTGTTACGTTCACATCAAACAAACATTTAGAGGTTAAAATTAATAGGCTTTATTAACTGAAATAATGAATACTTGGAAGAAAGTTAAACTTACAAAGTGAAACTAAGCAAGATATTCCAGTGAAGTTGCAGTACTCGTCTTTATCTAAAAAAATATAGATATTTAATAAACCTTTTTTACGAACGATATCTATGGACTGATTTTACAAAATCCGGGCCGAGTTCGTTTCTCTATTTACTTCTGTATTTTGAAATAAAATTTATGGATCTTACACGTTAAGTCACGTACAGGATGTATGCACCGGCAGTGTTCAAACTGGTGTTCTGTGCTGTGCGCCAGACGACAAGCGCCGTATGAGTATACCTGAAATATAATAGTTAAGGATCGGTGTCCCTCAAGGGTGTCTTTTAGATCCAATACTATAAAATACACGTTAGTGTTCCGCAAGGTTCTCGGTTAGATTCAGTATTGTAGAGTCCAAAGTATCATCGAGCAATGGCAAGTAAGTTCAATATAATAAAATACTATACGTTCCTATACCGATCTTATAATGTCAGAATTGATTAAAACTAACCTTGTACATATGAAACCTGTCACCCGGTACTTCGTGCAGATACCGACACCTCCTTGTTGTAATATCCTGGGCCTTCAGCATGGGATCATTCTCGATCTCCACCAGGGAGAAAAGGAAGGTCACCTCTTCGCTCCGGTACTTGAGGTGGGCGTCGAAGAAAAACTTTTCATCTAAGTTGTTGGTAGCTAGTTCCTCGTTGCTATGCACTGATATCTGGTGTGAGGAACTTGGGATTAGTGTTGAAGTATTTATATGTGTTCATGCAAGAAACACTGTAACAATAAAGTGTTAATGCTAATGTGAAAAATCCAGCATGATACATTTATTTTTAAAAAAAGTTTGAAAATTTGAAATTTCTAAAATCTCTTTTCAGAATCTCCATAATATTTAATAAAATTAATTAAAAATATATATATTTTTTTAATTCTATGAAACATTCTTTAAAGACAGCATAATATACATAAAACAATTATTTAAAACAAAACAAAAACCACTAACGTCACAGCATTATATATCCACGAAGTCTTTACATCGTTTTACCTACAATCTATCAGACAAAACTAATATGCTTTGCGTCTTGAACTGCGGAAATAAAATTCAGTAGGTATCAGCATATTATAAAGATAAATTACAATATAACCATTTATAGGAAATATATGTTCTAATTCAAATATAAGACGAAATATCTTTTGTACTTTTGATTGATACTTAGCTTACTTTAGATTCAGCTGAAAGGCGAAATGTTAGCAGTCCTGGTCCTGTGCTTCTATTTACAGAAAGTAATTTTTCACGGTCGTAGTTCCTAAGAAAACAAAAAATGATGATTCGGTTTTCAACTCCAGATTTTCCTTAAAAATAAGATAAGAAATAAATAAATAGTTAGCAACTCACTCAGTTTGCAAAGTATTGAAGGTATAGCAAGGGCCGTATTCAGAGTCGACCAGGTGAAAATTCTCACAGCACTTGAACTCTTCGCCATTGTATTTGCATTCTGATACCATGCTTGTGCAGGGCAAATGTATCTGGATAACATTTGAGAATAATTATTTTAGTGATTTTAACTATTTTAAATAATTACCTTTACTGTGTGCACAAGGCAATCTGTTGGTTGTGTAAATATTAACCCTCATCAAATTAATGGAGAAATTGAATAAAATCAAAATACGCACAACTTTTTTTTATCATTTAGATATTATTTGATTAACCCAAAGAAAACCAGTGGCAGATGAGATGATTCCAAGGGCTTACCAATTAAAAGGATAAAAAAAAACTTTTTTGAGAAGAAGATAACATTAACCCTAGAGTGCTTGAGCTATGAGCATTTTGCCGCCCGCCGCAAAAACATTGTGTTATTTTGAACACAAAACATTTCTCAAAGTCAAGCGTTTCAGTAGCTTTCTCGCTGCATCTCATCTTCTTGTTTAAAAAATTAAAAGAATTCTATGCGTGGGTGACTGCAGTAGGCAAGGGTTGTTATGGGTGTGTCGCGATTGGCGGCAAATTGCTCACTGCGCAACTACTCACGTAAATAAAATTCACGTGTCTGATTTTTCATTGCAGTTGAAATATTGATAGTTTTCATCACATATAATTTTGTATTGATGTAAATTTCATACTGATATTGATATTTACTTAGTTTGGATTACTTATTGGACGTTTTTTTTTTTTGTTTTGTCAAATAATATGCAAAAAAATGCTGATTTATTATAATGACGAGTGTTTTTTAAAGAAGTTGCTCTGGCTATAACTTAACCATATCTAATTTGAAAATCTAACGTAAACACTTTGTTGAAACAGTTTATTAATCAAATCGACCGCTTTGTGCCATCAGAACATTAAAATATATCTCTCAGGTATATGCGCAGTATGTCCGTCCAAGAAAAATAGAAGGACAAAAAAAGGGTGGCATAGATGGACAAAATTACTGTGCAACAAACATCATGTGCACATCTTTCAAGATTGTTTTGCTGAAATACATGAAAACATTTAATTTTGTTATTAAATTTAATTTATCTTTTTGTTGTGTAGGTTAAGATAAGATGTTGTTAAAACTCAAAAGATTTTACCTAAGTTTTCTTAAGGCACTACTTATATTTTTCTAATAATAAGTATAAAACTTTAATAAATGTTATTTTTTGATAGTTAATGTTTCATTCCATATTTTAAATTCATTTTAAAATATATTTGACTAATTTTTGCAACAAAAAAAATATTTTGATTATGGGCGGCAAAACGCTCCCTACGCGATCACTTACATTTCACGGAAAGGCGCGACTACTCTAGGGTTAAAAAGACTCGTTTAATAGCAGATTACCTCTTCCACCATCTGCCTCCACGGCACATCGCAGGGCACCAGACCGCCGCAGGGCACGCAAAGGTTTGGGCTGTAAGACCCTCTCCCGTAAAGAATATCCGTTAGGAACCGCTTCATGTCAAAATCCATTTGCTGTGTTAGATTTGCTGTAAAAAAGATTTTTAAGCTAATACCTAATTGGAAGTGGTAGAACAGATACAGGTGTAATAAAATAGGTGTAGGAAGTTGCAGCGAGGTGCTATTTCCTCGCTACGATACTCTTCCGTTACTGGATCTCTCTCTCTTTGGCCAGTCATTTAAAATCAAAATTCCCACCATTTCATTTTTCTATTCCCTTTTTTCACTTTATATCTCAACCTCCGACCTGGCACATCGTTTTTTTATTAGATTCTGTTGTAAATACTGTTTTATTTTATTACTTGTATCCCATTATCTGGTGCAGTAAAAGCATTTCACCAAGTTCGCACATCTATCCCTTTTTCTCCTCGTAAATCCACCCTCACATCGAATAAGGCTCAAGCGATCACGAGGCACCGCAGGCCAGACCAGCCAGGACCGATAGCCGCAACGCCCACCAGCCGCAGCAGTTCCTCACACTCCTTCCCTCTTCTCATAGTGTTTGCCGCCTACGGCTCCCTGGTCCGGGCCTTGAGTTAAACTGATATTCATCCTACTGATCAACTTTTGTTCGGCGTTTGGGCGCATAATGTTGAAAGCTCATAATGATAAGTGGTCAAAACATTTTAAAAGGTGCAAAATGTTAAAAGCGCATATTAATAAAAGGAGCAAAATGGTAAAATTACAATTACATTTACCAATTGAGGGTAAAAAAAATCGTAAAAACTTAAAAGATCAAAATGGTAAAATCGCAAAGCGCTAATTCTTTAATTATGGTATAGCTGTCTTCAATGAAAAATTAAAGAATTAACGTTTGCTTTTTTACCATTTTGCTTTTTTTATCAATTTGCGCTTTTAACAATTTGCGCCTTTAACATTTCGCTCTTTGAAATTTTTTTACCAGATTTTGTTGTAAATACTGTTTTACCACTTATCATTTTGCACTTTTAATATTATGCGTCTTGTTTTTCGTAAAATAGCTATTTAAAACTGTAGAGTTTTGTGTTTATCCTCTGTTAGAATAAAGTAAACGGAATAAGGCTGGACGTACGATCGGACGTCTGTGAATGCTGGTGTCCCTCAAGGCTGTGTGCTTTCGCCTACACTGTTCCTTCTGCATGCAAATCAGTAGCACTCATTGTTATGCGGATGACAGCACAGGTGATGCCTTTTATACCGGCCGTGCTAACATTTCTCGGGAAAACGTCATCGAGAGCCGAAACAAACTTGTGTCAGAAATTGAGGACTCTTTAAAGAAAGTCTCAGAATGAGGTCGGATTAACTTGGTCCAATTTAATCCCACTAAGACACAGGTTTGCGCGTTCACTGCCAAGAAAATGCCATTTGTCGTATCACCTCGTTTTGAGGACACTCCCCTTAATGCCTCAGCTAGTATTGGAATCCTTGGTGTCGACATATCGAGTGAAGTCCAGTTCCGTGGTCATCTTAGAGGGTAAGGCTAAATTAGCCTCGAAGAAGCTTGGTGTGCTCAATAGATCGAGACGGTATTTCACTGCGGCCCATCGCCTGCAACTTTATAAGGCGCAGGTTCGGCCTCACATGGAATACTGTTCTCATCTCTGGGCAGGGGCACCCCAGTACCAGCTTCTCCCTCTGGACCGTATTCAACGGAGAGCAACTCGAATCGTCGGCTGCCAGGATATCTCAGATCGGCTTGACTCCTTGGCGCTGCGTAGAGATGTAGCCTCGCTCTGCATTCTCTATCGCATGTACAATGGGGAGTGCTCCGAGGAATTGTTCGGATTGATCCCTGCCGCCTCTTTTCGCCATCGTTCTACGCGACAATATATTCATCATCATCACATAGATGGTTGGCAGTCCACAACTGTGCGTTTCACTAGAAACTTTCTGCCTCGCACAACCAAACTATGGAATGAATTGTCGCCTGCGGTATTTCCGGACCGATACGACATTCAAACCTTCAAGAAAAGAGCGTACTCCCATATCAAAGGCCGGCAACGCACTTGTGACTCCTCTGGTGTTGCGGGTGTCTATGGGCGGCGGTAATCGCTTACCATCAGGTGATCCGTCTGCTCGTTTGCCACCTATGCCATAAAAAAAAAAAAAAAAAAAAACGATACGATACGTACGATAAGTTTGGACAACTTTCTTCTGCAAAGTTCGAGGACTGTAGGCCTCACAGACGGTGACTGCTGGAAACGTGGTGGTCCACGCCAGGTAGCGGGTGTCAGGCGTGTAGCTCACTTCCGAACCCAGCTCCACAATAGGCACTAGCAACAGATACAGGCACCAGCTCGATGCGAAGAGAACCAGTAGCCAGAAGAATCTACATTGAAAATAAATTGAACTATCTTAATAAACGTGTGACGGCCTAAACTTCGATGCTGATGATAATCGAGCTGCTATACCACGTTATTTGACACCACCAGTGTGATGAAATTCATAATAATAATGATATTATCCGGGACAAATCACACACGGTCATCTGGCCCCAAACTAGGATTCCCTGTACTATGGGAACCAGAAACTGATATACTTACACATATACATTTAAATACATACATATATCGATATAATACACCCAGACACAGAGCAAAAAAATCTGCTCATCACAGAAATGTTTGCCTTGGGTGGGGATCGAACCCACGACTCATAAATGAATAATTTCATGAATTGAATTGAATGCATTATGCGATGCGATAACCATAAAAATATGAATAAGTTTATCAGAATAGACTTTATATTGAAATCAATCAAATTATTTTTTAAGCCTAATAGTTTAATAAGAAACTAAAAATTATTTTTTCCTTGTATTATAATTAATCGTTAGTTAATTTATTTTTATTAACTTTGATGTGTTCATTGTTCTTGACTGTTTTACTTGACTGTGTTTTTTATTTGTTGAATCAATGAATTATCTATCTATCAGAGTTAACTAATAGTTTACCTTTCAACGGAGCTTGCACCTTTTCTAAACAAATGCCCCAGTCCATGTATTCCACTGTATCTGCCATAATGAACTATCCTCTTCATGAGAGACTTTCCTGCGCGTTGAATTTGCGATTCACTTTCCAGGATCTGCATTATGTTCTGGTTTTATTCTTTTTCAATATTTATACCAAACCCTACTCTGTCTAGACTGACAAAATAGTAGTTTGAAGTTATTTAATGTAACTAAAAGCTTTTCAAGAGATTAAGTAATTACAGACTGTTTCGTGTCCAAGTACGTAAATACCATAGATAATGGAAATGATAGTATATTAAACAAACCACTTAAAAGCTGTATAAAAATTTAATAAGTAAACACCACATAACACATCATATTGTATCAGAGAATCCAATTTTGTAAAATTCTAATAAATACTAATATCATAATAATATTTAATATCAATAATTAAATTTATTGTACTTAACTTCAATGTCTAAACAAGTAATAATTTAAAAATTATTTACATATTAACAAATGCAATTAATTCTATTATTTTATAACCTACAGGTAAGTACAATCTCACTTTGTCTGAGTACCTATGTCAAAATGATCAGAGTTCGCTAATGAGAGTTGTCAACATAAAAATGGCACCTTGGCTGTTTGTAAGTAACATAGTCTTAACTTAAATACTAACATTATGACAGTCGAATTAAATGATTTATTATTATAACAACGACTCGGAGTTAATAAAATGTATATAATTTACTCCGAGACAGCGATGAAACTAAATGATACTTTCCTCACATAAAATCAGATCCTATTTTAAATATATCTCATCTCATCTCATCTCACTAATATTATAAATGCGAAAGTATGGATGTTTGTTTGTTTGTCAGTTTGTTTGTTTATTTGTTTGTTTGTTTGTTCCGCTTTCACGCCGAAACTACTGAACGGATCTGGATGAAATTTGGTAGGTAGATAGATAAAGCACTCGACTAACACATAGGATACTTTTTATCCCGGAAAACTTAAGGGTTCCCGAAGGAATGCTTAAAAACTCAAAATTTCTAGATTCTGAAGTCCACGCGGACGAAGTCGCGGGCGGAAGCTAGTATAAAAACATCTCAAACTAATATACATATTTAAACTGGAGCTTCTACCCGAGAATCTGAACAACATCCCGATGAATCCATAGCAGATTTAAAAAAGAAATTTTTGGTCTTCCCATACAAAGTAGTGCCGATCAGCTCGTCGTCTTGTTAGAAAAAAAAACAAGGAACAAGTAAATATTAGTAATAAGCATTTAGTCAATGTGTAAATAAAAAATAAAATAAAAAGTCAAAAACTTCTTCGCGAATTGACTATCAGTTCCTTAAGGAAAGTTGTTCAGTTTTCATGAGTAAAAGCCCCATTTTAAATAGTTTCAGCTAATTTTGTGAGACCTTATATTACATTATTATCATTGCATTAAATCAGGTATCCTAATTCTGTTCTATATTCCGTTTCATCCTTACCACTAAAAGGAGCCATAGTCATCCTAACCAAGACCACCACTTGTTCGGTTTGGCGGTACTCGACTGGGCCCTGGGCTCTACCAGGTCGGGATCAGCGTAGCCTGGTATCTCGGTAGTGGTGGACCGCTGCGTCTGGTCTAACTTGAACCCTTCGCGAAGATCGCGGAGTAAGTCTGCTCGGGGGTGACGGCGTTCCTCTTCAGATGCTGAAATGTAATACGTGTAGATTTGATTTTCATGGATACCAAGCACCAAAAGTGATTTTATGTATGCATATTGATTAGGTCACGTCGCATCGTATTGTGGTATCGTGCCTAATTGATAATTAATACATCTGTATTTTTATTGAAAAAACGTATGCCTTAGTTTAGTAGCTACTATCTATCTATCTATCAGCCGAAAGACGTCCACTGCTGGACAAAGGCCTCCCCCAAGGATTTCCACACCGACCGGTCCTGTGCGGCTCGCATCCAGCGGCTTCCTGCAACTTTTACCAGGTCGTCGGTCCACCGAGTCGGGGGCCTGCCCATTAGTAGCTACTAATGCTACGTAATTAGCTGTTCTTAATTTTTATTATTTTACATCGTTTTAACGTATGATCCACAATAAATGATTTCAATTTCATACAGCAGTGACACGAAACCACAGGAGTCGCCACTAGACTCGGTGTCACGTAAGCAATATCTATAAAGTAAGTATTATGTTTGGTGGGCCGAAAGTCAGAAGACGTAGTGATGGACGACTCCTGCCAGATGGGTGAGAATTTACTTTATATACTTACGTATAGCCGACAGAGACTTGCTGGATGTACATATTATGTGGCTGCATATATCGTACTTTCAGTTAATTTTAGTTATTGTAATTATTGAATGTCATAATGTTAATTATTATTGAATCTACAACTGTACCCAAAAGGTATACAGAAAAAAACACTTCAGATTTAAAAAAAGTACATATATATGTAGAGGAATACAAGCGGTATTTTTTCTAAAGTGTAATTTCGGAGACCAAACCCTAAAAACCATGCTGTGTGATTGTTCACCAAATTGTTCAACTAAAATTAAAGAAAAACCTATTAGTTTTGTTTCCCATCCCATTTTCAAATTTTAATTAATTTGAATCACAGAATGAGTCTGAACTTAATGCCGCTAAAAACACGACGTCACGTTTGGTATTAAAAAAAACATCGTTTTAACAGATGATAAAAAGTAGCTCAAATGACTAGATGCCATCTACCCTATTGACACAGAGCACGCGTAATTAAACCACTGATAGTCCAGTCATCGAGGAGGTTGAGGTACGCAGTTTACTATCGAAAGTCACTGTCAATACTGAATAGAGGATTTATCCTCTGTCCGTAAAACTTTGTAGTATGATTTCATATTGAGCACTCACGGCAGTAGGGCACGGTGTCCGTGGTCAACACAAAGTAGGGCCCCGAAGCCCGCGGGGCCCCGTACCCGCCGCTCGCTTTGATGCCCATCTCGGAGCACGAACCCCATCGGTCGCAAACCGCCTGAAGACTAGCATTCACACTGAAAACAAACGTGAAATTTATATTTTCCAATGTTCAACTATTTTACGTGTTACTCTAAGTTAACAACAACCCATATCGTCCCCACTGCAGGGGCACGCGGGGTCTTCCCATAACTCGGGAAGGTTAGGTCATACTCCACACACGGGGGCCAAGTCCTGATTGGTGGAGGTTGTGTGGCTAATGGCGAACCTTAGGTCAGAATTTTTCAAGCCGCCCTAACATGGCTCTGACATGGCTTAATGAACACTAGCCATCTAGTAATAGCAGCCGGCACCAACGTGTAACGTGTTATACTCTATAAGTATGATTTTTTTTCTCGAATTTCTTACATATCTTCTGTAAATAAGCACTAACAAAAGATTTTTTAATGTAGGTTTTATGTTTAAATGCAATGATTTTTTGTACGAGAGTTCGGCTTTTAAGTTGTACTTAAATATGTAAATTAAAAACACTCAGGACAGTCATAAACGGACGCGAGCAAATCCGCAGCCAGACCTCTAGTCTTACATTCATTACAACACAAAATCTAAATCTAGTTCTTAATTTCTAAAATTGTGGTTACGTAACGCACTACGCGCTACGCGTCTACAGTGTGCTACGACACGTAGCTTGATTACTTTGAGCACTGAATGAATGTTTTCAAAACACATATTAAGAACTTCCTACTTCTGTTTTTTGTCATTTTTCTTTTTGGAAATAAACAATTTATTTATTTATTTAGTTAGTTTTGGGTAAAAAAAATATTTGACCGCACGGAATCGCATTTTCCCGTAGTGCTATCCTTTTCTATCGCGCAAAAATATCTTTTTCACCTCTCCAGCACGAAAAGGATGCCTTTGGTCCCTGAAAACTCAAAGCAAAAACGCTTTTTGCTGCGAGCGTGAGAAAAAGTGATTCGAATTTCGAACACCACCTTTTGCGCGGCGCTGAAAAAAATATGGGCGATATTTCGTTCAGAAACTCATTTTGTCTTAGCGATTTAACTCATCGGCACAAAAAGTTGTCTGTTATTTAATGAGATTTAAGTTTATAAATTGTGCTATTGCATTTTGAAAGACGTAATATTTAAAATAACATGAATATCGCTTACTTAAAAATATCATGTTTGGTTTTCACTTAGGTTTCATAAAAATGACAAGCAGCGCAGTTTCCGAACACAACCTCTAAATTAAAAACATTATAATAAAAAACTATATTGTCTCCAAAGAGAATTTAATCAACTACGTTTTAACTTTTCTCGCTGGTCGAGGTGAAAAGTCGTATGTTTCACACGAGGGCAAAATATTTTTATGTCTCGTGCCTTTAAATCACTCACTGTGCTCAGTAGTCTATATTAGAATCACTCACTACGCTCGTGATTCAATTCTAGATTACTTCGCTAGTTCGTGATTTAAAGTCAGCACTCGTAGCAAAAAATAACTTTGCTCACTAGTTGAACAAATAACTATTGCTAGAGCGAAAAGAGAATACGAGTGGTACGGGAAAATGCGATCCTGTGCGGCCAAATATGGTTCAACCTTTTGTCTTATTTGTTAGACAATCATTAATGCACCCAGCTTAGTATTAACAACTTGCCCATCGTAGGTGAGATTCCACCGGTGCGCGCGGAAGGAGCAGTTTTGGTGCTTGCTGTTGATCAGCGACTCCGTGAACAGAAGGTATGCGCGACCGTGACTGCAGACCGCTTGCTGCAGCTCTGCACGTGGACGGTGACAACACAGACATTATTTTGAACAATATTTCACATAGATACGAAGCAGTTGGCTGAATGAAAAATAAATTAGTTATGAAATATTTTTCACTAAAAAGCTCTTTAATTGAAACGATAGAATAGCTTACTAGCTTGGAATTAATTTCATGTGCATTTTTTATAGTATACATATAACGTACTTAGTATGGCAACGACTAAACTAAATTATGACGTCATAATTTGCTATTTCAAACATTTTTTAGAACAAAATGTAGTTTTTGACATTTGACCTAAAGTAACTCCATAACCCAATTTATTTCTAAAACTGACAAAAAATCTACGCATTTTGAAAAGACAAATTGACGCAGTTTCATTAGAATGCTTATTTAAAAAAAAGTACTAACTTACTTTAGTTTTTACGAAGTAAACTTAATTTACGTAAGCTAGAGTAATAAATAATAATAATTATTCGATTTGTATGGGAATCCTAAAATGTATATGGTAGAACTATATATTTGATATGACGTCACCGAATAGCTCGCTCTCTTTCCTTCTGAAATCGATCATAGCCGGACGCAATACGCAATCAATAATATATTTAATTAATTTAAGATCAATTAACTGTGATGTACTTGTGAGAATTTATTATGGAAATAAATATCGTTCACAAGAAATCCGTTTGCTGTTGTTTGCTGTACTCCTCAACGCTCTCCCAACCACCACTACCTCTGCTGGCAAATTGAAGAATAATAACCCCTAGGAAGTATGATAACCCCTAATAACTAGGACAGTGGAAGTACCTATAAATAACTGTTTATTAACACAGGCTAAGCTAATATTGAATTAATGGTTAAACTCACTGGAAGGCGAGAAGGGGAACCAGCGGGTGAGGATAGAGTTGCTCTTATTGTAGCATCCTGGCTGCTTCATGCCGCCGTTAGGGTAGAAGTCTGCATGACCTGTAATGCGTTCATACTCTAATCATATATGAGAGCTCAGCACCAATGTTATACATAAATATTGTTCAAGCCCTGAACAAACCAGCAAGAAAATCGTTTATCGAAAAATAGACAACCAAGAAATAGACAAAAATTCTGTCGTTCGGAAATATGCTAGATACAACATAAAATAGGTATATTAAATTTTATCTTTACCAGTCGGATCTGGTAGGCCGAAGCCGATCTTGCTGAGCAGGCGACCGTTGGTGTGGATGACGTCCACGTAGTCTGCGTCGGATACGTCCAGCCGCTCCGTGTGGTTCGAGGTGCGGAAGCAGGGCTGCGCCGGATCCAGCCCTGACAAACAACTTACATTTACAATTTCTTTTTTCATCAGGTTCCGATAAAGTCAGAAGGGAAGGTTTTAGTGATGAGCGCTCCTGACTGCTTCTGCTAGGCCTAAAGCCAAACACTTGAGTGACGAAAATATATTTTATCCACAATTGATAAGCCCTTAGCTTCATTTCATCTGATGTTAAATGTTGATGCCGAAAAATGGAAGTGGGCTTACTTCCAAATGCAATGGAGAACTATTTCCACGCCGGGATACATCAGAATGCTTAGCACTCATGCTGGGCGGCAAAACTTAGATAATATTGTAGTAACTAGCCAGGCGGGCTCAGAAAATGCCTTACCATCAACCAAACCAAATCCAATAAAGTCCCCGTAGTAAAAGGAACCCTCGTTTGCGGTCAGACGACGCGACGGTATATTTATTGATTTAATTACCAACAAATAATTTACATAAATATTTATTTACCAGTAATCCTTGAAACACCGCCCAAATGATAGGACACGTAGGAGGAGATATGGGCCCCTAAACTGTGTCCCACAAAATGGAAGTCCTTGATCCTGGCTCCAGTAGCCGCTATCAACTGCCTTAGGAACCTGATTAAAGAAACACATGGTAAATCGTTCAAAGGCAACTATTATCATTGGACTTTTACGTCAATAAAGAGACGATTCAGTCAATGTTACGGATAAATTCTCCACAGACACTGCGCCGCCTGGGATAAAATTAACACAGGGTTGTCTGGGACCTGCAACGCCCTCTTCGCCTCAAAGGCAGAACCCGTAGGAACGATAAGTCGAAACTTGTGTGCCACAGGCTACAGGAACTCACCCAGTGACATCGGCGCCAACTCTGCGGGTGTTCGCGACGGCCCTCCAATACTTCCAGGTGTTCCCGCCGCCGCTCCAGTCCACTGCGATGACGTTTACGTCCGCCTACAGGTGAAAGATATTAGTCATAGTTATTCATATTTTATAGATCGGGACTCCTTACTGATTTCGGCATTCCCTGACGACGAAGATAGTAAACAGTATATATCGGCGGGGAAGTGGTAACAACTCCTAACTTACAAAGTTTAAAAAACTTAGTTAGAATATATTTCCAGCCAAAATTAATCAGGTTGTGATGGACCTTAATATAGAAGATATTTCCTCGGTGCCTAGCTACATCAATTTTGCGAATTTCAACTTAATTCATATACCAGTAGACGCGCAAATTCATTCTCTATCGAACTGCATTCATAAGTCGTTTTCGTAAAAAATGTAAGTTAGGAGTTGTTTGCACTTCCCCGTCGATACAATCTTCTTTCTTTATACGAGTACTTTCTCCGCTTGGCTACAAAGTTATAATTTTATGTTGAAGCATAACGTTTTAGTTCTTTCACGGAACGCCAAACCCACATAGTATCCCATTTATTATCCTAGTCGGTGGCGCAGCGGGTAGTGACTTCGTCCTCCTAACCAGAGGTCGTGGGTTTAAATCCTGGCCAGTGCACCAAAGAGTTTTTCAAAACTTACGTGCATTTTCATACCGGCTGCTTTAACGGTAAAGGAAAACATCGTGAGGAAACCTACACATCTGGTTTCTAGATGTGTACGATGGTCACGTTGCACACGTCCGTAAGTGTAAATCTAAATTCCATACACGTGACCGCGGGTGATGCTAAGTGCATCACTAAGCAACTGCCGTCTATACCTTGTGGATAGGACGGTTAAATGTGCCACACGATAAGAAGAAGATCCTATTTAAAGTCTGAAATAGAAAAAAAAAAGATTATCGACGACTATGTGAGTAGGGGACTGTCTGGACGGCGAAGCGAAGGAAATCTATAAATATAAACAGTAGTGTACCTGCTAGGTGCCAAAAGTATAGCCAATGTACTGCAGAATCATTTTTTTTCCAGATTCCCATACTAAATCTGAATTGTGAATCAAGAATTTGTATGGTAACTGAAAAAAAATTAAGGTCGAATTTTTTCCAATATTTTTCCTGCATTCTTTACTTCATTTTGAGTAACCCCTTAAAATTTCAAACGCACTTTTTTAACATCCTGCATAAATCCTGTATAATTCTTTACTTCATTTTGAGTTACCCCTTAAAATTCCAAACGCACTTTTTTAACATCCTGCATAAATCCTGTATAATTCTTTACTTCATTTTGAGTAACCCCTTAAAATTTCAAACGCACTTTTTTAACATTCTGTATAAATATTGGTACTTAGTTCTGTTCGAGAAAGTTCGTAGTGTCGGCCCTATGCACCCCTAGGTGTTACAGGACCTATAGAAGAAGAAGTTCTGTTCTAATAAGATTTAACTAAAACCAATTTTGCTAACAGAGACAAGACAAATCATATTTTTAGGCTAAAAGCTTGTCACAGTCACGTAGTTCATTTGTCATAATAAATCTCGTTTCGTTTCGCGAAAAAAAATTGCGGCACAGACATCATCGATCTTTTTTCAGTAAAATAAATAAAATTAAAGAATATAAGTAAGACTACGATGATTACGTTACTTTTTTGATGTAGGTGCACACATACAGACTACCTGACTTTGTTTTACAGCAAACCTACTTTGACGAAGATTGATTTTGGTTTAAATGTTTAACGCTTTACAGCTTATCAGATAATAATTAAATAACGGTTGAGGTACCAAAAGTGTTGTGTGCACAAAATTTTCCTTTCACCTTTTCTGTTTCAGAAAGTTAACCTTTATAAGACGAATTTAAAAGTTGTTAAGAAAGGAGATTTGGAAAAGGCTGTAGTAAATCTCACACATGACACCTAGAAGTGTACTTATATATCATACACACCCAATACAGGAAGGCTCTGGTCATGTCATGGACCCAAGACGCGTTGCTGTGGCTCATGAAGCCGTGGACTATCATTATCGTCTTCCGGCTCGGTTTGAAGTCCACCCACTCCAGCCCAAACTGATCGCCGGGGTAAACCTGAAATGCGTAAAACAGCGAGGTTTTTTAATTAACTAACAGAACTATTCAATCTGTGATTCGGCTGTCTTTAAGTATACTTTGAACTGTAATGTGTCTGAAAATACATGTAATAAATTTACATGTATTTTCAGACACATTACAGTTCAAAGTATACTTAATACTTAATAGTTCAAAGTAATAAATTTACATGTATTTTCAGACACATTACAGTTCAAAGTATACTTAAAGACAGCCGAATCACAGATTAGTTCTGTTAGTTAATTAAAAAAACCTCGTTGCTACTTATGCTCCACTGCAAATGCCGCCTAAGGGCTTACCAAATGTAAATTAAAAAAGTTTTCAAGTCGGGCCATGAGTATTTTAGTTTGAAATTCTATACTTTTATTACTTAGTCTTAGCAATATATTTCTCGAATGGTCTTATTGTAAAAGTAGCCCTAATCTCAGCTTTATAGATGCAAATTATTGCATTCTCGTTTAAACTTATTGTAATTTGATGATATATTTTTCCTATTGATATATTTAATTAGGCAGTATACATGCAAAGCTGCCTGTTGTAATCCAACAAAATTAAAATTTGATTATACATTGATGGTGTAATATCTACCTGCACTCTGTTAGGCTGGTCCCGCGATGAGAAGTAAAAATGCGTGTTAACTTTATCCGACGTATCAGGCCGCATGTTCAGCAGCCACGTCTGGACCTGCTTCATGATGGAGCCAAGTCCAAAACAGTCCACTGACATCGCCCCCGGGTTATTACTCTTGAGTGTGGTTGCCTATAATTTAATGCAGCTTTAATAAACTCATTTGTTTTAATATGGCAAACTGTTTACTTGTAAAAAAGGTTAATGCAAAAGTCCCAGTGCAAAACCAGGCAACAGCTGTATATGCCTTGAGGATATATTGATTAAATGTGCCAAGATATTGCGCTCCAGTTATATCGCCTTGGTATTAGTAACTTAATTAGTATACAGGGTTATTTTTGGATCTCCCACTAAAACTTCACAGTAGCTTCTACTCATAAAACTGAACAACTTTCCCCAAATAACCAATGGACAATTTGCAAAACAATTTTGGGCATCTCCATACAAAGCAGGCCGATCACGTGATCAAATAACATAGTATGAAAGGTCCAAAATTTTTTTTTGAGAATTGACCATTCGTTTCTGGGAAAAGTTGTTCAGTTTCATGAATAGAATCCCTGTGAAATTGTGGTGGAGGGTCCAAAAATAACCCTGTATTTATTGCAAAACATCTTGGTGACAATGAGGCATGAGGAACCATTTGTGTGATGTAGCCTTGGTCGAGAGTTACTGCACTTGTAATAAATAACATCTGTAACAAGTGTGAAACTGTGACGTGTTGTATTTGTTATCAATCATTCAATTACATAACGCTGTAAATTATGGAGTGGTAGTGATGTGATGATTGGGTAGTTAACTGCATCAAAAATAAATTATGAATTATTTTTCATTTAATAGCTCTTCAAAACGACAGAAAAACTTGAATTTCCTACACATTACATGTGTATTTTGTATTCATAATTTAATGTTACGAGTTTGAAAACGACTATACCAAAAATTATGATGTCATAAGTTGGTATTCTAAACATTTATAGAACAAAATATCGTTTTAGACATTTGATAAAAAGTTACTCAGATGACTAGCAGTCAACTACACTATTTATTTTACTAATTTATTCAACTACACGAGCTATCTCTTACAGAAAAGGAGATAATTAAAACAATATGTTTACATAGAAATGTAAATGAACTGTACGTGTTACTAATTACCACACATAATTTATATTTTATAAGTACGTAAATACGAGTATATAGCTATCTAGACTAACTTCTTGTACCCAGAATAACGTATGGTATAAACTAAATTGCATAGACATAATGCTGTGCAAGTGTGCATACTGCATACTGTCTCGTACACAGGATTTTCATTGCTCAACACAAATGAGCAATAACTATTACGCCTAATAAGTAGCAGAGAATAGGGTGAGTAAACAGACTCAAGTTGAATTAATAATAATCTGGGTTTGTATGGAAGGATGGGGATTTTTACGGTTCCGTAGTCAACAAGGAATTAATTAATTAACCCTACAGTTTCTTCATGTCCATCTGTCTGTCTATCTGTCTGTCCGCGGCTTAAGGTCAGAGACTATTAGTACTAGAGAGCTGTAATTTGGAACGGATATACTATATTAATCACGCCGAAAAAGTGGTAAACAAATATGTTGAAAAAAATTTTTTTTCAGGGTACACGTAAAGTGGGGATGTTTTTTTTTTACTCGACTATCCCATGGTGTGGGGTGTCGTTAGACAGTTCTTTCAAAAATATTATGGGTTTGTGAAAACCATTTTTCGATTCAGGGACCCGTTATCGAAATATTAAGTTTAAAGTGCAAATGTTAAAGTCATGCGTCCTTCACGGCACAGTAGTATTTATAACGAAGTTAAAAGGAAAACTATCACAGCTAAGTATGCTTCACAAGTTAACGCGAGTAGACTACTTTGATGAAGTTGTACTACGGAACACTGCACTGTGCATGGCCCGGCACGTACTTGACCGCTTTTTTAAAACAGAATTGATCTGCAATATATCTCAACCTACTTCAATATCAGCATAATCGGCGGATCCATCCGGCCTTCTCGTGGTGTGAACTTCGTTTTGGATCCGCACGAACTCTTCCAAGTCTTCAGGACTGATGTGATTCTCCACTGAAAACAAACTCAAACAGTTTTATAACAAGAAATCGAAAAATGCATGTATGGGTAAAATCAGAACTAATTTCTAAGAGGCGAATTAATGTTATGTAGGTATATCCTCTTTTTAACCGACTTCAAAAAAAGGAGGAGGTTCTCAATTCGTCGGAATCTTTTTTTTTATGTATGTTCACCGATTACTCGAAGACGCCTGAACCGATTTGGGAAAATTCTTTTTTTGTTTAAAAGGGTTATACTTCACAGGTGGTCCCATATAAATTTTATCGAAATCGATTCAGCAGTTTTTGAGAAAATCAACAAAAACATAGCAAAATTGGAGTTGTTGCGATTGAAGTAGATTGTTTTTAACGTATTCAGCGTGGTCAATTATTTATATAATAATATAAGTACTGAGTCATTCCTAAACACTGTTTGATGTTATAATGAATATATTTGTTTATATTTCGTCTGTGGTGATAATTATGATGATGATATCTAATTCCGCAACCAAATTCATTTTACTAAACCCGATGACACTAGGTGATTAGAATAAATCTAGCGACGCCTCACATTACAAAATCCATGACGCTGTTAAAACTACAGACACCTAAAGATCATCTGAAAAATACGATACGAAAAGGTCATCTGATAAATAGAATACATCTGAAAAACATTGCCCCGTCTAATTCTGGAACAGTCGGGTCATAACCCAACTAATTTAACAAAAGATTTAAAGCCCGACGGCGTATCCTAATATTAATCTGGAGATTAAGACGAGACTAGGTAAATGTTGTTTGTAACGCATTCGAAAATCCATCCACATACATTCGGTAATAATGAAACGCACATACTTTTACATACCTAAACACATTCGAATAATATGACCTTCTGCTTCCGCAGTCGGTTAAAAAGCGCCCTTATTACACGACTGCCCCAAAAAAGAAGTGTAATGTTTTAGGGTTTATTAGTCCAGTCAATCTACGAATTTTTGTATGGAGCAGGTTGCATTTAATGCACTTTGGGTGAAAACTTAGAATATGTTACTTAAATAGTTCCAAAATGAAAATTCACGAAAATCTCTTATGAGTATTTGATAAATTTTCAGTAATTAGCCCCTAAAGAAACAAAATTAAATTTAAGCGTGAACAAAAAATAGAAAACTGGTGATTTTTTACATGAGGGCTTCTTATAAGACGTTTTATTTATATTTATAATCGTCCCCGATCGAGATCAAAACATTGAGTAGATATTGAATATAATATATTAAAAAAATTATAACTTGAAAAGAAATACTGCAAGGTGAGTGATATTTTGTATTAGGGGGTTATTAACCACTGTCAATAACCATGAGAATTATCTCCAAGGTGACTTGGTTATTTATTTTTTTATTAAGTTTTTTTCGATTTTAACCCTTGCACACTAAAGACACTAGGAATATTTTTATGAAATCTAATAGTAATATTTTTTTTAAACTAAGACTACAAAAAATCCCCGGTCAAGCTTTTACACATTTTCTGTAATAATCTAATAACAATTATAATTCGCGAGCGGGCTGAGCGGGGGGCGCGGGCGGGGGAATGCGGCATGCGCGGCGCCCGCGCCACCCCGCGAGTTCTTTCTTCTAGTCTAGCTTAGCTGGGGATTTAGTGCAACATGTTGTATGAGAACTGTTTTTAATTTTGGATGTTGAATGTTTCTAGCTCTCTCTTTTCTTTTCGTGTGGCACGTTTGTATAGATGGCGGTTGCCTGATCTTCCACTTAGCATCATTCACGGTCACGTGTCTACCTGTTGGGTTTTGTGTGTGTTATCAAGGATTTAAACTTGGTATAATATTTGTTCTTTAGGTGGTCTTGAGTGTTAGCCCGGGAGGCATCGGGAGGCATCACAAAGGTGGCGAGGGAAGACGGGGAAAGTTCGATTCGGCCGCGTTTTTCTTTCGAGCTTATGTCTCCATAACTATATGTACTGGGGCAATTGTGATAATTATAATTTACGGATAATTAAAGGAATACCAATTCATTTGGAACAAATAATTGCTTCCATCGCAAGAAAAAAAATTGGCTATGGAGGGTAGATGTAAGGAGATCTATCTTTGTGTACAAAAGTGTCCGTCAAAACGCGTTAAGTTAGGGTGCTGTTATTGTATAAAAAGCGGTCAAGTGCGTGTCGGGCTACACGCAGTGTAGGGTTTCGTATTACTTCGATAGACACTGCTTCAAGGGGAAAACCTCCCGTCTTACAAAACTGACTACTACCCGTAAACTTGTAAAGCCTATTTAGCTGTGATAGTTTTCCTTTTAACTTCGTTAAATCTACTACTGCCGTGAATTTTTCACATTTCTAGAAATAACCGTTTAGTTGGCAGGGGGGGGGACACACATGACTTTAACAAAAAATTGCACTTTAAAGCTTAATATTTCGAAAACGGATCCATGAATCGAAAAATAGTTTTCACAAACCCACAATATCTTTAAAAGACCTATTCAACGATACCCCACACCATAGGATAGTCGAGAGAAAAAAAACATCGCCACATCACGTGTAGGGGATGTACTCTGAAAAATATTTTTTTCAAGATTTTATTTTACCACTTTGTCAGCGTAGGACATAGGCCTCCCCCAAAGATTTCCACACCGACCGGTCCTGTGCGGTTCGCATCCAGCAGCTTCCCGCAACCTTCACCAGGTCGTCGGTCCACCGAGTCAGAGGCCTGCCCATGCTGCGTCTTCCGGTGCGCGGTCGTCACTCGAGAACTTTACTGCCCCAACGGCCATCTGTTCTACGAGCTATGTGCCCTGCCCACTGCCACTTAAGTCTAGCGATTCCGAGAGCTATGTCAGTAACTTTACGTATCTCCTCTTTTCTGGGAATCCTCATTCGATCACGTAGGGAAACACCAAGAATAGCACGTTGCATCGCCCTTTGGGTGACTTTGAGTCTTCTGTACACTCAACGTTTCAGGAAATGCTTGCGAAGCGAGAAGAAACATTGAGTTCAAAAGAAACTCACTTCAACACAGATTTTTTTAACACTTAATTTTTATTAAAATTCATGTCAACAATAAAATTATGAGCTGGAAGATCCATACACGGTTTGAGATATTTATTTCTCAAAAATAATTATAAATTCACTTAACTTAAGAAATGCAATATAAGAGCTTAAATTATTTATAATCGTGAAGAAAAATATTATTAACATCAAACACAAGTAATCCGTCGGTACTTTGGAATACAAATCTGATCCATACATGACTTGTTTAATAAAAGCAATGGATAGGATCTACTATATTGCCATGATTGGGTATGACCAAAAGTAAAAAATAATACATTTAAGCTTTATGTTAATTTTAGTAAATATACTTTATATGAGAAGCGGTCGTAGCTCAGGGCGGCTTGCGTGGTCGCGTCGATCACGCAGGTTAACTGACTACAGACACGGTCATAACCTGGATGGGTATGACTATTAGTGGCATTTATTTCGACCGTTTCCGTGCTTCGCAAGGCACGCTAAGCCGTTGGTGCCCACTGCTATCGCTAGGTGGCAGTCGTTAAGCCATGTTGGAGGCCTTTTCTTCCTCGTCGTATCCTCATGTCTGAGGGACGTGACCATCATGGGTCACACGTGACACCACAGCTCTCCAGGCCGCTCGGTCTTGAGCACGGTGAATGTTGGCCTGCAGTGTCATCCCGGTGACTTCTTTGATCGCATCAGTCCATCGCCTAGGCATGCGTACTCTACTCCTCTTTCCTTCCATACGGCCAGTTATTATTAGCTTTTCCAAGCTGTCTAGTCTATTTCTGACCGTGTGTCCGAAGAATTTTAGAACTCGCTGCATGCAGATGGTGGAGAGCCTCGTTTAGATGTTGAGTTCCTTCAAGATAGACTCATTTGTACGACGCTCAGTCCATGATATTCGGAGCATTCTGCGCCAGCACCACATTTCGAATGCATCTATCCTGCAACGGGTTCGGGCTTTTATGGTCCAGGTTTCCGAAGCATACAAGAATATTGAGAAGATAAGATTCCGCATGAGTTTGATCTTGGTTTTGCGGTTGATGCCTCTATTCCTCCATATCTTCTCAAGCCTCTTTACCGCTGCCTTGGCCATCTGGTCTACACTACATCAAGGTCACTCAGTTCATTAGTTCGCGCCATGACACTTCAACGAACATTAACTTAGTTTTGCTTCTGTTGATAAGAAGCCCATATTCCTTGCTGATGCTTTCAATTCTCACGAGGAGTTCAGACAGTTCAGACTCGGAGGCGCCTATGATTGTGGTGTCGTCTGCAAACCGTAGATTGTTCAGAAGGTATCCACCAATGCAAATACCTCCCTCCCAACCTTCTAAAACTCGTCTCATTATGTGTTCACCGATGAGATTGAACAGTTGCGGTGACAGGATACATCCTTGACGTACTCCTCTTTCAGCTTTAAAGGGTTGTGACACGCTTTCCTCCAGTCTTACTCTTGAATTACTGCTCAGATACAGGCTTCGTACAAGAAAGGTTATGGTGTGGTATGCCCATTTCACTCATAACGCTGAACATTTTCTTCCAGTCAATGCGGAGGCCTTATAGGCGGCTTGAAATTTTCTGACACTGGGGTTGGCTACTAGCCCCACAACCTCCAGCAATCCGGACTTGGCCCCCGTGTATGGAGTATGGCCTAACCTTCCCGAGTTATGGGAAGAGACCCGTGCCCCTGCAGTGGGGACGTAATGGGTTGTTAGCATACTTTATGATGCCACATAAATAACATCCCAAAAGGCATCTTTATACACTTCCGTAGTCCGTACTAACAACTAATAATAATAATATCCGGGACAAATCACACACGGTCATCTGGCCCCAAACTAGGATTCCCTGTATCTTGGGAACTAGAGACTGATATACATACACATATACATTTTATTTTAACTGACGGTAAACTTTTCAACATAGACCGAATGAAGGCACGTAACAAAGTTTTATGCGATATAGTTACAGCAATAAGGTACGTGGATAACTTATATTTTACAGCGGAATCCGCTAATATCTCTGTAAAAAATGATGACCAGTTTTGACGAGTCATTAAAAAAGATTGAGTACTGACAGTGTAAGCAAGATCGATGTTATATATGTTGCGACACAACTGAACAATCCAACTCCACATGTATCTCGGTTAGAATGTCATGAAGCATGTGGAGAAGTTTAAGTATTTGGGAAGTGCAATAACATTAAAATGTGTCCTCGACCCTGAGATCATTGGGATTGGCTCAGCTTTAGCAGTTTTTGTAGAGCTACATTCTTCCGGTCGCATAATATTAGCTGCTAAGATCTCAGTGTACATGTCCAAAGTAATTCCAAACACATATACATTTTATTTTAACTGACGGTAAACTTTTCAACCTAGACCGAATGAAGGCACGTAACAAAGTTTTATGCGATATAGTTACAGCAATAAGGTACGTGGATAACTTATATTTTACAGCGGAATCCGCTAATATCTCTGTAAAAAATGATGACCAGTTTTGACGAGTCATTAAAAAAGATTGAGTACTGACAGTAAGCAAGATCGATGTTATATATGTTGCGACACAACTGAACAATCCAACTCCACATGTATCTCGGTTAGAATGTCATGAAGCATGTGGAGAAGTTTAAGTATTTGGGAAGTGCAATAACATTAAAATGTGTCCTCGACCCTGAGATCATTGGGATTGGCTCAGCTTTAGCAGTTTTTGTAGAGCTACATTCTTCCGGTCGCATAATATTAGCTGCTAAGATCTCAGTGTACATGTCCAAAGTAACTCCAAACCTCCTCAATTCAGGGAGACATAGTGTTTATACATTATAGCTCTATATAGAGCTACGACAGGTATAGATCGATGGTTTCATCTTGGTAAAAATATTACGAAATAGCCTATCGTAAGGTCGTTTGTTTCGTCATAGCTATGTCGGCGCCCCTCCCTTATGACCCCTTTTTTATGACTGGATATTTGATGATCTACGAATCGAGATGAAAATATTGATACTTGTTGTAGCTATATAGGAACCAGAGAACCGAACTCGATAAATAGAGCACTTTTGTTATTTTCGCAACCAGTCTAATAGGAAAGAAATATGCTGCCTCGATAGATTTCACATGCAGTGCCTCCGCCTCCGTGATATCATGAACATCGACTGGTCCAACCACGTAAGATATACAGAGTTTCTACACCGTGCAAACGTATACGGAATTGAGGCGTACCTTAAGCGAAGAAAATTACGTTGGTGTGGTCATGTGACTCGTATGCTGGGTTGCTAAACGTGTCGGTTACTGAGAGCTTCAAGAGGGCAAGCGCAAGCAAAGTGGACAGCTATTGCGGTATAATAACGCCGCCCCCGTGATGCCTCCCGATGCCTCCCGGGCTTATTCCATTTAAGACCACCTAAGGAACAACTATGCCAAGTTTGAGGTCTTGATTCTTGATCCAAAATTACGGTAAATCGCAACGATGATATGTCGCATCTAGCTCGCGAAGTTTAGGGTAAATACCTACCAATTTTTACTTCATAAGAACAGGCCCATGGGCATTGGAAGTGGGGTTGCTTTGGCAGGCTCATGGAAAGTCATGGAAAAATGGCAATGACACTCATGCGATGACAATATAATTATTATATATAATTTTTGGAGTTAAATGTTCATCGAATCAATAGGACAAAGTTTCTTCTATTGAATTGAATTTACAGTAGGTACATCTATGTGGTAAATCAGTAGGAAGGTAGTACTATGAATACGTTTGGATGCCCACAATCCAATGAGTATGACACAATTATTAAATAATTACTACCTACCTATCATATTGTGCATTTTATCACATTTGCGTTTCGCACTATTCATCTAGCTATCCGCGCACTTGTCTTTTTCGCGCCCAATAGCTCCGTCTCTGTCGCACACTGGCTATGCGTACGTGCCAGTTCATGCGCCTTTTCGGCGTTTGAAATTTAATTATAATGTCTAATACATTTTAGTTAAAATGCGGTTTTAGAAGAAACCTCTTTGTTTGTACAAGGGACGATGATGATTTCCAATAGATAATATTAGTGTTACGGCACAGCCAAGAAAATATTTCTAGTGTCTTTAATGTGTAATACAGAAATCTTAAAAAAATCGTTTTTAACTGGGTTCTGAAATAGTCACATAGGTGAAAACTTAACACATGTTCAAGCCTTACAATTAGACTTAAAAAACATAAAAATCTCCGATGGCTCCATTTTGTAAGTATTATTTTTCACGCAATAATATAAAAAATATCGTAATATTAAGAATTTATTGCTTTAAACTAGAGACAACTTAAGTACCATATTTATAAGGTAACTATAGTTATAAATCTCAGTTTTCACCAAAAGTGCATTTATTGTTTGGCGAATACAAGTTAAAAGGCGTCTTTAGGTATTTCTAAGGGTTGAACGTCCTTACAATCACAAAATTACCACGGATGCTTAGTAAAACACCAATTCTTTTATTTCCAAACCATTTTAGTCAGGTGTCTTTAATGCGACCTCAAATCTTTTATTTACTGGACTATTATGTAATGTTCATGTATATGTGTGTGTAAGCGGGTGAGTTTCTCTAGTGCATCGTAACTTTTAAACATCTGAACCAATACAGATGTTTTAGTAGGTATCATTAGATCCATCGTGATAGCCCGAATAACATAGTCTAGGTTTTGTTTTTATAGTAACATTTTAGATCTTGTCACGATTCATGTATTTTAATTTTTAAACTTATCGTCTGTTATTTCAACGTCACCCATAACTCTACTTTCAGTCAAACGAGAGCACAAAGCCTAGACTAGGTACCTACAACTTATCCGGATATGTCTGAGGTAAACTGAGACTTTATGCTATTTTATTTTATTACGCATGTATGAAGAACGCTTCATACATGCGCAATTTATTGAAATCGCATAATATAATAGCAATCAAAAGGTTGCGGACTCTTATAAGGTATCATCTCAAGGTCGTTACCTTGCAACGCCCCAAAAATGAAATATTTTTAGTAGTATGTCGCCAAGGCAACCGGCAAACTGCCCTGACCTCAGGTAACCACGAAATGGCACATGCACAAGTCAAAGTGAAAATTACATTCAGAGCTGTTCAGTTATGACACGAAATAGATAATCCTGTGCATTTGAATTATTAACGAGTATAAAATATCAAAATATTGATCTTTAATTAGTGTCATACATAATCCATAAGATAACATTGAAAATATGTCAGTTAGCATCTGTTGAGTATAAAAGTGACAAAGAGTTGTGAAGTGCGTAAAAAATAAACAACAAAAGTCGTTGAAACCGTTGAAAATAGGGAATTGGGTCAAAGTCAAGCAATTAAACCACAAATGTAATCAAGATAGTGAGTTGACATCGATGAGTACGTAATGATGCACCCTAGCATGTGATAAGGATTACCAGAAAAGTATATTAGAATTAGAACTACCCTCAAGATCATTTTTAAATAGATAAATAAAACAAGTGTACTTGACAAAATCTAAATAATTGATTAATCTACTCACGTTCATCCGTAGTAACCCAAGGACGGTAAGCAATAATTATATCAATAAAGAACACACAGAATACAATGGTCAGATATAATGGGTGAGCGTTCGCGAACCCAACCATTTTGCATTATTTAATTTTTCATAAAAAACAAAACAAACTTTCCTTTATATGCCAGCATTAGTAAAAAAAACTGTTTTACTACAAAAGAGATTACACGTCACAAAAGCCGGCCTGGAGACGGGTCAGCTGACTGTGATACGGCCCTGCCGCTTTGTTACTGACATTGATCGTCAATGTTCAGCTAAAGTCTAAAGGTACCCTACATTATCCTCATCGCAAATATAAACATATTGTAGGTAGGTATGTAGGATGCGGTAACGAGATAACCGTTATCAACAGCAAGCATGGATTGACGTGTTTTGCAACATTTTCATTTTGTTTTTTTCCCATAAAATTATGTACAATAGCAATAGTAACTTAAACTTGAGCAAATCATTCACTGCTTATTTTTTTTTACAAGTAAGTTTGTGTAAATGCTCATTATTTTTATTCTGTTAAAAGGCGTATAAGAACTTATACATTGGATTACGATATGAGTGCGACATAATAATATAACCTATAAATATGTAGTTATATACATATAATATAAAGACGATGAACTTTTAAAGAACTGTAAAGGTATTTTGATAGAAAACTTTACCAAAACTTTTAAATTTCACGCCTACCTCTCCAGCACGCGCGGCAAATAGACGCTATCTCTATTTGTTACTAGCGTGGAAAAGGGATAGCGGTTTTTGCAGTGTTGCCTGCATAAATAACATGTGATCGACAACTTTTAGAAGAATAGTTGCTGCAATGCAAATTCGTCTACATAAAAATAACAATTCAACATCACATCAACATTACTAATAATGCGCTAATAATAATAATTCTTACGTATTTTTTACTATAAAATACTTTTTGGTGTAGCAGTAAATCCTATTTGATTGCAGTAGTAGAAATTTTACGAAGTGCTTGGAGACCCTGCAGATGTAGTAGAATATACTTCACTGTGATTGGCCCATATGATTCAAACATGAAAACCGTTCAAAATTCAACAGCTTTCAAAAATAGTTCAATCAAACGTCCAACCGTTTGAAATCTTCTTTGTGAATTTACCAATATTAGAAATCAGCAACAAACTAAATATTCACTAATTTCGTTTTTATATAAGGTAGTTTATAATGGCGTCCATCAAAGAAGATGAAAAGAAAGAAATTCCCGAAATCATACGTGATCCTCAAACAAATAGCACCTACCAGAGGTTAAGGTTTTTTGGGAAGGTGAGTGGTATTTTTGATTGTTTACTCCTTTACAAATAGTTTATAGTCCTTTCAGTTTAGGCAACCGCTTGCCTGCCTTACTGCCAAAATTTTAAAACTGCAGTGAATGCACCTGTTGCTGTTGCCGTTTGTGCATAAAATCAAAGAGACCGTTATTAGTGCAGCCTGCATTTTACCCGAGTACAACCTGCACCTCGCTATGCAGTTGTTGTCTCACATGATAGCCAAAACATATATCTTCAAAATTGTGTCTGTTGCATTTAAAAATTCAGGCCATTTTGTCTTTTCATCCCAAATGCCATTTGTTCATTCATACTTGTAACATTTTGTCCATAATATTAGGTTATGAATGAACTATAAACAATATAAAAACATCGTCCTCATCTCCTTTCCTTTGTACACAGGGTGGCTTTGCAAAATGCTACGAGATTCAGGACTTAGCCACCAACCAGATATATGCTGGGAAAATTGTCTCCAAGAAGCTAATGGTGAAATCGAGCCAGAAAGAGAAGATGGCCCAGGAGATCTCCATCCACCGATCGCTGCATCACAAACATGTTGTCGGGTTTCACAGCTTCTTCGAGGACTCACTCAACATTTATATCATACTTGAACTGTGTAAACGGAGGGTGAGTATTGTGGCTTTATCAAGTTCTTGTAGTAGTGCAGCCTAATGAACTACTCTATAATTATGCCTAAATATTGTCAAAGTTTTTGAACCTCATGTTTTTATTGTAAGAACAATATATTCTGGGAGAGGCCTACGTTCAGCAGCATCTTCCACCTGTGAAACTTATGTAAGGTGGTATTAACAATGGAGCTTCTTAGAGTCTAATCTTGTGAAGCATGCAATTCTATTGGGATTATTTCAATATGAGATATTGAATCAGTTCATATGACAATAGAGAAAAAATGGAAATGTACTCTGTATTTTTTTTTTTCTTTAAAACTGTTTTATTATTTCAAATGAAATATAGGGTAAGAGGTATCTTTATTAATTCACTGGCATTTTAAAAAATGAATCTTCTACTCGTAAATGAAAATCAATTGGGTTTCATGATTTGACCATAATTTTATTATTTCATCAATTTCAGAAGTAGAAGCCTTAATATGTTGAAATTAAATGAATGGAAATTTAAAGGAGGCAGATGGCAAACAAACATATATTAGCATAGAAAAAAATGGCATTAACTTATGTTTTTTTTAATATATAAATAAAAGCTTATATTTTAATAAAAATATGTGTAAGATGTTTTAAAGATTCTGCTAACTCTTAAGATGAATCTTCATAGTATTCATGGCAGAGCTGTGATTGTTGGTATTTGAACAATTATTGGTGGTGTTTTGCAGTACAGCTACTAACTATTGTTGGCCTGCAGTCATTCCAGACAGTTGAAGAAGCTGTATATTTGATTACTTTAAGAAAAAAAAAACATAATACCCTGATCTAACCACTATTATCTATAATATGCAGTGTTTCTACTATAATAATGAAAATTTCTTGTTATTTAATTCTATGGTCTTCATCATCATCAGCCGAAAGACGTCCACTACTGGACAAAGGCCTCTCCCAAGGATTTCTACACCGACGTGGTCTTTATACTAAAAAGAACATGTAAACCTGAGGATGGTCTTCTTACTAAAATAATTGACACAATGAATTACAGGAATGCTCCATAATTTTTGGCTTGATCTATCACTAATGGACTAAGTATTTTTTTTTTTGCACACAGTCAATGATGGAACTGCACAAACGTAGAAAAGCTATCACAGAGCCGGAGACCCGGTTCTACATGCACCAGATCCTACTTGGGGTGCAATACCTACACAGCAAACGCATCATTCATCGGGACCTCAAGCTGGGGAACTTGTTCCTTGACGATGACCTTCATGTCAAGATTGGAGACTTTGGTCTCGCTGCTAGAATTGAATATGAAGGTGAAAATTTTCTCCAAACTGTTTCTTTCATAGTACCTTTAAGGTACAAGGCCCGCCGCAGAGTGGCCGCGCTCGGAATGGCTTTCATAGAGATTCATAGAAACCAGTAGTGTAACTTGCGGTCGGTAAGTGCAGTCTGCTGCCTGCAGCCGATCTTATACCTTAATAGTTACACTAAAATACAACTTATCCTATATTTATGTATTTGTTACTTTACAAATAACAAATTAAAAAGACGAATGAATTTATAGTGGTATTTAGTTAATTTTAAAATTGGTTTTCATTTCTATTACTTTTCTCCATAAAACACACAACACCAAAAAAACAAATCAATATATATTCAGGGGAAAAGAAGCAGACCCTCTGCGGGACCCCAAACTACATAGCCCCAGAGATCCTGACGAAGAAGGGCCACTCCTTCGAGGTGGATATCTGGAGCTTGGGCTGCATCATGTACACGCTGCTCGTTGGCAAGCCGCCGTTTGAGACGTCCACGCTCAAGGATACTTACAAGAGAATCAAGCAGTGCGAATATAGGTAAGTATGTATTAATAAAATCATCCTGGGATCATATCGTCCCTTGCACGACTAACACTCCTATCTCATTTTTCTCAAGTTCTTATCATCAAGAACAATCATATTTCAATTAGTAAAATTCCAAACTCAAATAATCAAAAATCTGAGATAGGAGAGTTAGTCGTGCGAGGGATGATATAAGCCAAAGTTCCAGTGTTTGGTCTTATAAGCGTGTGCTCAGTATAGGTATGTACAACAATATGCATTTATTCAGACCAACATAATATATGTAATATAGTTGTGACAAAGTTTACCTATTTGTTGAAGTATGTAATTCCCACTATTCATGACATCTTCTAAATTATGAGGTGCATAATGAACAGAACATTAGAACTAGGAACTCAACGTATGCAACAGTATTCTTATTAAAACACTGTCTATCAATCAATTGGATTCCGTCCTATCCAAAATCCCTATTAATAAAGTTCCTCTCACTTAACCACGTTTACCCAGTGATGGAACAAGTAAATAAATATTTTCTAAAGGTGAGAACGCACTAGGCGGAACTGCACTGTAGAGAACGACGCGGCCAAGAATTTTGTATGAAATTGCGATATCGAGTCGCGTGGTTCCGCTGCCGCGCAGTGCGGTATAGATCGTATGATTTCATAGAAAGAATATTTGAGCGTGCCGTGTCGCATCGCTCCGCTGCAGTGCAGTTCAGCCTACTGCGTTCTCCCCTTAACAGTAGTATGGTTTGTTCCACAACCAGCGACGGCGTGCAGCTCGCGTTGCGCGTCTGTTGCGCGGGCCCGTGGCGTAGGTTGTGCGCGCACTATGCGCAGGCGCTGGTCGAGGATAGCACGCTGGCCAACCAGCCCAGGTGGATATGCGCTTCTTGTGGTGACGGGACGGAGCGAGATCGTGCTTACTTGTGCTAACATGTCCACGTATTTGAGTATGGAACGTCATGGTCCTTTGTGATACCTACCACTGTTTAGTGTGACTGGGCAGTAATCAGTGTGTCATTTATGCCGTCGACTCATTTCATTACTTATCGTGTCTCAAAGCTGAAACATAATGGGTTTTAAAGACGTTTTCATTAGTATTATGCAGAATAAAATCTAATGTCCAAAAAGTATCTGAAACAAAAAACTGCGATCAAATCAAGCTACGTATTTTACTTGTAATATATCACATTCAAACTGCTCCCATTATTAAATACCCCATATTGACATTGTCTTGCAGTCATCTGTTACGTCTGCAATAATTACAAAACTGTCGTTTATCAGACCTTCATTAACTTCGGGTACATTTCAGGGTCCCTCTGTCGTCACTGAGACCTTCATTAACTTCGTGTATATTTCAGGATCCCCTCCTCCCTGCGCAAGCCAGCGGCCGCCATGATCGTGCTGCAGCTGCGCTCGAACCCCGCCCAGCGGCCATCGGTGGACAAACTGCTACAGCACGAGTTCTTCTCGTCGGGCATCATGCCGGCAGCACTGCCGCTGTCTTGCCTCACCACGGCGCCGAGAACCGACCAGCTCGAGGGAATAGTCAACCGACGACCGCTGAACGAGCTCAATAGTAACGGTCAGTGAGAGCTTTTCTCTTGTTAATAAGGTTCAAAATAGCTGCGAAACTTACGTGAGTTCTTTTGATAGGACAACATTAAACTTCCTAATGACTGCAATAAATTGTCACCCCCTACAGTATCCCAAGAGCAGCTGTCAATAACCCATTTCATTTCCACTGCACGGGCACGGGTCTCTTCCCATACATCGGGAAGGTTAGGCCATACTCCACACAATAGCCCTACAACCTCCACCAATTCAGACTTGGTTCCCCAGAGTAGCTAATTGGAACCAAATTCCTTGTCGCAATGATCTGTTAGCAGTTCCTACGTATAAATAATGTATTAGCGTGACGATAACTCGTGTGGTGTGGCAGAGCACGCGATGGCGGTGGACTCGCCGGTGAAGAACGCGCTCCCGGCGGAACCGCGCGCCGTTGAGCCCAACTCGCACCGCCAGAACCTGGTGGCGCTGCGGGACCAGCTGGCGCGCCTGCTCGCCAACAAGGTATTGTATCACGCCACGTTCCCTCTGTCTTGGCAGAAAAGAAAAGGAAGTCAAAAGATAAACGGTTTTTTTATGCTAGGCCCCACTGAATAATTACAAATTTATTGTGCATGCATTTCAAATTAAAATTCAATTTCAAACATTTTTAGAACATATTGTTGTCATTGACATTTGATAACAAGTAACTCTAGTCAACATTCCTAGTCATATGACATATTATGTAGGTCATCAGCACAGGAAAACTGGAACTAGGTATATTATTCAAGCCTTGGTAGTGGCCATCACACGGCGCGAAGTTATAGACTCCATTATCATCAGAAAATGAATATTGTACTCGTTCTCACAATATTGTACATACTCGCAAGCAACTTAATATTATACTGCATTTACAGCTTATGTGCCGCCCTGAAGCGCTGACAGACGAGCTCAGCGACCCGGCGGCGCAGCCCCTAGTGTGGGTCGGCAAGTGGGTGGACTACAGCGACAAGTACGGCTTCGGCTATCAGCTGTGCGACGAGAGCGTCGGCGTCATGTTCAACGACACCACTAAACTCATCATGCTGGCTAACGGATTGTAAGTCTCCTTTTTCATCTTTATAAAACAAATCCTAAGAAAAAGTTTGCAGCCTATTGCAGGCAGCAACAAACGAATAAATAGTAACTAAAGAGTGTTTTGCCAGTGAGGAGTTTTATAGAGCAAAAATATTTAGATATTAGGTAAAGAGATTTTATACTTATTGTTTCAACAGTCTTGGTTAATTTTATTTTTTTGGTCAAACTTCTCTGAAATCCTGAGAAAAAGTTTGCAGCCAGCTATAAAAAATTAACGAAAACTAAAGGAGTGTTTTGCCAGTAAGGAGTTTAGGAATTATAGAGCTACTTATCTACTTATTTTTTCAAGTCATTTTTAAAAAAATATATTTTTTTATCTATCAAAGTCCTCTAGCTGTCTTCACAGTTGTTCTTCATAATGCGTGAATCTATCCCCTGTTTGACAATGAACCGTCTGCCCTCAGGAACGTGCACTACATCAACCGGCAGGGCCAGGAGCAGTACATGACGATGCGCGAGTACCCGCCCGAGTTGGACAAGAAGATGAAACTGCTCACCTACTTTAGGAGATACATGTCCGAGCATCTTATGAAAGCTGGTATGTGAACAAAGTATTTTTCTGTTGATCTCGCCCATTGCAACTCCTTATGCAGTCATCATCAGTGCTGCATACATACTGCGTTGTCTAACAAGTTAAGGCAGTTTACCGCGGCGTCTTCACTACTTAAATATAAAAAAGTACTCCAAGTTGCTATCTTAAGTTGCTTCACTATCCACTAGCAAACATCAAAAGGTTAAGGTTCTACAAAACTAACGTTCACAGGAGCATCAGTGCCAGTAAGAGAAAGCGACGGCCTATCGCGACTGCCGCACTTGCACCAGTGGTTCAGAACGACGCTCGCTGTCATCATGTACCTCACAAACGGAACTTTACAGGTACAGTCATGCTACTTACAAACAAGTTCAAGTATTTTTACTTTCTTGCTGAAAACTTTTCATACGTAAAGTCCAATCTGTGCTGTCAGTGTGAACATAATACTCATTGGATTTTAAAACTCTATCTTCAACATGAACTTTTTACTTACAGATAAACTTCCAAGACCACACAAAGATAATACTGTGTCCGCTCATGCAAGCAGTAACATACATAGATGTTGAAAAGAACTTCAGAACATTCCGATTCACCACCATCGAGGAGCATGGCTGTGATAAGAAACTGTACACAAACCTTATGTATGCTCTTGAGAAACTAAATAGTGTGCTGGCGAATAAACTGTGCTAGCCTCCGACGTGCCTTAGTATGACTTAGCTGTGACTGGAAACAGTACATTAATTTAGTAATTAAATGAATTGTTTGCACTCGTCCGTGTGTAGGACTAGCTGGCTGTTGAGAGGTATTCTGTAGTTAGTATGGGCGGGGAGACATCAATGCTCTTTTATTTAATCTCTAGTTTTAGATAATATTTGTGATTAGTTTGGCCTTAACATCGGACAGGTCAATCACAAAGAATCAATTTTTGGTATATTTTTTACTCAGTACTTGGATATTAGTTTAATTTCCCTAAAGCCATTAATTTATTAATTGTGTACTAAAAACCACTCTGAGAAAATATGTGGTGGTCTGTTAACTATCAAGTAGCATTTGATAAAACAAATTCTAATCATATGGATTTATACTCATTCAACACACTCCATTTGACATGGGACTTACCTGTGCCTTAATTAAGGTTAAATTTTAGTTTGACTCTTGGTTATTTTTAATGTAAGAGAGTAACGCACCATGACTGAGGGGCCGGGTGTGAACTTCGTTTGGAGTCTTTTATTTCGTTTTATAGCTATATTTTTATATGTTTCTGTGCTTCAGTTACATCGGAAACTATATTATATGTCATGTATATTAATACAAAATTACTGATTCAAACTAATGAAGAGATGTATGTCAACTTGATTTATAGAAAGAAATGTATTAAAAGGTGATTAGATGTAAAATTTTAGGTCAGTATTAAAAGATTCGATGCTGTTGAAGCACTGCCACTTTTAAAGTTCAAAGTTACTCAAAGGGATTGTTACCTGGAGTTAAATAACACGACTTGACAATAAAGTTTAAAAATTAATTCTTATGTTTTATTATCAAATCCTCCATTTCAAAATCTACTCAGGAGATATGTATTTACAAATTAAATAAATAAAAATTACATAAGTAGAGTCTTCATCATCTTGGACCTGGAACATTGTGACAGCTATAAAAAAAATTCATGTTTCACTTCATTTAAATAATAAGATCTCACTATTTCATGCACATTTCCATTAATCATGTATATAACTAAATAACCTAGATCACTTATAGTTCTGTGTGAATAGCATGGTGAGCTGCTATTTCTCCAGGGTGTATAAACAGACCCTCTTTAGCTTGCCAGTCTGTGTAGGCGCCATACTGTGAAGATACACCCACCACTTCTCCCTGCCCACTGATAGGGCGACCGAACGTTCTGCCTGAGCCTGCTAGGAACCTGAAAAAAAAAAACTTGAATAAAGAACTAAGCATTGAAAAATTTTTAATGGCTATAATCTTCATTTGAGTTTATTAGAAAAAACAAGACAGGAAGTCATTCTTCTTCTGTTCTGTTCTTCATTCTAATATTCCGCATTTGCCCTAGCCTTGTTTAAAAAAGCTTAAAAAAAGAACAGAAAATGATCTTGTCTAACAAAAGTAAGTCAAATTAGCTTCGTTCATTTTAACCATCGATATGAGAGACATTAGATGAGGTTAATACTGCCCGACTGCGTAGTCGCTAATAGTGGTTTGCTCCCCTATGTTGAGTAGCGCCGCCTTTTTGCGCACCATTCGCAATCTGACAAGCGACGAGTAAACATCCCGTATTTAAATGAAAATATGTCTTACAGTGCAGTGAAATGTGCTAAAACAATAAAAAAAATAAAGAACAAAACTAACAGCAACATTTCTTATCACTTTTTTCTTGTTATTTTATGAATATTTTGTCATTTTATAGTGATGTTACGCTACTCGTCGCTAGATGTCGCTTGTAGATAACATTAATTAAATACATGCCTCCCTACTCGTCGCTAGATGTCGCTAGTAGATAACATTAAATACATAAACCTTAAGCTTATCACACAACGGCGATATTTGTTTAAATACATGCCTCCCTCTTCACCCCGCTTCAGCCCCCGCAAGACGAACACGCTGGTTCAGAAACAAACAGAGCGAGTAACCTTATCTAATGTTTCCCATATCGATGATTTTAACTATCAACCTATTTCCCATCATAGTCACTACTGTTCACTTTTGTGCCCTGTAGATTTTTGATAGGTAACATCAATAGTACTTAAACCTATTGTTAAAATGTTTGTTTTTGAAAAAATATGAAATTTCAAATTATTATAATATAATAATAAATTTCATAATTATTAAATTAAGCATAGGTTTAAAGATACTTTATTTCTCATTTACAACTTTACGCCATTTACATGAGAGCATATACTGAACATCCAAACAACTTTGTTTAAAAAGAGCTATTTAGTGAATAATTTCAACTCCAAGATTTAAAATTTTATACAAAATAGTAACTTAAAACTTTACAGCATCCCAGTGAATTCTCTTTAAAATCACAGACAACACAAATACATATAGGTAGTTCATTCCAATCAAAAAAAAAGCAAAACGTAAACAAACTTACTATGGAACTGACACATGTCAATGTCATCTGCTTACTATGTTTATTTACCTTTTGCTTTTTTTTGATTGGATTGAACTATACAAGACAAACCGATAACCATATTTTTTGAAGCTGGTTAATAAAACAAACAACATTGAAACAACTTACATTCCAGTGTCCACATGCTTCAGCTTGACAGGAGTATCTCTCCTCCAGTAGTCATTGTTGCAAGTGACTATCCAGTGGTCTCCAGAATCACCATCCCCGCTTTCATCGCCGTAACATGACACTTCCTGATGCCCAGACAGAGGAGATGAGAAGTAGTGGGAGTGCAGGTTCTTTTTGGTGCCTACATGCTGGAGCCGAATTTTGGAGTTACATTTTATAGGTGCCCTGAAAAAATTTTTTTTATGGACATGACTACATCTAGAAATAATATTTACTCTGAAATTCATGAGCCGAGCTTATAAGGTGTAGTGTTCAGAATATTAAAGTTAATGCTATGTCTTAACAGGATATGATATGTGTTTACCCTCGTTTGCAAGTCTCGCCCATTGCCGGTTTCACAGCCCAGTGACTGTTGTGGTCATCGGAGACGTCCACGGCAGTGACGGATTGCTGGCCGGAGCCGGAGCCGTATTTGACGTCGTGTGAGTGCAGCCGCAGCCGCAAGTCGGTGTTGATCAGCTTCAGTATCGTGCCACATGTCACGAACTCCGCCTTGGAACCTACAAATTACAATGCAGCTTTTACTAAGCACTTCAATTCAATTCAATTTTTATCACAAGAATTTATTGTTTTTCCAAATATCCTTCAGTAAAATAAGGCCACGTAATGGTTAAGTTTATCGGTGCGACGGTGGTGATAGAGAACCTGACAGAAATCTGGCTATTAAGAGAACAGTAAAGTTATCATTTACCTTCGGTAACGTGGCTAGATAATATTAACAGAATTGTAAGCACTGGTGCAAAAAACGAAAGATATAAAGTCATTTTTTTATGAAATCAAAACAGAAATTCACGATACTGGAGGAGGAGGAACGAGAACGACAAACGTATGGCAAAGAGAATTGACGTATGGTATGACAAATGACAATGACAGAAACGCTGGGCCGCGTTCCGAATCTGCACTTGACAGCAACCGCTTCGGACCCTCTCTCTTTCACACTTACGTTACGCGAGTAAAAAACGGTGTCTGACAGAAGTTAAAGAACTCAGATCAGAGTGTCTCTCAGACCAAAGAAACTAGAGGACATGAAATATTTGTCTATATGAACAATCAGTTATACAAATATGTGCCATTTCGATAGCGAATTCTTAATTATACTTTTATTTCTTTCTAACTTATGTAATTCTTCTCAGTAAAAAAAGGACAACAATATTTTTGTCCTTTACAAAATGGCAACTTTGTTTTCGTGACGTCAGCAAAATACCAGAATTGACGACGTCAATAAAATAGCTCTTTTAGACATCGATGTTTATGTAGGATGATGATGAATTTTAGAAAAAGTTACTTACATATAATTTTTTTAGGCTTCCCCGAAGTGAATATAAAAAGAAAAAGTGCTGGCAGCAATTGGCATAGAAAACATCAACAAAAGCCATCAACATCTGTTCGCTTCATTTCCATGAATCATGTTTACCGCACATTGGACAAAACAACATTGCATGATGATTGATGAAGCTGTACCATCAAGATTTTTAATGGTAAGTATATCTATACTTCATTCCAATCAAAAAAAAGCAAAAGGTAAACAAACGAAGTATGCAGATGACATTGACATGTGTCAGTTCCATAGTAAGTTTGTTTACGTTTTGCTTTTTTTTGATTGGAATGAACCATACCCACGTTAGTACTTAACGATTAAGAGTGTTGTCAGTGGTGAATTTTATTCACAAATTTACAGTCAGTCATAATATAATCCCTCAGTAATTTCTGTTTACATTTTTTTTTGTGGCACTTAATGATTAAGAGTGTTGTCAGTGGTGAATTTTATTCACAAATTTACAGTCAGTTATATAATCCCTCAGTAATTTCTGTTTACATTTTTTTATGGCAGAGGTGGCAAACGAGCAGACGGATCACCTGATGGTAAACGATTACCGTCGCCCATAGACACCCCTACATGAGGCTACATCTCTACGCAGCGCCAAGGAGTCAAGCCGATCTGAAATATCCTGGCAGCCGACGATTCGAGTTGCTCTTCGTTGTTCTGTTTACATAATATGGAAAAAAAGTGGATAAGCGCGATACATATACATAGCGCGACTTCATAATGTTGATCAATTTCGTCAGGCACGGTATTCTTCCTAAATATAATGTTAAATTCTGATTACAGAAAAATCTGTAAGCATGATGTTTTAAGAGGAAAATATTGTATTATTGTACGTCCTGGAATAGCTAAAGGATTCGTACCCAGTGGCACCAAGGAAAGCAGTGACAGCAGCTCAGATACTGAAGATGTCAATGTTGATGCCATGTCAGGTGTAAATCATCAAGATATTTATTTCGACCAGAATGTTTATGTGAATAAAACTAAATAAATTTTCTTTTAATGTCCTACGCTTGTTTATTTTCCCATTTTTTATAGGGATGCAGAAACAAACTATTGAATACAATGATGAAAAGTAATTTCATTTTATATTAAAAACCTGCAAGTATTAAATTCATTTAGATTGTAGTATTAAATGTTGCAATGTAAGCGATAGCGCCATTATCATCATCAGCCGAAAGAAGTCAACTGCTTGGACAAAGGCCTCCCCCAAGGATTTCCACACCGACCGGTCCTGTGCTGCTCGCATCCAACAGCGCTATCATTATTTTTTTTTCAACTCTTTACGGCCAAGCTGTAATTTTTTTTTTTTTTTTTTTACCCTCAATTGGTAAGCCCTTGGCATCATCTCACCTGATGGTGATTAAAATACAGTTCCGAATATTTGTCTTTATTTTGAATACCTACACCTATAGCGCTGCAAGACACGAGCCATCTACACTCGTTTGACATCTTCTGTCTCCTACTTTTTGCCTTTTATTGTTTAAGTGTAAAAGACACAGTAGATAGTAATCATATTGGAGATTACAGACCATTTATGTACTAATTAACTGATAAAACCAATATAATTAATTTCTTGTTTCATTTCGTTAATCTGTTATTGCCCATCTCTAGTTTAGGAGGATATGTCAATTTTGGCCATAATCGTCAAATAATAATAAAATAATCGAAAGTTCGCCATCAGTTGCGATTTATGTACGAGTACCTAGAGTACAAAAAAAAAATAGACGCTCATTCTCTGCATGCCGGTGATATCGATAAAATCATATCTCATATAATGGGTATGCACTAGGCCGAACGGCCATTTTCGTTTCTCAGCAAGTTTAGGTATGCACGCTTTTTCTGTAGGTATGCCACGTCCATTATCTCCTACGTCATTGGAGTGTCTCCATTACGCCAGCGGAATGTTGTAGCTACAACATTCCGCTGGCGTAATGAATTCCGCTACAGTTGTTGTAAGAAGGATGTGAGTATAATAGGGAATTAGAGCATCATTAGGACTAATTGTGCGCCAGCAGCGGAATTTGTGCGTCTTACAATTTCGGATATATTCATAAAAAACCGATTCCACCAGGTTAACGTTCCTTCAGTGGGATAATTTTGAATAAGACGGTCTAGCTCATAATGAAGTACATGACTCAGTAGCATTCGTCGTGTTATAAATATGCGCAAATAGCGGAATTTGTGCATCTTATGGTTTTCAAATTATTCAAGATTCCGCTGCAATAACGTTTCTGTGTTTTATGTATCTCGAAAACGGCTGATAGAAGAAATTTCAAAAAAAACAACACTAGCACACCTTAATTTGTGCGTAATTTGAGCAATGTTAGTTTTTTGAAAATTATGATATTTTTTTAGTAAATAATTTGTTTATAAAATCAGGAAATTCTAATTTACAAGGAAACTAGTGAAGTTACAATAGAATAAAGAGCACTCAAATATTCCTCTAGTAGACCCTAATAATGTCTGCAATTGTGGATTGTATTATCCAGTCAATTAGTGAGATATACCATTTAATTACGAAATTATGCTAGCGAAATTTTAAAGATTGAATTCAGTGCTCCCATAAGACTATGTAACATGAAATTTTACATAAAATTAGAGCGTCCTGCTAGTAAGCTTTCCTGTAAGTTTCAGCTTTGAATAACGTTGATTTAAAAAGATTTACCCAAAAGAAGAAAGAACGAACATTTTCCCTATAACCCGACCAAATTAGAATGTATACGAGAAAGCGGCCGCGCCATACAAAAGGATAACCTTCTTAAATGAAAGGTATATTGAAGGAAGCTTTGTAAGTACAGTTGCGTGCAAATGTTTCATTGACGATTGTTTTCTTAGTACCTACGTAATCGTATAGCGGCCGGGACGAAGCTATTATAAAAGACACTTGTAATAAAATTTTTAGTTGTTTAGCTTATCTAAGTCTTGCCGCCAAACATAAATGTTAACAGCACGGATGTGTTCCCGCATGAAGATAGCCAGTTCCCCATTGCGTTGGGGATTCTTTGATAAGCCCGCTTCCATCTTCGGCGTCATCATTACTTACTATCAGGTGAGATGATGCCAAGGGCTTACCAATTTAGTTTCTAGCATACTGATTAATAGTTCGAGAAGGTTGAAATATAAAAAAAGAAGAATGAAACAATGAAGAGTTCTGAGAGAAGAAAGAAGAGATCTGCTAAAATCTGCTACACTACGTGGAACCCCGATATTATGGATAATTATGTATATGGTTTACCTACTTAAAAATTAATAAACGGAAAATTCCCGTACTACCTTGTATGAAAAGTTGCTAGCTCAGTACCTTATTAAAATTATTTTATAGCAAGCAAGTCATAAAAAAATTATAACTTTTCTATTGCTATTTATTTATTTTTTTTGCAGTTTTCAAGGAAATATAAAAGTATTTCCTTGACAACTGCCAAATTCTGACACTTTTTTAAATCGTCAGCTTATTCTGCCATAGTTAAAATTTAGTAGCCAAATCTGCCACAAATGGTCACACTGCGGGGCGGACGGGTTTCGAAAACATGGGAACTCGTGCGACGGGGGGAGCTCATTCCCTGTGCCCGTGCCCCGGGGGCTACCTGTGCGAGGAGCGCAGCTCAGTTCAAAGCGATAAGATAAACACTTTGATCAGAAATTAACAAAGCATTGATTTGATTATATCTGCTTTGTGAGAAATATACCTCAACACATAGAGGTAATAAAGTACTAATTACGTCTATGCTATTCTATGGTATGGTATTTGTTCTATGGTACTAGGTAGAAAAAATATTGACGATGTAAAAGTATGTGTAAAGAATCTACATAAACATTTTAAATTTTATGTCGATACATCAAAAAGTTTGTTGTTCAACTTGTCGATGTTACCCGATTTTAGTTAATTTGAATACAACGCCAAATAATAAAACATTTATAAACATCATAACAAAGAAATTTCTGCTTAATTGTCCAATTAGTTCTGGTTGTATGCTACCAATTTAGGAAGGTTACCTTTTTGTATGGCGCGGCCGCTTTCTCGTATACATTCTAATTTGGTCGGGTTATAGGGAAAATGTTGGTTCTTTCTTCTTTTGGGTAAATCTTTTTAAATCAACGTTATTCAAAGCTGAAACTTACAGGAAAGCTTGCTAGCAGGACGCTCTAATTTTATGTAAAATTTCATGTTACATAGTCTTATGGGAGCACTAAATTCAATCTTTAAAATTTCGCTAACATAACTTCGTAATTAAATGGTATATCTCACTAATTGACTGGATAATACAATCCACAATTGCAGACATTATTAGGGTCTACTAGAGGAATATTTGAGTGCTCTTTATTCTATTGTAACTTCACTAGTTTCCTTGTAAATTAGAATTTCCTGATTTTATAAACAAATTATTTACTAAAAAAATATCATAATTTTCAAAAAACTAACATTGCTCAAATTACGCACAAATTAAGGTGTGCTAGTGTTGTTTTTTTTGAAATTTCTTCTATCAGCCGTTTTCGAGATACAGAAAACACAGAAACGTTACTGCAGCGGAATCTTGAATAATTCGAAAACCGTAAGATGCACAAATTCCGCTATTTGGGCACATTTATAACACGACGAAAGCTACTCAGTCATGTACTTTGTTATGAGCTAGACCGTCTTTTTAAAAATTATCCGGCTGAGGGAACGTTCCCCTGGCGGAATCGGTTTTTTATGAATATCTCCGAAATGTAAGACGCACAAATTCCGCTGCTGGCGCACAATTAGTCCTAATGATGCTCTAATTCCCTATTATACTCACATCCTTCTTAGCTACAACATTTCGCTGGCGTAATGGACACGATCAGAGTGCAGTGTAGCCTTCTTAGGGCGTACAATACCGGTAATGGGATGTATGTTTTACCGGTAATATTACCGGTAACGCCTACATTCCAATACCGGTATTGTATGCCCTAGTGCAGGTTCTGAACGCGGTCCTGTCACCCGTGCCAATGCCAATGACCAAAGAAGTTTTATATCGTCGCTCCGCTGGATGCATGTCTGTGCCAATGACCTAAAAAGTACTCTGTCTGTGGCCAATGACCATGCCAATGAATGACACACAGTACACCTCATTGGACATGCATTGGACACACCACACCACAGACTGACATTCCAGATTCCAATGTGCTTGAAATTAGCAGCCTCATCTCATCACATCATAGAATTTTTGGACATTCTGAATATAGATGGGCAATCTACCCAATCTACCGGGTAGATTGGGAATATTCCCAATATCTACCCATAAATACCTTCCCAGTGGGTATTTATCAGGGTATATAAACTTATGAGCATTATATTTTTTTGTTTTAAATTTCACTTCAGAACTGTCAATTCTATAATTTTCTTAAGTGAATCTTATGTAATTCAGTAACTTGTTACAATAAATAACAGCTTAAAAATATATGTACATATTTTCAGTTCCCCATACTAAATCTGAATAGTGTTTTTTTTCACACATGTATAACAAGTCTTGAGTATGATATTTTGAATTTCTGAGTTATATGATGTTATGTTCTAGTTAAGAAAATGACATCTATTATCTATTATGAAATCCAACATGGCGGCCATGCATTTTCGAAAAATATCGATACGGGTGTCATTTTGTGGTGTGATAATTAAAAAAAAACGATGTGGGGGGGTAAAGGCGCGGCGTTCCGGAGGCTGAGGTGCGGTGTGCGGGGTGGTGTGGTGCGGGGTTCGCGGGGTGAGATCGGTATTCCAAGAATTTTTTCTATGAAAATCTATACATTTATTGGGAAAGGCATATCCATACTATTCTTTCTAAAAACGAAATTGCATCCGAATTTACGATCACTAATGATAAGTCAGTTCCTGCGCTTCAATCATGGTTATCTTCGAAATATAATCAATTTTGCTTTTTTCTCGATACTGAGGTAGTTGATACTTCAGAATTTATTTTTAAACGACAATTTAGTTTTATATACCCAACGATCGGGTATATAACTGGGTATATTCCCATAAATACCCAATCTACCCTATAAATACCCTCCCGGGTAGATAGGGTAAGGGAAGATTGCCCATCTCTAATTCTGAAACAAAAACCGGTAGCCCGTAGCCGGTTTTTTTATGAGGTGAGGTGCATTCATCACTACTTGTTTGACATTGACAACAAGATTCTGTTCCGAAACAAGTTAAACAACATACATACCTAAATCTTTACTGTGGATGTTTTGCGAGCATCACAAAAGCTTACATTTGCAAAAAAGTATAGAGAAATTATTGCTTCCACGTCAAAACTTCTATCTAATCAAATATCGCTGCAATGAACAACGTCCCTAAAGGTACGCGGTTATGTTTTCTTTGGTTTCGTAGGTGTTCGAACTAATTCGATGAACATGTTTTTAAATATTTTCATCCAATTCTACTTTTCAGTACCATTTGATCCTGGTTGGAATGACCCGCCAACGCTCTCTTATAACCCTCAACAATCGACGACGCCCAACAGACCACGCCTCAACAAAAGGGTGGCTTTTCCTCTCTCGGGTGGTGCATCAAATTCTGCACCTCCTCCGCCCGCACACATGCCGCCCCTACCCCCAGGAGCCACCCCTCATGTCCCCGTACACACTACCCCGAAGCCACCACCAAGTAGTAACAGTGAAGACATAAACATTGATAGTGAAAGCACACTAATAGAAGTGAAAGCCATATTGTTGAAGTTCCTTGAAGACAGCAGTGAATTGGGACCTAAAGCAAATGATATAAAAAGACGAATAGGTGTTATGGAGGAGATGTGGTACAGTGGGAAGCTAAATAAAGCAATTTATGCCCAAATGCGAGAGTTGGCTGTTGGTAAGTTATCATATATTTTTTGCTCTGTGAATAACTCTAAGAATTTTCCTTTTCCCTTTCCCTTTTAGCATGCCATGAGTCTTATCCTATTTCTGAGTTACAACTTTTTAAATGATACTTTCTAATGGGAGCACTACAAACTGTGAACCTATACATACTTTTGAATTTCAGCCCTACGAAATGACGAACCAAACAAAGCTGACGACATTCACAGAGCACTTATGGTGGACCATGTCAGCGCAGTAGGCACATGGATGCCGGGCATCAAACAGCTCATCCACCACTGCATAGCACGGTCAGAACTGTTATCCATTGATAAAGAATGATAAATACATATTTTCTGTATTATTTTCATTTTCTGCATAATTTTAAAATTATGATAGAAGGTGCAATGTGATTCAGTAAAATATATTATTCTTGAAAAGAATATTGTTTTATAAATATACTGTAAATAGATAAGGTAAAAATGTGAAATATTTTTATAGGCGTATAAATGTTGCGTGATCATTATTTGTGTGATAATATTTTTATTTGTGTTCTGGTGATTTATGTGATGTAATCATAAAATAAACATCATAATTTATGCTTAAAATAGATTTTTATTTAATTAACATTATTATATTGTCGTAAGAATGAATATCAAATACTGTGTCTATTGCACTGTAACTGGCTCCAATAAAAACTGTGGTTTGTGTTGATTTTCAGTAGTGACAGTCATATTTAGCATTCAGTGCTCTTTGCAGTCTTCCAATACAGAAGTGACGGCGCAGTTCAAAAGACGCCGCATCTGTAATTATTGATGTAAATGTCCCTAAATCGAGTTTCTGCAGGTTGTTCTGTTCCCATATATCTCGGGGCTGCCTATATGCCCCGCTTGATCGGTTTGGGCGCTAAGGTGACGCGCACGGGGCGGCACAGCTCTATGAGAGGCGCGTCGCGGCCGCCGCAGCCGCCGCCCTCGTCCGCCGCCAGGCACACCGATATGTCCACGCCGCACGGCTCCGTCCACACGTAGTGCGAGATCAACACTTTGGTGAGCAGACGCAGGTTTTCTGTACCGTCGTCGTCTGCGGAAAAAAAAGGAATTCAATCTTCGTACAGCCTAGTATAAACAGCTGATAAGTGTCTAGGTTAAATAATCCGGACAGAAAGGTGTCTCTAATAGTTAGCTAGTGGATAACACTGTTGAGGTCAACCTCATTGCATGTAAGTTTCTCTCGAATGCGAAAGTATGGATCTTTGTTCCATTTTCACGCCGAAACTGCTGAATGGATTTGGATATTTGGTAGGTCGATAGATCAATTACTGGATTAACACACAGGCTATTTTTAACCCAGAAAAATCCATCCATGACTGCTTTGTGTAGCACGCGGTACGTAAAAACTAGATCGTTCGGATCGGATCGGTTCCGCACTGCGCTGGTCCCCCTGCGTTGCTTGTGCTTAATTTAATTAGAAATATGTAGATAATCGATTTTTACACTAAAACCCAAGTGTGTGTGTGTGTGTGTGTGTGTGTGTGCGCGTGTGCGTGCGTGTGTGCGTGCGTGTGCGTGTATGCGTGAGAGAGCGCTCGGCACTGGCACTGACTGGTGACGGCGTGGTCGAGCGGGCGCACGTGGTCGGGCGGCGGCACGAGCGCGTGCAGGCGGCGGTCGGGGTAGGCCACGCGCACGCGCAGCGCGCCGCCGCCGCCGCGCCGCACGCGCGCCACCTCCGCCTCCAGCGCCACGCCCGCCACCAGCCCCGCGCTCAGCCGCACCACCGTGTCGTTGTCGCTCGCCGGCTCGATTATGCGCGCCGTGCACATGTGGATCTGGGGGACAAACGTGTTCAAACATTATTACGCTAACAAAGACTTTACACCATTGGGCCACAAAACACATAGATACAGAAGGCCCGCTCAATACGCTCACAAAATTCCTAAGCATATACATGCTTATAGACGTATACGGTCTGTTCACTTCGTAAACATGCAACTCAGCAGTGCAATGACCAGACCGAAATTGTTACAATAAAGTGCTGTGTAGTGTATCAGCTAAAACCCACAAAAATGAATGTATGTTTATTTACGCACACATGTAAATAAGATTTGTATAAATAGTTTGTAAGATGTAAATAAAGTCTCTTGGTATCCAGACTCAACGCTGTTTCACTATCGACGTGACGACGCATCATCGACCCTTTCCACTATCCTCTCACTGTGGCCAAGAAACCTTTAGCCGTCAGCTTAGGCAGCTGATCAGTCGTCGTTGGTGAGTCTGCCCGACTGACAGTGAGAAAACCCCCGACCTCAATCCCATTTCCTTCCCAACTCCGCCTGTCATCTTAGGTCTCGTGGTGCAGGCATCCCGTACTTATATATATGTGTATATATTTTATGGTTAGGGCTAGGGCTGTTAGGGCACTAGGGTTGTTAGGACGCTAGGGCTAGTAGGTTGTGTAGGTCTTGGCTCGCCCTCTCCATTCTCATGTACAGTCAGCTAGCTTATACATACATACGACACTACTTACAGTAACTCTGACACATTACCAGACACATAACTATACTACACAACGACACTAGTTAGTTGACTGTACATTTTGGTCCTTCGAAAAAATTTGAATCGCGCTCCTCTTGCCCCAGTAGGTTACTTGACAAGGACTGACTGACGTTCAAGGTGTTACTTGCTGGTGTACCTCAAAAACGCACCAGTTTTTGTAGCATTTTTGGACTGACACAGTGCTTACCTGGGTCTGTAGACACTTCTCGTCGGTAACGGATCGGTCACTGGCCTCCCACCAGCGGGTCTCACCAGTTGATTGAGAAGTCGCATTACCGTACCGAGAGTGCAGACGCAGTAAGTGCTAACAGATAGGTTAACTGATAGGAGTAGGCTAGGGAAAGAAGACAGAAGAAAGAAGAAAGAAGACACAATGGACATTCCAGCTATCAACGAGCTGATTAAAAGCCAGGAAAACGACTACGAAGAAATCAGAAGGATTTGGGACAACATCAAAAAAGACTCACAGACAAGGAAGACTCAAAAATACATTGACGAAAGAAGACTCAAGTTGGACAGCGTATACCAGAGAGCATTGGAGAAAGACAAAGTACTTCAAGAGCAAGAAATATTATCGACGCACAAATACATAACTTTCAATTATTTTGACTCAAACATAAAAAGAAACTACGACGCCGCAATCGAGCATTTGAAGAAATGTGAAGAAACACTACAACAAAACCTAGAACAGCAAACTAAAAAAATCGAATTAAAAGACATTCAGATACCCCAAACTTGTAGTTCCGAAAACGCCAGCTTGTCACCTAAGCTTTTCATTCAAAATTATAGAATTAAACAACTTGAGAAAAAGATATTGATAGCACAGACAGCTATCGCCGAAAATAAACCAGCCTGGAACTTACAAACATTGATAAGGGGACTAGAAAAACAGTTTCAAGAAATAGACGAAAATCACATACAGTTATTAATGGAACAAAGTACACTCAACGACGACTATTTTCTAAACGACTATTTCACAATTATTCAGGAAAATTATGACGATATTGTATGGTCTGAACTGTGGTGATGTTGAAGTTGAGATGACGTTAAGATAAAGTTAAGTTATAGTTAAAAGATTTAATTAAGAAAACATAACCCTCCTTTTGCTACGACACAGTCGGGTAAATATAATAACGCAGCGAGGTCATCGTACTTTAACAAGTCAGAAAAGACGGCAAAGACGTACTACACGACCGCAAAAACTTGCCCACTGTGCAAAACCGACCACGTACTTATGCAGTGCAGCAAATTTTTGAATATGAGTACTGACGCACGAAACGACATAGTTACGAAACTTCAGTTTTGCAAAAACTGCCTTTTTTGTCACGGAAATAAGGCATGTTTTTCAACGAAAACTTGTAAACATTGCAATAAGGCGCACCACACACTACTGCATCAGTCGGAAATTGCGACATCGAGTGGTTCCGTTCCTAATCAAAAACCAACATCAAACCAACACGTGGTTACCAATGTTACCAGCGAAGACAAGGAAGTCTTGTTAACCACCATCCAAATACAAGTTAAATGCGTTGATGACAGCTACATAACAATGAGGGCGCTCTTAGATCAGGGCTCCCAAGTCAGCCTAGTAACGGAAGACGCCGCTCAACGGCTGCGCCTGCCGCGCCACAAACTAAGTGCCGTGGTATCTGGCGTGGGGACTGTATCAGGAACATGCAAAGGATCCCTAAAAATGGATTGCAAATCTATCCATTCTAACTACACATTCCACGTAGAAGCTCTGGTAATGAGAAAACTCATCTCTCATTTGCCTACAACATCGTTTTCAACTGATAATTGGGAACATTTAAATAACTTGAAACTCGCCGATCCTACGTTCAACGTTTCGGGCCCAGTAGACATGTTATTGGGCGCCGATATCTACTCAGAACTAATCACAGATGGCATCATAAAATCGGAAAATGGGTGTCCAGTCGCTCAGCAAACTAAAGTAGGCTGGATACTATGCGGAAATGTGAAAACTTTGAACTGTTTCGTCACACTGAATGACTTGGATCAAATATCTAAATTTTGGGAAACTGAAGAAATTTCAACCCCTAATGAAGTAACTAACGAAGACGACCACTGTGAAAAATACTACTTGGAAACTACTAAAAGGCAGGAAGACGGAAAATACATAGTTAAAATGCCTATGAAACCTGATTTTGAGGAAAATTTGGGAAAAACAAAACCGATGGCTCTATCACAATTTATTCAACTTGAACGCAAGATGACAAGACAACCAGAACTTTCTAATCAGTACAAAAAATTCATGAAGGAGTACTTGGATTTAGGTCATATGAAACCAGCCGTTCCAGTGCCAAGTACCTCCATTCAAGCATTTCTCCCTCATCATGGTGTAATAAGAGAAGAATCTACCACCACCAAACTAAGGGTCGTGTTCAATGCTTCACAAAAATCTGACACAAAGTACAGTTTGAACGACCTTATGTACACGGGCCCTAATCTTCAAAAAGATATGCTATCTCTTATCATCAACTGGAGAGTTCACCGGTACGTCTTAACGGCTGACTGTGAAAAAATGTACCGCAGTATCATGTTACACGAAGATCAACAGTGCCTACAGAAGATCATATGGCGAGAAAATCCGAACGAGCCTCTCCAGGAGATGCAGCTATGTACCGTTACCTACGGGATGAAAGCTGCCCCATTTTTAGCGATGAGAACTCTTCAACAATTAGCTCACGACGAAGGTCAAAATTATCCACTAGCAGCGAACGTGTTAAAAAACTATGTTTACATGGATGATTTAATTCACAGTGTGGATAGCATCGACTTAGCAAAACAACTAATACAGGACCTAATCGAAGTCATGAAAAAAGGCGGATTTAATTTGAGAAAATGGGCGAGTAACGAGCCGTCGATATTAGAACAACTTTCTGATGAACAAAAATGCCAAAACAAACTAATTAACATTAAACATGAACAATCTCAAATGAAAACGCTGGGATTAAGCTGGAGTCCCACGAATGATCATTTTATCTTTAACTGGAATCTACAAGAATCAAACAAGCCGCCTACAAAACGAATACTCCTGTCAGAAATCAGCAAACTATACGACCCACTTGGATGGTTATCACCTACCATTATATCAGCTAAACTACTATTTCAAAAAGCATGGGTCACTAAAATAGAATGGGATGAACAACTACCTAAAGAAATAGCTGAAGAATGGGAAAAGCTACGAAAAGATCTACCTAACCTCAATCAACTCTCATTACGAAGATGGCTAAATTACACGGGAGCTGAGATCGAGTTACATGGCTTTTGTGACGCCAGTGAAAAAGCCTATGCCTGCGTCATATACAGCCGGACTAGAGATACGGACGGCGAATACGTCATCACTCTATTAGCAGCCAAGACGAAAGTCGCACCGCTGAGCAAAAAGCTTACGCTACCCCGTATGGAACTCTGTGGAGCTCTATTACTATCGAAACTCATGGAAAAAGTAAAAAAATCTATGCCCGTAGAACAACTGACCACTTTCTGCTGGACCGACTCACAAGTGGTACTTGCGTGGCTACAAGGGAGCGTACATAGATGGGAAACATTCGTTGCTAATAGAGTCACACAAATAACTCAAATAATCCCGTCATCTCATTGGCGTTATGTAAAATCTGAAGAGAACGCTGCAGACTGCGCTACGCGGGGCCTCTCGCCTTCCCAACTTATGTCCTTCAACTTGTGGTGGGAAGGACCCCATTGGCTTAAAACTTTCAATTGTAAAGAAAAAACAAATAAATTAACGCAAAACTTTACAACTGATAATGAAACAAAAACAATAACAAGCTGCCACGTGACGAAATCAAGCGACGATGGAACATTTATAAATAATATAATAAACAAGTATAGCACACTCCGACGTGTAACACGAGTCGTCGGCTGGGTATTGCGATTCATAGCGACACTACGTCACAAACAGATAGAGAAAACTGCATGTTTATCGGCCAATGAACTTAACTCTGCTAAAGAATTAATCATCAAGTCCGTTCAAAGCCAGCATTTTGGTCAAGAAATTGATCACCTAAGAAAAAACAAAGAAGTGCCTTCGAAAAGCAACATTCTAAAACTAACGCCAAAACTAGACGAGAAGGGGTTACTCCGTGTCGGAGGACGTCTGCAACACTCATATTTGGCTGAAGAAGCTAAACATCCACTAATAATACCCTCTAGTGGACATCTAACTAAGCTCATCATCAATCAAGCCCACGAACAAACGCTCCACGGCGGCGCACGCCTTACTTTAGCCCAAACTAGACTAAAGTACTGGATTATCGGTGGCAATCGAACTGTTAAACAACAATTACGAAAGTGCGTTGTTTGTCACAGATTTAACATGCACAAGAACGAACAAATCATGGCAGCTTTACCAAAGGAGAGAGTCACCCCATCTAGACCCTTCACTAACACAGGGATTGACTTCACAGGTCATGTGGAAGTCAAAATAAACAAAGGAAAGGGAGTAAAGACCTGCAAGGGCTACATAGCCATTTTTATCTGTATGGCGACTAAGGCCGTGCACATAGAGCTGGTGTCGGACCTTAGTACCCAAACCTTCCTTGCCGCCTTCAAACGAATGTGCGCCAGAAGAGGGACTCCGAAGCACGTGTTCACAGATAACGGAACTAACTTCGTGGGTGCTGCCAGACAACTGTGGGAAGCGTTTCAACAGCATCAAACTTTTTTATCTCCAGAGTTGTTCGACGAGATCAACCAACTAAAAATTGAGTGGCACTTTAATGCACCTCTGTGGCCTACAGCTGGTGGATTATGGGAGGCAGCAGTCAAATCTCTTAAGCACCACCTCAAGAGGGTCCTGGGAGAACAAAAACTAACCTTCGAGCAGTTCTCTACGTTGCTAACGCAAATAGAAGCCTGTATGAATTCCAGGCCACTCTGCCAGCTCACTGAAGACATCGATGACCTGGAATACCTAACACCGGGTCACTTTCTTGTCGGTGGGCCGGTTATGTCGCTGCCGCTTGAAGAAAACGACATCTCACGTAACTTAGATCTCCGTAACCGCTGGCGATTGGTCGAGCAAATGGCACTTCACTTCTGGAGACGCTGGTCGAACGAATATCTACAGCAATTACAATCCCGAAGCAAATGGCAGCATCCAAACAAAAATCTAGAAGAAGGAGCCTTAGTACTGCTGAAAGAAAATAACTTACCGCCGGGTAAATGGGCCCTAGGGAAGGTCCTTGAGGTTCATCCTGGAACTGACGGCCACGTACGTGTCGTCACCATCAAAACAAAAGGAGGCCAGGTGAAAAGACCTATCACAAAACTAGCGTCACTTCCTATCCAAGAAAACGTTTCTATGGATTCGATAATAACAGAAAAGAAAGAAACTGAACAAAGAAAACACAGAACAAGAACAACTGGAACTGCCAAAAAACCGACCTATAGCTGTTTTACAATTTTATTGATGCTTATGGTTTTTATCGGAAGTGCATTTTCCACAAACGCCTCAAAACAGATAACTGATCACATGATAACGGCTATACCAAGAGAACATCCTATATATTACGATGAAATGGGAAAACTGCAACTTATTCACGATGAATGGAACCTACTTATCTATTACAATCTTACATCATATTGGCAAGCCACAAAGAATACAATTTCATACGTCGGTCATATCGAACAAAGATGTAAACGACTAACCGAATCACCCTGTGAACAACTAGTAGCGCAACTACGTCACGAGTTACGTCATTTAACGGAATATAATACTTTGTTATTATCACAACATCTATCTAGACGAAAACGAGGCTACATAAATGGCATTGGGAACTTGGCGAGGACTTTGTTTGGAGTTCTAGATGAAGAATTCGCGAAGAAGTACGAGAAAGACATCCAAACACTCCAGCTAAATGACAACTATCTGCTAGATCTGTTAAAAAATCAAACATCTATCGTGGAAGCTGAAAACAACATAATTAAGAAAAATGAATATTTTATGGAAAGCCAGTTACACGCTATACATACCTACATGAGTCAGACGGATACTCATATTACTAGAATACAAAGCCAAGTGTTTACATTACTTACAATGAACGACATCAACGTAGCTTCACTGACTGTTAGCCTGATTATAACTAACTTGAGAAATATTCAAGACATGCTGCTAAACGCATTATCTGACATTTATAAGGGACATTTGGATATGAAGTTGCTCCCAGCATCCCAAATAATTGATCAAATGAATGTGATATCCGGAAGATTGCCAAAGGGACTATCAATTCCTATTAAGGATATTCAACGGGACGTACAGGACATCTACAAGCTTTTATATGTGAAAGCCCGAGTGACTACCAACTTTCTACTGTTCGAGCTGCATGTGCCGCTAACTAGTGACGAAGAATACACTGTATACCGTATACTACCTATTCCTTTCACAAGAGGCGGAAAACAGCTGAAGATGATTGAGCCTACTTCGAAGTACATCGCTATAAACTTTGTGAAAAACTCATATATAAACATCGATGAATCAGATATGCAGCAATGTACGGCGTACAACGAAGAGCGGCTCATATGCAATGCGCGTCATCCTGTATACAATACAGAAAATAAAAACGCGCCATGCGAAGCGAAGGTGTTCAGTCAGCAAAACGCCCTATCTTGCGCCGTGAAGGAAATTCAATGTAAAGATAATTGGGTCAAATTGCATAAACCCAATCTATGGCTATTTGTATGCTGTGAAGAGTATCTTTTACGCATAATTTGTGAAGATCAAGTAATGTCCATGGCTATAAACAGCACAAGCCTAATATCACTACGTCAGGGATGCATTTTACAAAAAACAGACACAACAATATTTACATACAATCATTTCGGAAGTAAGATCGACATGCAAGCCGATATTGAAGTACCATCTCTAACTGATTCACCTATAAACAAAATGGTCGACTTTAACTGGCGGAACATCAAAGTGAGCACAACTGACATGAAGTCACCACCTGCACGGGACATCGCAAAATTAGAAGAGATGATAGTGCAACAAAAAATCGATGAAAAGTTACCATCCAACTCGTCATTAACGGGACATGACATTCATCACTACACAGTCTCATCTTTGCTGGCGGGAGGAGCCCTCATCGCGGGAATCTACGCCGCCCTGAAACGCAGACGCCTGAGCAGAAGCGCTCCACCGACATCAACGACAGTCCACGCTCCAGCTCCGAGTCCTATCGAGCTGCAAGTCATTTCTCCACCGAGAACGGAAGAGCGATCACCTAGAACATTTAATTTTGATTTGTGATTTTTGTATATACATATTTATTTGCTTTGTAATGAATGCTAAACTAGTTAGAGCGAAGTGCGTTGCTCCGGCTGTTTACACTAACTTAATAATAATTAAAAGTAGGTTGCTAACTATGCAACTTTGTACGTTCGGTTACGAACCGTACAGATATAATAGAAAAACTACAAGAAAAGATTAACACGAGCACCATACAAAACAACAGAGGTCACTCATCAAAATTACCTAGAATTACCATACCAATTTTACGTAATATGCATGATTGTATTAATGAGAGTCTAGAAGCATTAAAAAATCAAAACATAGACGTTACGACATGGGGACCACTATTAACAAGATTAGTAAGTCGCAAATGGGATCAAGATACCAACATGAAATATGAAGATCAACTAGAAGAGCCAAACAAGTTACAAGAGTTTTCGAAAATGATGAAATTTTTGGAAAAACGTTTTAAAAGTTTGGAATCAAGTAAATCGTTATCATCAATAAATTCAAACTTCACAACATCTTTGAAAAACCAAGAAAAAACTCCTAACTGGCCAGACAAAAAAGGATTATGTTGGTATTGTCACAATGAGCATAACATTCATCACTGTGCCGCATTTAAAGAATTAAATGTCAATGACCGCATTAGAAAAGTGCAAGAAAAACAAATGTGCTATGTGTGTCTTATGCATGACACTAAAAAAGAATGTATGAGTCAGAAGTATAAGAAATGTGAAATCTGTAATAAGGGCCACTCCACACTGTTACATCGAAATCTAAACGAATATTTATCAACTAAGCAGCAGCATGAACCAAATAATACGTTTAAAAACTTTAATGCCTATACGAAGCCAAGCACATCAAAGCCATTCATTGCAAAGTCACAACCAAAAGAAAACCAAGTTCATAAATTAACATCAAATATATCGACACAACATAACGAAGTACAAAAAACCGTTCTATTAGCCACAGCCTTAGTACAGACTACAGCATTCGACGGTACGCCGCAGTTATTGCGCGTACTATGTGACCAAGGCTCTGAGGCTTCCTTTTGCACAGAAGAAGTTGCTCAATTATTAGGATATCCCAAACGAAAAATTAAGGCAGAAATAAAAGGAATTGCAGATGAAAACCCAAAGACCTCGAATTGTATGATTGACGTCACGCTCAAGCCACGATTTCCAAGTGCCTATAATTTGACTACGTCATTAATTATATTACCAAAGCTGACCGGAGCATTACCGAAACAAAATTTACATGGAATAGAAAATCAAAAATTTGAAAACAAAGTTATTGCTGACCCTACCTACCATAAGCGAGGTACAGAGAGTACAAACGGGATGAAAATGATAAGTCTTACTGTACGGACCGATGAAAAGGAACTTATGAAATTCTGGGAATTAGAAGAGATAACCGACGAATATCAATTGAAAAATGAAGACCAATTATGTGAAAATTTTTATAAAGACACGACTCAAAGAAATCACGATGGAAGTTATACGGTCAGACTCCCATTTAAGGACCCTTCCGTAGAATACGGGAACACACGTCAAAAAGCCACCGCTAGACTCTTACAATTAGAAAGAAAATTAGAGAAAAACAGCGAATTACGACAAAAATATAATGACTTCATGAAAGAATACCTAGACATGCCTAATATCACTACGTCAGGGATGCATTTTACAAAAAACAGACACAACAATATTTACATACAATCATTTCGGAAGTAAGATCGACATGCAAGCCGATATTGAAGTACCATCTCTAACTGATTCACCTATAAACAAAATGGTCGACTTTAACTGGCGGAACATCAAAGTGAGCACAACTGACATGAAGTCACCACCTGCACGGGACATCGCAAAATTAGAAGAGATGATAGTGCAACAAAAAATCGATGAAAAGTTACCATCCAACTCGTCATTAACGGGACATGACATTCATCACTACACAGTCTCATCTTTGCTGGCGGGAGGAGCCCTCATCGCGGGAATCTACGCCGCCCTGAAACGCAGACGCCTGAGCAGAAGCGCTCCACCGACATCAACGACAGTCCACGCTCCAGCTCCGAGTCCTATCGAGCTGCAAGTCATTTCTCCACCGAGAACGGAAGAGCGATCACCTAGAACATTTAATTTTGATTTGTGATTTTTGTATATACATATTTATTTGCTTTGTAATGAATGCTAAACTAGTTAGAGCGAAGTGCGTTGCTCCGGCTGTTTACACTAACTTAATAATAATTAAAAGTAGGTTGCTAACTATGCAACTTTGTACGTTCGGTTACGAACCGTACAGATATAATAGAAAAACTACAAGAAAAGATTAACACGAGCACCATACAAAACAACAGAGGTCACTCATCAAAATTACCTAGAATTACCATACCAATTTTTACTGGCAGCTACGAATCATGGAACTCATTTTATGATTTATTCAAGAAAATCATAGACGACGACTGTACTTTATCAACAACAGAAAAGATGCAATACCTCAAAACACATGTTCGCGGCGACGCAGAAAAGCTGATAAGGCATTTGACGGTAAACGAGGTCAATTATAAGGCTGCACTTACACTATTGTTTAACCGCTATAAAGATGAACGACAAACAGCCCAGACATTCATCGATAAAATATTGGATCTCCCGAAAATTCACTCTCCTAATGCAAAAATGTTACGTAATATGCATGATTGTATTAATGAGAGTCTAGAAGCATTAAAAAATCAAAACATAGACGTTACGACATGGGGACCACTATTAACAAGATTAGTAAGTCGCAAATGGGATCAAGATACCAACATGAAATATGAAGATCAACTAGAAGAGCCAAACAAGTTACAAGAGTTTTCGAAAATGATGAAATTTTTGGAAAAACGTTTTAAAAGTTTGGAATCAAGTAAATCGTTATCATCAATAAATTCAAACTTCACAACATCTTTGAAAAACCAAGAAAAAACTCCTAACTGGCCAGACAAAAAAGGATTATGTTGGTATTGTCACAATGAGCATAACATTCATCACTGTGCCGCATTTAAAGAATTAAATGTCAATGACCGCATTAGAAAAGTGCAAGAAAAACAAATGTGCTATGTGTGTCTTATGCATGACACTAAAAAAGAATGTATGAGTCAGAAGTATAAGAAATGTGAAATCTGTAATAAGGGCCACTCCACACTGTTACATCGAAATCTAAACGAATATTTATCAACTAAGCAGCAGCATGAACCAAATAATACGTTTAAAAACTTTAATGCCTATACGAAGCCAAGCACATCAAAGCCATTCATTGCAAAGTCACAACCAAAAGAAAACCAAGTTCATAAATTAACATCAAATATATCGACACAACATAACGAAGTACAAAAAACCGTTCTATTAGCCACAGCCTTAGTACAGACTACAGCATTCGACGGTACGCCGCAGTTATTGCGCGTACTATGTGACCAAGGCTCTGAGGCTTCCTTTTGCACAGAAGAAGTTGCTCAATTATTAGGATATCCCAAACGAAAAATTAAGGCAGAAATAAAAGGAATTGCAGATGAAAACCCAAAGACCTCGAATTGTATGATTGACGTCACGCTCAAGCCACGATTTCCAAGTGCCTATAATTTGACTACGTCATTAATTATATTACCAAAGCTGACCGGAGCATTACCGAAACAAAATTTACATGGAATAGAAAATCAAAAATTTGAAAACAAAGTTATTGCTGACCCTACCTACCATAAGCGAGGTACAGAGAGTACAAACGGGATGAAAATGATAAGTCTTACTGTACGGACCGATGAAAAGGAACTTATGAAATTCTGGGAATTAGAAGAGATAACCGACGAATATCAATTGAAAAATGAAGACCAATTATGTGAAAATTTTTATAAAGACACGACTCAAAGAAATCACGATGGAAGTTATACGGTCAGACTCCCATTTAAGGACCCTTCCGTAGAATACGGGAACACACGTCAAAAAGCCACCGCTAGACTCTTACAATTAGAAAGAAAATTAGAGAAAAACAGCGAATTACGACAAAAATATAATGACTTCATGAAAGAATACCTAGACATGGGCCATATGAAAAAAGTAAACAAATCACAACATTACGAAGGAAAATTCTACATTCCACACCAACCGGTAATTAGAGAAGATTCCTTAACGACAAAATTAAGATGTGTTTTCGATGCCAGCAGTAAGTCGAGCACAGAAATAAGCCTTAACGAGAACTTGTATAAAGGCCCTCGTTTACAGCAAGACATGGCTACAATATTACTTCGATGGCGTAAACATAAGATCGCATTTATGGCGGACATAGAAAAAATGTACCGTTTTATAAAAATTCATGAGGACGACTATACTTACCAAAGGATATTATGGCGATTTTCACCAAAACAAGCATTAGACGAATACGAACTCACGACAGTTACCTATGGCACCACTTCAGCACCATATCTAGCCATAAAAACGTTACAACAGTTAGCAAAAGATGAACAAGAAAACTACCCCCTTGCTAGTAAAGTCACCCTTCAAGATTTTTTTGTCGATGACATCCTATCAGGAGGAAACGATTTAGAAAAAACTAAAATATTGCAGACTCAGTTAATTGAAATGTTACGTGCGGGAGGATTCAACTTAAGAAAGTGGTCGTCGAACTGTGCCAAACTAGTGGAAACTATTCCCGAAGAGAACGAAGATAAAATGATAAAATTGCCACAGGATGAAACAAGAAAGTCATTAGGAGTCCTATGGTCACCAGCCGAAGATAACTTCCAATTCAACATAACTGTGATAACCAGGGAGAGGCCCACAAAGAGATTTATTGTTTCAGAAATTTCGAAAATATTTGACCCCCTTGGATGGCTTCAACCTGTAATTGTTACCCTAAAATTATTAATACAAGAACTCTGGATTAATGGAATAGATTGGAATGATACTGTATCAGAAGAAGTAAATAAAAAATGGACTGAAATACAACAACAAATAAAACATTTAGAAAAAATTAAAATACCGAGATGGTGTCATTATTACACAGGAGCAAAGGTCGAATTACACGGATTCAGTGACGCATCGGAAAAGGCATACGGCGCGGTCGTGTACTGCCGAATTAAGGTAAACAATACGTATCACGTGACTTTACTACAAGCTAAATCAAAGGTGGCTCCAAAGAAACATAAAACGACCTTGCCGAGACTGGAGTTATGTGCAGCTGTTTTACTAGCAAAATTAATAAAAAATGTGAATATAGCTCTCGAGTGTGAGAACACCACTATCTATTGCTGGGTTGATAGTATGATCACTTTAGGGTGGATAAAAGGAAACCCAGACATATGGCAAACGTTTGTTGCTAACAGAGTTCTTGAAATAGAACGAACACTACCAAACGCAAGCTGGAATCACGTCGTCTCAGCAGAAAACCCCGCTGACGTCATATCGAGAGGTATAGAGCCTAGCAAACTAGAGAGCAATGACTTGTGGTGGAGTGGTCCGAAATGGCTTCAAACAGATAAATTAAAAATTAGTAATGTAATTCTAGAGCCAAGTGAAGAAATTAAATGCTACCAGACACTAACTGAAATTAAAAATAATGACGTATTCGAAAGATTCTCAAGTTTCGACAAATTGGCAAGGGTGTTATCTTATTGTCTGAGGTTTTTACGAAGAAAAAACACATCAAAACTACTGACATGCGACGAAATAGACAGCACAAAAAGAAATATCGTATTACAAGTACAAAAAGACGCATTCGCACAAGAGTATAAAATGTTACAAAATAGACAGACACTAAAAAAGGGAAGCAAACTTTTTAGTTTGGACCCATTTATAGACGAACAAGGACTCATCAGGGTAGGAGGCAGACTACAGAACTCACAGTTGCCGTATAATCAAAAACACCCTGTATTACTGCCGTATGACCATCACGTGACATCAATAATAATACATGACGCACATATCAAGACACTGCACGGCGGAAACCGACTTACATTGTCATATATACGGCAAAAATGTTGGATTTTAGGCGGAAAAAGAAAAGTTAAAAGCTATATAAATAAATGCGTAAAATGCATTAGATACAAGGCTGAAACAGCTAAACAAAAAATGGGAGCACTTCCAAAACCACGCGTGACGCAATCATACCCCTTCAGCCATACAGGATGTGACTTTGCAGGACCAATACAAGTGCGAGCTATGAAAGGTAGAGGTCATAAGTCATATAAAGGGTACATAGCAGTATTTATATGCCTTGCTACCAAAGCTATACACTTGGAGCTAGTGGGAGATTTATCGACTGAGTCGTTCATAGCGGCGCTTAGAAGATTTATGGCCAGAAGAGGTCACGTTTCCCACATGTATAGCGACAATGCAACAAACTTTCAGGGAGCTGCCAACTTTCTATACAAGGAGATATTGGAAATAACTCAGTCACCACAGTTTCAAAACTCGCTCACTAACATAGGTACGCAGTGGCATTTTATACCACCAGCTGCGCCACATTTCGGAGGATTATGGGAAGCTGGAGTGAAATCTATGAAGTACCATTTAAAACGAGTAATAGGAGACAGCACCTTGACTTACGAAGAACTATCAACATTCCTATACCAAATAGAGGCATGCTTGAATTCAAGGCCATTATGTATTCAAACTGAAAATATAAATGACACCATCGTATTGACTCCAAGCCACTTTCTCATTGGCCGTGAAGCAGTTGGAGTGCCAGACGCAATATCTAACATAAACACAGACCTCATAAACCGATGGAAGCACATACAAAAGATGAAAAAAGATTTTTGGAGGATTTGGTCAAAAGAATATTTACATCAATTACAGCAACGTCACAAATGGAAATCAAATGAAGATAATTTAAAAGTCGGCACTGTTGTTCTCATTAAAGACGAAAACATAAGTCCAAGCAAATGGCCACTAGCAAAAATTAAAGAGATTCATCCTGGAAACGATGGATCTACAAGGGTCGTCACACTAGAAAGACCACATGGAGCAGACCAAAAAAGACCCATACACACCTTGATACCGTTACCTGTGAATGAAAACATAGAAACTAGTGAAAATGAAACGCCTGTTCAAATAAACATAGCAAATGTCGAAAAACACGAAACAAAAAACACTTACAAGAAAAAACCAACAGGCAAACTCCATTATTGGCTTTTAATGTTGATGTTAATAATACAAGTGAGTGTATCAGCTGCTGCCACCTACACTATTAAGAACTTGGAACCAGGACTGTATATAGAAGAAATGGGTAACGCTACGTTAGACAGAGGAACCTTCAGGATTGAAACATATTATCAAAGACGCATATTAGACCAAAACTTAGAGAAAACGGAGGAAGTGTCAAAACAATTTAAAGAACTCTGCGATTACGCAATATCAATGGATGACAAGACTCATTGTACCCAATATTATCATCATCTTCAAGAAGAACTAGAGAAGTTCGACAAAATATATGAATATCTTACCGAAATAAATCGTACAAGAAAAAAGAGAGGACTATTAGGTCAGATTATGACTTCCTTATTCGGTGTGAACGACGAGGTATATAGAGACCTTAATTCATTACAACTAAACCAGCAGAAACTTATTGACGCAGCAAACCACCAAACCAAATTTATGATTTCAACTATATCGGCATTAAACCAGACAGAGGAGAGAATAGAGGAAAAGTTAGAAAGATTCCGAGCAAAAGTAAATCAAGCGATAGACTATATAAATGAGAACAACCGATGGTATAAATCGATTAGCAAAAACCATATTCAAATTTAAGTAATGCAATCTTACCAGCTAGCCTACAATTACATTTCAGAAATAATAGACTACTACTCAGGAATAATGGAGATTTACCTCACTAAAGCGACTATATACAGTGTAATATCACCAAACAATATCGCCGATATTATAAAGAATGCCAACAATAAGTTACCATCAAATCTTAACATCATCCAATCTCAGCTGATCGACACAAGATTATCAGAAAATGACACCCACATTCGAGTGGTAGCCTACTTCCCAATTGCAGAAAAAGCCAAATACACTTTGGTACATGTTACTCCCATACCAATAAAAAACCAAGACGGTTCATTTCAAAGTTTAGACGTTAAACAATCATTTATAGCGATTGACTATAACAATGAACGCTATTTTGAGCTGAATCACGACGAATTCAAAGAGTGCTTACATAGATATAACAATTTTATTTGTTTTCCTGTGGCGGTGAAAAACATGCAATTAAACCAAAATTGCATTGTTAGACAAATAACTGGAAACAAAAACATCTCAGAGTGCCCCACACGGATTTACAATATTACAAAAAATATCATCTGGAAGCAAGTTCAAATGTCAAATACCTGGTTATATTTAACAAAAAAACCTATAACAGTGTCCATTGTGTGTGACGGAGAGAGAGAAGAGGTCACTATTCATGACGTCGGCATTATACAAATTTTGGAAAACTGTATCATAAAGACAATAACTACTACTTTAACTGCTAAGAGAGTACTTACGACTAATGTGTTAGCCTCATATAGTAAAAATTCCGAGTTTAAGTTAGACTATAACAGATCTATAATTAGTTATCATAGTGATATTTCTAAAGAGCAAGTATTAGATAGTTCAAAAGACATTTTTAATCATCTATTAAATAAAGAAAAGATCATCCAAACAACCCTAGATAACACAGTTTGGAGTAGCATAACTACCCAAACATACGTAGCTAGTTTCACTTCATTAGTAATATTTTCTATTTCAGTTCTACTAATTTATTGTTTCGGTTCACAGATCATGCAGAAGGTACGAGACATGATGACACGCAGACGGGCAGCGCGAGCAGTGGCTCCGACCAGCCGCAGCAGCCCCCCCGACGAGCCGACCCCCAGCGAGCCAGCCGTGGCGGGGTCGCAGCCGCAGCCGCCAGCGCCGATCTATGCGCGGCCGGCCCGGCGGAAGCAGACGCCTACGCTAGAACTCTACGAACTGAAGTCCTTCTCCTGAGAGGCGCCAAGATGTTCACTTCGTAAACATGCAACTCAGCAGTGCAATGACCAGACCGAAATTGTTACAATAAAGTGCTGTGTAGTGTATCAGCTAAAACCCACAAAAATGAATGTATGTTTATTTACGCACACATGTAAATAAGATTTGTATAAATAGTTTGTAAGATGTAAATAAAGTCTCTTGGTATCCAGACTCAACGCTGTTTCACTATCGACGTGACGACGCATCATCGACCCTTTCCATTATCCTCTCACTGTGGCCAAGAAACCTTTAGCCGTCAGCTTAGGCAGCTGATCAGTCGTCGTTGGTGAGTCTGCCCGACTGACAGTGAGAAAACCCCCGACCTCAATCCCATTTCCTTCCCAACTCCGCCTGTCATCTTAGGTCTCGTGGTGCAGGCATCCCGTACTTATATATATGTGTATATATTTTATGGTTAGGGCTAGGGCTGTTAGGGCACTAGGGTTGTTAGGACGCTAGGGCTAGTAGGTTGTGTAGGTCTTGGCTCGCCCTCTCCATTCTCATGTACAGTCAGCTAGCTTATACATACATACGACACTACTTACAGTAACTCTGACACATTACCAGACACATAACTATACTACACAACGACACTAGTTAGTTGACTGTACACGGTCGTTGTAGGCAAGGTCACGATCGTGCCCTTGCCTCGAACGACCGTATATTTCTATAAGCATGTATAATTGTATATGCTTACGATTTTAGTGGTTTGTATTGAGCGGACCTTCTGTGTCTATTTTGTGATTGGGCACGCTCTGCCCGCATGCGCACTACGATAACTAAGTCGAAACAGTGGGGAGCTTCGACTAGTGAGGGAAAATAACAAAGAACATCGGTTTGTATAAAAAAACCCCAGCTTACATTGATATTGGGTCGCGGCACGCTGGGCAGTGCGGCCTGCAGAGCGGGCAGCAAGGCGCGAGCTAGCGCGGCCGGCTTGTGGTCCGCGCCCAGCGACAGCTGCTGGAACACCGCGATCGTGAACGGCTCCGGCTCCACGCCTGGGGAATAAGCAACGATAGTGACGCCTCAGAATCATTCATGATATTGATGTGATGATAAACTGCTTCCACAGTTTTTCAATTCTTAACATGCTTTTAATACTATTTCTTTCTACCAGATAACTATGATTAGGACCATAGTTCCCTATGGTACTACCCCTAGAGGAGATTGATGCCTCTCGGAAAGCTATCGATAGAACCTTTAGTCGATTTTTATCGATAGCATAGACTGGAAGAGTGAGGGATATTTGATTGTATTAATTTGATTTGTTACATTTTTTATTACAATAAAGAGTTTGCAAACAAACAAACAAACAATCTTCTGCTATAATCTGGTTTCTTCACTCACCCGCTGCGGCTAACATCCTATCCAGCACTTCTGCATGATGCGTGAGGGCCGCCGCAGCCGACAGCGCGGCCGCCGGCGCCGCTGCGGCCGCGCTCCCCGGGGCCCCGGCCCCCGGCGTGGCCCCCCCGGCCGCCCCGCCCCCGAGCGTGTTGGCGACGGCGGCGCACAGGCGGGCAGCACACACGCGGAGTGCCAGTTGCCATACACAAGCGTTCTCTTGTTCTGTTACGCCGCTGAACTGGTATTGTAGTCTGTGTAAAACAAAAAAAAGAATTGACAACGATATGCGTGAACTGCCGATAGGAACAGTAGTGCGTTCCAAAGGTACGCTCTGACAGCAACCGTTCGATTCAGAATGTTGTCAGCAACAGGATAATAAATCCCGTAGGTGCGAAAGGGAAGATACAAAACGGTTGCTCAAAGTGTAATTATGGAACGCGGGACAGCGGCCGCGAGTGTCGCGCGTCACCTGAGGCTCGCGTGGCCAACCATATTACAGGTCGTCTCGTTTTTAGCCATAATTTTGACCGTTTTTTTTTATATGTATGTTCACCGATTACTCGAAGACGCCTGAACCGATTTGGAAAATTCTTTTTTTGTTTAAAAGGGTATACTTCACAGGTGGTCCCATATGAATTTTATCGAAATCGATTCAGCGGTTTTTGAGAAAATCAACAAAAACAGCAAAATTGGAGTTGTTGCGATTGAAGTCTGTTGTTTTTAACGTATTCAGCGTGATCATGATAAGAACAATACAGGGATATGTCCCTGTTTTACCTATATTTGATTGAATTCTTATCGCGCAAATCATAGTTACTATCTATCCTGTATTGTATTGTGTGGAGCAAACAATAAAAAAAATTGATTGATAGTGCGGCGAGTGACAGCGGGCGCGGCCGCGGGGCGATTTCGCCACCGCCCGAGTCAGTCCTCACTCACGTCACGCCATGGTCTGCTTGTGTACTATTTCGCTACACATTGCATTACACAAAACTATTTTGCTCGTTTCTTTGTTTTTTTTTTTGTTGAGGATAATAAATAATAATCGAGGTGTCCTGTATTTTTTTTTGTAAATCCTGCTGTTTGATATTTTATGTGCTGTAAATGAAGTATAATGAAGTAAACTATACATATACATGTATATATGTATTTTTTTTATATATATATATTTATGTATATTATTATGTAGGTATTATATATATGTATTAGGGATGCAACGATTCGGCCATTACGATTACGATAACGATTCGAATCGTTATTTATTACGATAGCCGATGCATTACGATTATCCCAGAAAACTTAAAAAATATTCAAAATGTAATAAATCACAAATCTTGTTGTTTTGCATTATTATAATAGCAACAAGGCATAAATATAATTAGGAACTATTTTTTTATTATTATTTACAATTACAATTTTGCAGTCCTCGGAAGATGCTATTCAGTATCGGCGACTAAATAGACAAATCTATAAGTCCCTCACTCGAGACTTCATGCCTCTTTTATACAAATCGTATTAAAGAGACGATATACAGCGAAATAAGGGCTCAAAAGTATTCGCAAGGGATCTGTCTATTGATCAAAGCCAACTCTGACCAAGCTAAAGACTGAGGATGGCAGAACCGTATCGTCCAAGCCTGAGCTATTGGAAGAGGTCTAGAAGTTCTACGGGCAATTATACACGACCGCACGCTTACCTGTCAGTAATTTGGCTAAAGACCCGAGAGCCAATTGCCCGGACACTATACTGAAGATATCCCAGACGTCAGCCTGTGCGAGATTAAAATGGTTCTAAAACAGCTTAAGAACAACAAGGCACCGGGTGATGATGGAATTACGGCTGAGGTTTTGAAAGCAGGTGGAAAACCGGTACTTCAAGCTCTTCAGAAGCTGTTTAATTCCGTCATGCTCGAGGGACAATCGCCTACAGTGGTGGTGTTCTTCTTCAAAAAAGGCGATAAGACCCTGCTAAAAGCTATAGACTCATCTCACTTCTGAGCCATGTCTACAAGCTGTTTTCGAAAGTCATTTCGAATCGTGTCGCACGTAGGTTTCACGACTTCCAGCCTCCCGGACAAGCTGGTTTCCGAAAAGACCGCAGTACCATTAGACCACATACATTCGCTGCCGCAGATTATACTGAAGACCGAAGACTATAATCGGCCACTATGCTTGGCGTTTGTGGTCTATGAGAAAACCTCTGATTCAATCGAGACATGGGCTGTATTACAGTCTCTCCAACGGTGCCAAATCGGTCCGCCAGGCGGCCTGCCTCCAGGATCAGAATTCGAAACCTATCCGGCTGTAGCATGGGGTGAGACAGGGAGACGTTATATTTCTGAAACTGTTCACCGCTGCCCTGTAAGAAGTTTTCAAACTTCTGGACTGGAGAGGATTCGGCATTAATATCAACGGCGAGTACATCACTCACCTTCGATTCACTGACGATATCGTGGTCACGATTGAGACCTTGAAAGACCTAGGCGCAATGCTCGATTGACTCAGTAGAGCCTCCCAATAAGTGGGTATTAAAATGAACATGGACAAGACGAAAATTGGTTCCAATACAATAAAGTATATGGAAATGAAAATTATGTAAAATGTCTGTGTTACACCTACTCCTCTAAAGGTTAGAGACTCTACACTCAAAGTTGTTGACGAATATGTACCTGATACAAACAGTCCTGATAGGTAGGTCCAACTTCGAAAAAGAGATCAATCCGCCTCGGCTGGGCAGAGTTCGGGAAGCTCCGCAATATCTTCGCGTCTAAAATACCGCAGTATCTTAAGACTAAGGTCTTTGACCAGTGATGACATATGGAACTGAGACATAGTTGCTTATTATGGGCCTCGTAAGAAATGGCAGAGGGCGGAGCTCATAACTCGTAGAGCAGATGGCCGTTGGGACATTAAAGTTTTCGAGTGGCGCCCGCGCACTGGAAGACGCAGAGTAGGCAGGCCTCCCACTCGGTGGACCGTTAACCTGGTGAAGGTTGCGGGAAGCCTCTGGATATGCGCAGCGCAGGACCGGTCGGTGTGAAAAATCCTTGGGGGAAGCCTTTGTCCAGCAGTGAACGTCTTTCGGCTGATAATGACGATAACATAAATTACAAAAATTATAATTCTAGCTTCTGCATACGACTTTGTCTGCGTGAACTTCCGAATTGTTATTTACTGGGATAAAAAGTATCATTTGTGTTAATCCAGGTAGTTAATTATCTGTGTTCCAAACTTCATCTAAAGCCATTCAATCGTTTTTGTGTATAATAAACATACAAACTTTCAGATTTATTATATTATAGTTGTGATTATAGTAGGATAAGTTTTATTATACACTTAGGCTGCGTTGCAAAACGACTTCGTAATCCGTGTAATGTATAACATAAGACAGCACTGCATCAGGTGATCCGTCTGCTCGTTTGCCTCGACTTCTGACACCTAACCCGTTTTGTAAAGGGGCCTTGAAAGATGGTCAAAACCTTTTTATTTTTGTTCTAGAGCCAAATGGTATATTATGTCGTTTTTTTAATAATTGTAATCGTAAACATTGTTACTACGGTGCACTGCATCGTTATTAATCGTAAAAATTACGATTACAGATGCATAACGATGCACCGCTTCGTAATCGTTGCATCCCTAATATGTATGTATTCTTTTAAAATTAGGTATAAGTTTGTATTGTTTCAAAATTGTTTTTATCTTTGTTTTTGTACAAGTCTGTTCTGCCATTTTTTCTACAACTTTCCCTGTCTTAGATCTGCTGGAAGAAATTTCTTTTAGAAATAAGCTGTACCTTTTGTATGTTCTTTCCTTGTTAATGTCTGTTTGTGTCTTTTTTCTGTGTACAATAAAGTGTAAATTAATTAGATTAAGTGACACACCTGAGGCAGTCGGCGGCGAGGGCGGCGAGCGCGTGCGGCGGCGGGCCGGCGCTGGAGTGCAGCGCGCCGTGCAGCGCGGCCACGCAGCGCGCGAACAGCGCCGTGAACCGCGCCGCGCCCGCCACCGCCGGCTCCATCTCCGCCAGCCTGCGGGGTCACAACACCGCATTTATTATTGAGCGGACCGACGACCTGCACGGGTAGCATGAGGGTGTAGACAAAGCTGTTTGTCGCGCCAAACGCGAGAAACAGCTCGGCTGTCTCTTTCATTAGCTCAGCGTTAGAACGGAACAAATGTTTTAAAACTCGCGTCGGGCGCGAGATACGTCGTCATGCTACCGGTGCTGGTGAAGGTTGCGGGAAGCCGCTATATGCGAGCCGCACAGGACCGGTCGGTGTGGAAATCCTTGGCCTTTGTCCAGCAGTGGACGTCTTTCGGCTGATAGATAGATAGATAGAAGATGACTTGACTGGCAACTGCGCACGGGAAGACGCCCACCCCTATAAATTTGGACTCTAGACCGCTGAGACGGTAACACATAGGTTCAGACAGATTTCCGAAACGTTTAGTGTATATGTAAAATTGTACAAGTTCCGAGTGGTAGAAACCAGACTTGCACCCCGCGACACGTCCAAACTGCGGCGGGTCTAAATATAGGGTGACTTTAAATTAGTTCTTGATAAGAATGGCTATAAATGTGCTCATGATAACAAACAACTTTCCCCAAGGAACCCATAGTCAAATCGCAAAAAAAATGTGGTCCCTCCATACAAATTGATCAACTGACCGGCCAAATTAGTATGAGGAGTCCAAAATTTTTTTTTGCGATTTGACTATGGGTTCCTGAGGGAAAGTTGTTTGTTATCATGAGCACATTCATAGCCTTTCGTATCAAGAACTAATTTAAAGTCACCCTATACAGGGTGTAACAGAAGTGTGTGACAATACTTCAAGGATGGCTTTTACCCATCAAACTGAACAACTTTTGTTCTACAACTTTGTTGAAATCGCAAAAATTTTTTTGGACTTTTCATACAAACTTGGTTCGCCAGCTGGTCGATTTGTATGAAAAGTCCAAAAAAATTTTTGCGATGTATAATGGTAAAAATTAAGGGAAGGGAATATTACACAGTCGGCACAAACGCATACGACCTGAAATGTATATAAATAACGCACAGTCAAACTCACTCAATGAGAAGGTTAATGAGATTCACTCAACGAGAAGGTTAGTGAGACTCGCTCAATGAGAGGGTTAGTGAGACTCACTCAATGAGAGGGTTAGTGAGACTCACTCAATGAGAGGGTTAGTGAGACTCACTCAATGAGAGGGTTAGTGAGACTCGCTCAATGAGAGGGTTAGTGAGACTCGCTCAATGAGAGGGTTAGTGAGACTCGCTCAATGAGAGGGTTAGTGAGACTCACTCAATGAGAGGGTTAGTGAGACTCGCTCAATGAGAGGGTTAGTGAGACTCACTCAATGAGAGGGTTAGTGAGACTCGCTCAATGAGAGGGTTAGTGAGACTCGCTCAATGAGAGGGTTAGTGAGACTCGCTCAATGAGAGGGTTAGTGAGACTCACTCAATGAGAGGGTTAGTGAGACTCGCTCAATGAGAGGGTTAGTGAGACTCACTCAATGAGAGGGTTAGTGAGACTCACTCAATGAGAGGGTTAGTGAGACTCGCTCAATGAGAGGGTTAGTGAGACTCACTCAATGAGAGGGTTAGTGAGACTCGCTCAATGAGAGGGTTAGTGAGACTCGCTCAATGAGAGGGTTAGTGAGACTCACTCAATGAGAGGGTTAGTGAGACTCGCTCAATGAGAGGGTTAGTGAGACTCACTCAATGAGAGGTTTAGTGAGACTCACTCAATGAGAGGGTTAGTGAGACTCACTCAATGAGAGGGTTAGTGAGACTCACTCAATGAGAGGGTTAGTGAGACTCACTCAATGAGAGGGTTAGTGAGACTCACTCAATGAGAGGGTTAGTGAGACTCACTCAATGAGAGGGTTAGTGAGACTCACTCAATGAGAGGGTTAGTGAGACTCACTCAATGAGAGGGTTAGTGAGACTCACTCAATGAGAGGGTTAGTGAGACTCACTCAATGAGAGGGTTAGTGAGACTCACTCAATGAGAGGGTTAGTGAGACTCACTCAATGAGAGGGTTAGTGAGACTCACTCAATGAGAGGGTAGGGAGACTCACTCAATGAGAGGGTTAGTGAGACTCACTCAATGAGAAGGTTAGTGAGACTCACTCAATGAGAAGGTTAGTGAGACTCACTCAATAAAATGGTTAGCGAGACTCACTCAATGAGAATGTTAGTGAAACTCACTCAATGATCTTATCTGATAAGCGAGACTCACTCAATGAGATGGCTAGTGAGACTCACTCAATGAGAAGGTTAGTGCGATACACTCAACGAGAAGTTTAGTGAGACTCAGTCAATCAGATGTAAGCGAAATTCTCTTAATAAGATTGTTAGCGAGACTCACTCAACGAGACGGTTAGTGAGACTCGCTCAATGAGAAGGTTAGTGAGACAATGATAAAGTTAATGAGACTCACTTCTCCAGCTGCTCCTCGGCCGAGTGCAGCATCTTGAGCCGCACGGCCGTGGACAGGCTGCTGTTGTCGATGTGTTGCAGCACCGTGTCGAAGAACTGTCGCACCGCGGAGTCGTCCATGGCTGTTTCGCTCTTCTCGCTCGATTGTTGGGCATCACCTGTATACATAAAACGTTTGACATATTTTATTAATTATCTGTTCTCAACTATATCTTGTTTACATTAATGTGTAGCTAATGGTGTGAGTTTCAGAATTTACTATACGAAAATTTAAAACTACAATACTTGATATTACATTTATTGTGTTACTGTGTACCATTAACTTTAACTCTGTGTTGCTATTATAATATGAACAATTACAAAGATTCGCGCGGGTCTGACTCTTGGTCGATACTGAAGCTGTGTGTAGTTTCTAAGTAGCCGACTGCCCTTATTCAATTCAATTCAAAATATTTATTTCAGGCTATTTATGGCCCATAAACAAATATTTATGCTCAGTGACCGTCGGCTGCCCTGTATGCGGAATCTAAAGGGGGTGATCTGTGAACTGACCTATGGGCAGGTGCGGCACGAGATGCGGCATGGTGTCCCTCAAGTAGGTGTAGTGTTTGATCGTGTGTTCTTCGAACAGCGGCAGCATCGTGGTGCAGTGCTGCGCCGCGTTCAGCACCAGTATTAGCACGCACATGTCTGCCCGTGAGGGGTTAAGGCCATCGTAATAGGTACTAATACACACAGTACGTTACTGTACGTAGTAAAAACGGGAATAGGGTGTAATGAATCCAGGAGTAAAAATAATAAAACCCTTACTAATATTACAAATGCGAACGCGACTTTATTTGTCCTTCTTTTACGTCGCAACAGATGAACAGAGCAACTGATCGAGTTGATTTTTTGGCACAGAGATAGTTAATGGGATGGGAAGTGACATAAGCTACATTATCCTGTAAAAATCTTTTTTTTTTTTTTTATACAGTAATGCAAATTGCAAACAAAGTAACGCTCTCTGATTGATATGATATATGGTGGCTACGTGGCAAAACTTAGATAAATTGGTGGTAGCTAGCCAGGCGTGCTCCGAAAATGCCAAATCACTAACAAACCGAGTCCTACAAAGTTGAACCCCGCCGAGAATCGAACCTGACCTAATATAATAAGCAAGCAAACTGCCACTAGACCACGGAGATGGTCGTTCTCTTGTGTAGATTTCCTCACGATGTTTTCCTTCACCGTTAAAGCAGTCTACAAACACAAAAACTCATTGGTACATTTGACAAGGATTTGAACCCAAGAACTCGGGTTAGGAGGCCAGAGTCACAGCTCGCGGAGCCAGCGACGCTTTTACGAAGATGGTTAAACTTAGATTTAGATAGACAGATTAGATATTTGTGTAAAGGATACAGGCGGGGTCGTCGACGTCGGGCTCGGGCATGTCGAAGAAGGGGTGCACGGCCAGCAGGCGCGCCGCCAGCGGCAGCACCAGCGCCGCGTGCGAGCTGCCCAGCCGCTGCGCGCACCGGAACGTGGACCGCTTGTCCTGGGACCATACAAACGTCGCAGGTCAACATTTACTTTGATTTAAGTGTATATTGGAACGTCGACCGCTTGTCCAGCCACCGTCACACGTCGCAAACACATTGCCTACTGCGGGATACATATCGATACTTCTGGGCTCAAAGGGCGTATACGCCTAAGTTCTATTTAGCGTATACACCCTTTGAGCCCAGAAGCATCGATATGGATGCGTTAGGAATTAATTTATTTTATTCACAAGAAATAATAATAATGTCAGGGTCGAATCACATACGGTCCTATCTGGCCCCAAACTATAAGTTTTAGTATTATTATTCATCGCGTAAACACAGTACCTGCGGATACCGCTTGAGGTTCTCGAGTATCTTGTCGATGCACATCTCGAGGCAGGTCTTAGAGGCGACAGTGCATGAGCCCAGCATGCGGTGCAGGCCTTCCCGAACGTCCATCGAGTAGTCCTAAGAGGAAACACGTGAGATTAAACAAGAAATTTGTAAATTATTCCGATATTTGATCGTGTGTATTATTGTCATCATCAGTCAAAACATGTTAGAGCATTAAAGTTCTGGAGTGGCGACCGCGCACCGGAGGTGTAGGATAGACTCGGTGGACCGATGAACTGGTGAAGGTTGCGGGAACCCACTGGATGCGGACAGCGCAGAAATAGTAGATAATAGCATTTATAAAGCAATTACAAGTTAACAGAGATTGCCATAATTTACTAGACTCGGAAAATCGCCTCAAATACCGCGTTTTATATAAAAAACTTAAATCCCTTATTTCATAAATTACCTCTAAAGCTGAAAGGATAGTCTCCAACTGGTCTTCTCTTAACACGATATGGTGCGCGATCTTCGTGAGGCTGTCTATGGCCCTCAGACGCACGTCTTCGATCTCATCGTTGAACATGTCCACTAAGAAATCGAGGGAGGTCGTCGCGAACACTGCGTTCTCCATGGAAAGTTGGCAGACGGCATCCACTGCGGCGGTGCGCACCTCTGTTGGAAAAAACCCCACATATTAATGCATCGATCGATGTATAAGCAACTATGTTTACAAATAAAAGTTTTGATTTGATTTGAACAATGTCAATTTCCTCAAGGTCTCTTAAAATGTATAATTATCACAAATTATCATGTGTGCCAGTTTTGCCTGTGATTTAAATTCATGTGATAATGGTAAATTGCACAGTAACCTTTTTCAAAAAATATTATTGGCAATAAAACAAAAATAAAAATGTAAGGCTCTACAGAACAACAACTCACGCTCAGCTACGGAGCACCAGTGCCACGTCGCTAAAGCTTGCTTATGCATACTGTAATGCCGAGCTGACACGGTCAAAGTTATACTTTGTCAAAATTGCTTACCATGGCGCCGTAGTCTAAGCGTGCTTTGCTTAGTGTTGCCACGATTAAAATAGCATCCAAGTAGTCGTCAAATCGATGTTATCAATTTGAACGGTCTATCCACACATATTAGAGACGTCAACGGGACGTACCCATACGGCCTATCTTGCATATGAGCTTGACACGGACTCGTGTGAATGCCTTAATTCAAAATGTACACATCGATATTTTTGACCTTGACGGAACACGGTTCGTCCACGATCGGGGCACATGGATAGACGTTTTGACGGTGTGACGGTGTGACGGCGGCTTCAGCATACCCACCCATGAGCTCGTCCTCCAGGCCGTGCACGAAGGCGCCGGCCGCGCCGCCGGGGCACAGCTGCACGGCGTCGTGGTGCACGAGGGCGCCGGGCGCGTCGTCCGCCCAGCGCCGCCCGCTCGCCCACGCGCCCGACCGCACCAGCTCCGCGCCGCGCTCGTGGGCGGTGCGCTTTTTCTATAAATAAATTAGCAAATAAATGAAATCAGTTTATTGCAGGCACAGGTCCCATAATAAAATTATTATTTAATTACAAGTTACACAAAAATTGAAAATAACCTAATTCACAACAGATAGAAACGATACATATAAATAAAAAAATAATTATATCTTATGCTATTTTCTCCTTGTTTTCATGTACACGTGGCATACAGTCAGGTGCTTTCCTGTACTTAAGTGGCATACAGTATACCCACCACGAGATCACTTGTGTCTATTGCTTCGATGTTGAGCCCCACGGATAACCCCCTTTAAATCATCATATCAGCCGAAAGGGATTACCAATCTGGACTTGACCCCCGTGTGTGGAGTATGGCCTAACCTTCCCCAGGTTTGGAAAGAGACCCGCGTCCCACAGATACAGGACCTCCAGTGCTGAACAAAGGCCTCCACCAAAGATTTCCACGATACGCAGCCAGCTATTTCTCGCCACTTTTACCAGGTCATAGGTTCACGAGGTGCGTGCGAAAAGCCAATCTGTGATATGCGACTCGCTAGTGTGAGCTGAATAAAGCAAGTGCTTTAAAGTACGTAAAGTAAGTACAATCACATATTGAATGAATCAGTCAATTTAAGAGTATTTGGACCCTATCGCAATATATCAATATTGTAACATTGAGATACAGGTCTATGATCACAGGCATAGTTGAGTTAAAGTCAGTTATCTTCTAAGGTAGGTATAGTAATAATTGACAGTGAAAATACTAAGAAAAGGCATTCATGTGTTAGCTTCAATTCGTCACAAAAAAATAACCTACCTTCATATTGCTCATGAGCTGCTTGTCCAACGTTTGCAGCAGGAAGCGGTCAGACACACCGCGAGTCGTCCCCAACAGCGTGCACGCGAGCGCACGCACTTGCATGCAGAGGTCGTTCACCGCTGAGCAGATGCGTACGAACGCGTCGTCGACCAGACGCATCGTGGTCTCACCGTCTTCTAGTGTTATTGTGCTGCAATGTAAGGGAGAATGTCAATATATTATTGTGAGTAATTAATAATGTTTTTTTGCATAACTGACACCATGTTTGATTGGACAACAGACACCTCAAAACATGCAGATGATTTGCTTTATGTAGTAAGTATAGGTATGAATGTCACGCGTCGTCGACCAGACGCATCGTGGTCTCACCGTCTTCTAGTGTTATTGTGCTGCAATGTAAGGGAGAATGTCAATATATTATTGTGAGTAATTAATAATGTTTTTTTGCATAACTGACACCACGTTTGATTGGACAACAGACACCTCAAAACATGCAGATGATTTGCTTTATGTAGTAAGTATAGGTATGAATGTCACGCGTCGTCGACCAGACATATCCTGGTCTCAATGTCATCTAGTGTTATTGTGCTACAATGTACACATGAACCGGCCAAGTGCGAGTCAGACTCGCGCACCGAGAGTTCCGTAAAATTCATAATCACATATGTCTTGAACTCTATATCAAATTCTCAGGCTTGCAATCCCTTGAAGCTGTGAAAAAATCAAACTTCTATGCCAACGCAATCAAAAGATACGGCCGTTTATGCCACATATTTGGGCACTTGCATGAGAATCAAAACCTATAGGGTACTTCCCGTATACCTAGAATCATGAAATTTGGCAGGAAGCAAGTCTTATAGCACAAGTAAACGAAAAAGTCCGAAAACCAAGTTAATCCTCTTCTTATGACCGCTTATCACTGAATCGGAATCACAGCTATTTCCTCATCACAAAAATAACGTTGAGACTACTCTAAAACTGAAATAATTAAAAAATAACTCAGCAGACGTGTGCTCGGTACAAGTCCTATTTATTATGTTTTTTATAGTTTTTTTGATATTTTTATGTACTAATCAATTGTCTATCAATATACTATTTTGATTTGCCACGAGACGTGCCTTATAATTTGTTATAAAGAAACCCAGCTTTACAGACCATTCCAGCAAATTTTGTACATCAAAATATCAAAAAACTATAAAATCATAATAAATATAAAAATAATAAGTGCATTCAAAAAGATCCTTTAACTCTTTCCTTAAAAAAATAGAATTGTCTGTACTGTGCATTGATTTGCCAACCCCTTGACAACATCACTGGTCTGGGGGGGGGGGGGGTTGGGGTGAAGTAGCATTCAGTGAGCGGTAGGGAGTGTCCATACTGTATAATGTCCTTAAACTGTGATATAAGACATTCTGTTTATGTATAATACCTTAGTTCACTCCTCCGTCTCTTTAATAAACAAAGAAGTTTTATGACTTGAAGAGACTGAATGGAGTGGATTTTATAAATCTTATATACAAAAATAAACAAAAATTTACAAGAATTTTTTGCTTAAACCAAATATGTTTTATATTGTCACTCCGGGAGCAGGGTGCAACTCCTTAAACCATTATTACACAAAAAAAAAACTTTATAGGTAGTAGAACTTACTTTTCTGGGTACTTGTTTCCCAGCAGCCACACAAGTTTGAGAGCCACTTCTCTGACAATCTCATAATCATCGGACAAAGCAGTGCATACAAGGTCATACAGGTTTGCGCTTAGTGTCTGTCCACGTTCATTGAGTGTCAGTAGAGCTTGGAATGCATCGCAGCGCACTCTTGCATCCTGAATAAAAGTCATTGTTAAGATATAAAAGATTGGCCACAAAATATGGAGTAAAAATTTTTTTGTTAAATTCATAACAATCCACACTAGAACCCCTCTCCTATCTCAGATTTTTGATGATGACTGATTTTGAATTTTTCTAATTGCAATACGGTTGTTTTTAAGAACTTGAGAAAAATGAGAGTGTTAGTCATGTGAGGGACTTTGGCGCTTAGTCAACTTTTCCTTTCAAGTGTCAATATCAAAAATATATCTTTTTTTTTCACTGTTAGCCTCTAAAAAGAGCAAGGATCTTAAATATTGGATGGAACAGCTCAAGAAATTGACTCACATCAGCATTAGAGTAATCTCCCACAAGCTTCACAATGGCCTCAGCCTCTGTATTCATTTCGGCCGTCCTGTCAGCTTCCGGGTATATTGGGTAGAGTTCGCTGATTAGCTGCAGACACTTGCATTTCACCATGTGACTTGTGTCTTTTAGGTTCTCCTTTGCTATGTTCACTAGGCGCATCATTAAAACTTTATCATCGCTCAGCTTATTTCCCAGCTTGAGAATTGTTGATATTCCTTGAGCAATCACCTGTTTGAGTAATAATCAGATAATAATAATAATAATATAATAAAATTATGTTTATTTTCCAGAACACATCATTAAACTTATTAATATAAAAGTTATGTTTACAGAAAATAGGATGTGTTGGACTGGTGCCTGAAGCCATGAGATGAAACAGACACTTAAAGAGGTAACAGCCAAAGAACTTCAACAATACTGCCATCTTAAGGAGAAAGATACTTAAGGTATTCATTGCACTTACGGGTATTTTCCTTAGTACGGCAGAATACAAAACGGCTATGACTCACCTTATGTGAAGTTTCATTTTTGATCAAATGTATTGTTTCATCAACCAAGTTGTTCAAGTTGGCTCCCGGACACTCCAGCCCGATATCACAGTATAGCCACAATATCTTGACCCTGACCACCGCATCCTCTTCAGACTGAAAGTGTTCCGACAACTTCTTGATGGCTTCCTCTACATCAGACTCCTGAAACTGTAGGCAGTCGGAGATCCGGAGCAAAAGCTGGAGAGCCTCATCGCTTGACTTGCACTTCTCTAGGAGACCAACAAAAGCTGCAGCTGAACTGCCTATCAGTGGCTTCTTTGCCAAATGCAACTTTTTTGGTGCTGGACCATCCTAAAATAAAATGAAACATTTCAAAACACTCGTAGCAAACATCTGTGGCAGTCAATGTATCCGGTAGGTACCGTGCTTTGCAATAAACACTAGGCCATACATGCCGGTTGCTTTATCTAGATTGCAGTCGATAAGCCTTGCCTGAGGCACAATAAGTCTATCACAGTAAGGCTATTTTTCAGGTCGGGTCGGGTTTTCACATTTAGTTTTTGTTTATTTTTTTATTTGGCACCTCTCTTTATGTACAGCACGTGCACTCCATCCGAAGAGAACCGTGCCCCAGCAGTGGGGACGTTATGGATTTTGTACGTGCAAGGTTATGTTAAAAACTACAACCATATGAGTGAGACGTACCTGAAACGACTTGTTATATTCGGCCAAAGCACGTTTTTTAAGTAAAGCTGCCATTATTTATTCCATGAATCTATCCAATATCGATCAAGGAGTAAAATATCTGTTTTGTATTGTATGTATTTTCAAAACAATCATTTGCTAATGCTATAATAGTAAGCCTTATTATTATTATTCCTGCAAATACCTAATTTTGGAACGGGTCCCTGAAAGAAGTTCCCAAACCAAACGTCCCTTGTCTTGGAGGAATTCCTCCAAAGCAGTATAAATACAAAAACCGTAAAATCACGAAATCAACGCAGCCCTATTATTATGTCATCCCTCTGTCGATCATCTGTCAAAACCAGTCAACAAAGTCGAACGACGAGCTTGTACTGCTCGTAAATTATAATAATAAAAATAAATTAAAAAAAGCGTAATTATTTCATATAAGCTTAAAAAAATTCTGACTATTGTTGCTCTTCGATAAATATTCATTGAGTTTGATTTATTCATTGATATACACCTTGTACAAGTATAACTTTTCTACCACCTATTTCAGTGACATGAAAATTACCTAAATTCCGTCTACCACGACTTGCTACCACGTAACAATTTACATAATTAATCGAAGGCCAGTAATAATGGAGCTTTTACATCTTTAAGTAATTTTGCTAACTGTAGATAAAAGCAAACACCTTGATATTATAGGTAAGGTTATTTTATGTGTAACACTTCACAGCTTCTATAAGTTTGACAGAGCTATATGTAAAAATTGTTTCCAGAAGTTAAGTGATACAAACAATGGTCTATGAATGACAAGACAAACGGGGATGACTGTGTGTTGAGAGACTTTGATGATATCTGCGTAAATGATTCTACGGGAATGGCAGTGCCGGTGGCCAAACAAGGCCTCACCTTCAACTGGAAGGAGTACGCGTGCGGCGGAGGCGCGGCCTTCTGCAACATACTCATCAGCTACCCACTAAATAAGCTCATCTTTAGACAGGTACCTTTAAAAGACTTTCGGTTGTTTGTCGAGCTGAGTGAAATTTCATACAGGTGTCCTAAAAATTAACATCAACCCAGTGAATGCAGATGGGTTAGGTCAATATTTAAACTTGACTTTACTAAAAGTCTCACATCTAGTTTTCCAAACATAGGTAGTACCTATCAGCAATTCAAGTGTCACATCTATCTGTTATATAGATTTTGTTTTCTCAGTATTGCAGAAGAATCTCGTTAAAAATACATATATAAATCAATATAGTTTCCTCACAGAATTATTTCATTATTAGTTATCTATTAAATTTTCATCATCTGTTTAGGCCATTTAACATGTTGTCTGAAAAATAAGTCTTACTGCCAATATCTGGTTACTGGAGATCTGTGCTATAGTGCTAACTATATTTTCAGATGATGCATGGAGTAGAAGCAACATTTGCATTACATCAGCTAAGAAAAGAAGGCCTACCATACTTGTACCGTGGCATGCTGCCCCCCTTGATGCAGAGATCAATGTCAATGTCTCTCATGTTCGGTATCTATGATGAATGCCTCCAACCTCTCCTCAAACATAAGCTCAACCCATACATAGCTAAAACTGTGGCAGGAATTTCTGCAGGCTGTGTTGAAGCGACACTGATGCCTTTCGAAAGGATACAAACATTATTAATACATCCCAAATATCATAAAGAATTCAAAAATACTGCAGATGCTGCTAGGCACATTGCACGGTACTATGGTATTAAAGAATTCTACAGAGGACTTGTACCAATCCTGATGCGTAATGGCCCATCAAATGCCATGTTTTTTATAATCCGAGAGGAAATTGCACCAAGACTACCACCCAGAGATAGTGTGTTTTATCAGAGTTTACAAAACTTTATAGCAGGAGCAACTATAGGTGCTTTCCTTAGCACACTGTTCTACCCTCTAAATGTTATCAAAATATCCATGCAGTGCGAACTAGGTGGCCCTCACAGAACTATGACACATGAATTCAGAACCATATTACGCAACCGTGGCTCAAAATTTACCAACTTCTATCATGGAGCTTTACTAAATATATCAAGAGCATTTCTTAGTTGGGGCATTATAAATGCCTCTTATGAAATATTTAGGAAAATATTGTACACCTAGTCATTGTTATGGATTTAATCTGCCTTTGAAATTTCTTTTTGTTATTTTTGTTAACTATTTTTATTATTTATGACCACTGGTGCTACCCATTGAAATTGCTAATTAAAATCTGTTAAATAAGTACTATTACTTGCATTGTATATTTTAAGTAAGTAGACTGTATTTATTTCTTCAACCTACAGGCATTTATGTAAATATTGTCAATCTTTTTACCTTGTTCTTATTAGTACATTTGTTACTTTTTGTAATCATGACTATAGTATGTAACTCATAATTACAGGGAAATGCAGTACATACTTTTAAGTTCAAACATGATTAACACATTGAAATGTTTGAAGGAATTTGTGGAAATGAGCAGGTAAACAGTCCCGATAGACAACAGACAGATATCCTGTTTATACTATAACTGTCAGTAGTTCAAAGAAGGTGCAGTACAAAGTAAGGAGGATTGCGTGTTCCTTTTTTTAAATGAAAATATTTTGATTATAACCGATGCTTTAACTTCAAAAACTGTTTTTATCCATACGGTTACATATTAAATCGTATGAAGCGATATCTATAGATATTGAAAGATATTTATATAGATTATGTATGTGTTATCTATACCTTTTATAATATATTTAAATTATAATATTAAAAGTAACCTGAATTTGTAAACTTCATAGGTTGCAGCCCGCTGATAAAATACATACATCCGTGATAGAGTAAGATATAAGTGCCCAAAGTTATCCCATTTCATAGCTTTATAGATCTATCAAAATCAGTGGTGGTGTGACCACGAATCGGTTGTGGTTTTATAAAGTTTACAAATTCACTAACAGATTGCTGCTAATGCTATAAAAATATATCTATCTAAACATGGCAGATGTTTCTCGAGTGCAGTTTCCAATTTAACAATACGGTTTTTGTTAAGATCGCACAATATCCCACCTACCATTTTTTTGTACCTTGTAGTAATTAGTAGCATTGTATGCGCAATCATCAGATTTGTAATAAAGCCACCACGAATACATGCGTTCATGCGTATATTTTTTCGGAAAAAAAAAAATATTTCGCTTATCTAAGGTGACATGTATAAAATATAAATAATGTTAGTAACTGAAGTATCTGTGCTATAGCTGGCTATAGGTAATAAATAAATAATATTGGCAAAATCAGCGTATCATATTTTATATTTATTCCCCTTTTTTAAATGACAATAGGTCAATATCAACGTATGAAAGTTAATATCGTGATTTCAGACTAAAGTTGTTCATAAGTACACTATCATAAAGTTTGAGTATATTTTTTTTTCAACAATAGGTAATTTCACCAATCTTATCAATAGAGGTACTTGGCTTTTAATTCCCTTTCAATCTATTTTAAATATATCTCCTCTGGGTCACGTTTGCTGAAGGGCTGGTAATGGCTCAGTTTCAGGGCTTCCATTGTCAAGTCCCACAACTTGTTAGCTGACGCGTCGTCTTGACAATGTTTAGCAGGAGATGTAGGTGCACATTCCCTGAGAAAGGAAAAATAAGTTGGACAAGTTTCTATCGTTGTATGGTATAAAAGTCCGATAATCCCTGTGAACTGCACGGTGGTATCGGTGGGTGTTTTTAATACCCCATCAACATCAGCCAAAAGACGTCCACTGCTGGACAAGGGCATCCCCAAGGTTTTCCACGCAGACCGGTCCTTCGCTACCAACATTCAGTGGCTTCCAAATACCCCACAACAGAGACCCATAGTGACAATTAAATACTTATCCTAGTACTCAAGTTACAAAAGCACCTACTAATATATTGATAGCAATTGTAAAATTAGTGTTAAGTCTAATTGGTGTATATATGACAGTACTAATCAAGGTTCGGAACCGGTTAACAAATGCCGGTTAATTTAGTTCGAATTTCGGTTAACGATTCCGTTCAGGTTAAACCCGGTTTCCAGCTTAACCGGTAAATTTGAATAAAATATCGGTTAATCAGGGAGCGGTTTTGTAACCGAAATAAGAAAGAAATTAACCGGTTAAAATTAAAACCAAACTTAAGTCAAGTTCAGGCGCGTCGCGCGGGTGCCACTGCCCGAGTTTTCTGCTCACTTTCTCGCACGCTTTCAACTGATCGCACGCGGCAAACATACCTACAACGTCGCATATTCTTCAAATTAACCGGTTAATTCCGTTCGAACGAAAAAATATCGGTTCTGGTTAAACCGGTTATATATACCGGTAACCAAAACCTGAACGAAACCTTAACCACAATTATTTCGATATCGGGGTCAATGACCGAAACCGGTTTTTTCAAAAAACTGGTTTCCGAACCCTGGTACTAATTAACATAGGTCAATATATCGTCCCTCACCACTAACTCTCCTATCTCAGATTTTTGATGATTTGAGTTTGGACTTTTTCTAATTGAAATACGGTTGTTTTTAAGAACTTGAGAAAAATGAGATAGGAGTGTTAGTCGTGTGAGGGAAGATATGTCGTGGCTAGATCAGGAAATGAATGACTGACTTAATTCCAAAAATTTTCATAAAAATCGATCACTTGTTTAACCACTTTCTATTCTCAAGTTGTTCCCTGTGAACAGGATCTACGTCAATTTTGTTGCACCTGTATTCTATGTACTCACGCATAATACAATCCAGACTGGTCGGCGCACTGTTCATCGACGGCGCAGTATATGGAGGTCTGCGCCCCGCAGCGGCGCGACTTGACGAAGAGGCTCATGACGTGGTTGAAGAGCCAGGTGGCGCCGAGCCACAGCGTGTCACTGAAGTGGCGCCCGATCTCCGTGCGGATCACCCCGGGGTGCAGGCTGTACGACGTCACGTTCTCTATGTTGTGCTCCTTAAATAACGATAAAGTATTGTATATGAATGTACAATACTTGGATATAATATGTGGGCGTCCAATCAAAAAGGGTCCAGTGGTCGGCATTTAGTTTCCGAGATATACACAGTTTTGTAAAGTTGGGTGAAATAACGGCATTTCGCAATTTTAATTTTTTTATTAATTATAGCTCAATTATCTAAAAGTTCGTATAATAAATGACTTTATATGATGTTAATCTATGTAACAAGCAAGTAGGAGTGTGTTTTTTTATAGTCAAACTTTAAAATTAATATTTCAGAGCTTCAACTTTAAATGTCTGGAAAATATACAGGGTGTAAGGGACAGGTTTCCGAAAACTTTAAGGGCTTGCCCAGTAGACGAAACTGTCCAGTCAAGTTTATAATTTTGTATGGAGAAGCCGATTTTTTTTTCGTTTCCTGAAAAAAATTGTTGTGGAAAGTTGTTCAGTTTCGTCTACTGAGTAAGCCCTTGAAGTTTTCGGAAACCTGCCCCTTACACCCTGTATATATGCCAAAATTTGAATATTTTTTTGATCCTTATTATTAGGTACTTGACTATTCTAAGTTCCGAATCGAGTCAACTCAATACCCCATTACTGGACCCGTTTAGCTTGGACGCCCACATATTATGTCGAATTTTGGGTACTTAGTGATAGTACGGTCAGAGAAAAGTACCCCCAGGCTACGGCCATGGTTTAAGCATTAATAAGCGATGATACTATCTAAGTCCTAATTCATACGTATATTTAAACCTTCACATAAATATATGTTTAAGCTACCTTTAATTTATTCGCGAGAGCTTTTGCATACAATATATTCGCTGCTTTACTTCTACAATATGCCTTAAAGGGGTCGTAAGGCGTCTTTTCAAAATTAACATCGTCTAACTGCAACTTTTCTTCTGAAATTAACAAATTATTATCACTCATAGGCATAAGGTGCCAAAATTCAGTATAGTTACGTTAGCCGAAGTACTGAAGCAATAGGTAGTATGTATACTTTCTTTGATGTAAATAGGATGAAACGAAGACAACACGAGAGGGTGCGCTCCTTATAAGTTTCGGCATAAGCAGTAGAGTCAGCAGTGCATGCCCGAAATGGTTGGTCCCTATATGAGTTTCGAAGCCATCCTCAGTCTTCCCTTCAGGACAGCACATAACGCCAGCATTGTTTACCAAAATGCTGATCTGGTCATCGATTAACAACATTCGTGAGGCAAATAGTCGAACAGATTTCAAACTAGAGAGATCTAACTTCTCAACAACTAAACTTCCTCTCTGAGTTAGTTTTTCGGTCGCTTTTTCGATCTCGTCCTTAGAGGTTTCAGCTTTGGTGACATCTCTGCAAGCCATTATGACTCGCGCGCCTGGAAAAAATAATTAAACATCAAGTAAGAACTGATACTTAAACTTTTCAGTATTTTTCAGTGACATAAATTATATGTATACATATATCGGACGTGGACGTCTTTCGCGGCTAATGGTGATATATAATTTAACATACATTTCCTCTACTTATATAGATAAGTACGTAGTTCAGTACAGTACATATACCTACCAACCCTACCACTTATATCACAGACTTATATAAGTGCTAAGATATAGATATAATACACCCACACACAGAGCAAACAAATCTATATTTATCACAGAAATGTTCGCCCAGGTTGGGAGGGAATCGAACCCACGATCCTCATATTAATCAGAGGTCAGGAGAGCTATAACCACTAAGCCGCTGAGTCAATCGACTAACTCACCGCGTGAACCAGTAGTGGGGACACCATTAAGGGCCGTTCGTTAACGAAACAAAAAGTTTAGATACTTACCTCTTACGTATAAGTCGAGGGCAGTTTCCCTCCCTATTCCTGTGTTGCATCCAGTAACGATGGCTGTGCACCCCTCCAACCTCCTCTTGCTTTTACACCAACCACTAACGTAATCCATTCTTTTGTTTATATATATAAAATTATTTGTACATCCTACTAAACATGCTGAAAAAAAACATAATAAAGTAATGGATGCGAGCGCGTAGTGCGTAAAAGTCTCGGATTATTTTTTAGAAACTATCCGGCTGAGATCCTCGGTACAGTACAGCGGTCGTGGCTCATAATTATATTATCAATGCGGCTTGCGTGGTCGCATGAACACGCAAGTTAACTAACTACAGATATAGTAGATATACATATACATAACCAAGTTATAAGTTATAGTTATAACGGATGGGTTCGACTGTTATTAGTGGCATTTATCTCGGCCGTTTCCTCGACGTTGAACCGTCTGTGGCGATTGCTACCACTAGATAGCTCTAGATAGTTTGACGCTGTGATTGGCAACTAGCCTCGGGACCTCCATCAATGCGGACTTGACCCTCATGTGTAGAGTATGGCCAAACGTTGACCTTCCAGCTATGGTAATAGTAAGAAATCCGTACCCGCAATCGAATAAGACCGGATATCTATGTCGGTATCATATTACGGTAATACTAGTATACTGTACCTATTTAATATTCCGTGATACCTATTACCTCAGAGTAAATAATATACGCACATATTTATAGGGGTATACTGGCTAGACGCTATTAAATACACCATCAAATATTACCCTACCAAATATTTAAATGAGTTTACAGAATATTTTTTTTCGCCAAAAGTCTATTAATATATCAATCAGTGTAATTTAGTAATAATAAAGTAAGTTTTTATTCGATACATTACTTACCTACGCACTTAATTAGTTTGAATTTACTTTGCTGCAATATTACACTAACTAAACAGACACGTTCTACAATCCACAACGATTGTGTGTTACCAGAGACAGTGTTACATTCACATTATTTAATTTAGTAGAGTGTGTTCCAAGTAATGCTACTCCTCGAAAAGATTCTGTCTCTGTCACACTTATAATATTTATAATAGACTTTCCTTGTGTCTAGATGATGTCACTTTCTCGGAATCTGTTTTGGAGCACAACTCTAAAAGGGAAAGCAGCTTGGCCTGAAATCACTAGTAAGCTTCTTCAATGTATGAACTCATATGTATGTAACCATCAGTAACACACAAGAGAATGGTGAAAAGTAAGGAAATAATTTTCACACGCACATGTCGTATGTACGACAGGTGGAAAACCGTGTTCTATCCTTATTCTACGTAATATCTACTGTATACGAGCCTCATACATAACTAGTGTCTGTGTGTATGTTATGTTAAACCTATTATGTAAAACTACCGCCTCCGACGTTAAACCAGTTGTGTGCTGACCTTACTCATCAACAATCGTTAGTCGGTAGTGCGATTTATGATGTAGTGAAATGATAGGTTGCGGGCGGCACGCATGCGGGCACGGCCTGCATGCGGGTAGAAACCCGCGTGACGATAAAGGCGCTCTTATACATATTTTAAACCTTTACGCTCAATAAACTTGCGTTAGTAAATATTACTAAAAATAATTGGTTTACACTTAACCACGATGTTATGTTTTTTTTAACACCATCTATTTAACAGTTAAAACCACTCGTCTAGATAAGTGTTATAGATATTTCAAGGAAAACCGGTTATACAGGTAATTATTCAACAAACAGGGTAGGTCCATTATAAAACATTAGGCGCCTAAATTAGCAAAATCGCAAAACTCATAATGTTTTGAAAGTTTGCATTTTAGCATCAAATCAATATATGTACATACATAGATAGACTAGTCGCTGGTAAGTTTAAGTTCTACCACCTCCGTTGTCTGGTGGCTAGTCCGCTGATCCGCTCGCTTAACATCAGAAGGTCGCGGGTTCGATTCCCGGCGGGGTCCCACTTTATAGGACTCGATTTGGTTGGTGGTAGGGCATTTTCTGAGCCCACCTGGCTAGCTACTATCATCATATCTAAGTCTTGCCGCAAAACATCAATGTTAACAGCATTGATGTGTTCTGGTATGAAGATAGCCAGTTCCCCATTGCGTTGGGGAACTTTGCTAAGCCCGCTTCAATCTTCGGCATTATCATCACTTACCATCAGGTGAGATAATGCCAAAAGGTCTTAACAAAAAGTTGGTGGCATATTAACCCCCTGCGTGTTGGCAATGTGAAGTCGCTATTAAATGGACACGAGCATACACGAGTAAATATAGACACCGTAAACGAAATGAGTAAAAACTATATAGGAGTTATAGTTCGCGTCACGTAAAAAGAGCGCTGGCTGGCGTTCCGAGGATGCACTCTGACAACAATTGTTTAGTACCCTCTCTTTCACACTTACGCGATTTATATTATGCTATCCTGTTGTCAGAGTGAACTGTTCTGCCCTCGGAACGCCCGCCAGCGCTCTTTTTACGTGACGCGAGCAGTAGGTAACAAAAGTAGCCACCGACAGACAGGTAACGATAGATCTTTTTCTTTTTAACAGACTTCAAAAAAAGGAGGAGGTTCTCAATTCGTCTTTTTTTTATGTATGTTCTCCGATTACTCGAAGACGCCTGAACCGATTTGGAAAATTATTTTTTTGTTTTAAAGGGTATACTTCACAGGTGGTCCCATATAAATTTTATCGAAATCGATTCAGCGGTTTTTGAGAAAATCAACAAAAACATATCAAAATTGGAGTTGTTGCGATTGAAGTCGGTTGTTTTTAACGTATTTAGCGTGGTCAATTATAAGCTTACACTAACTCAAAGTGCTGCCGTCTTTCTTGTAGACTTATAATACAAGCTGTAAACCCATAAAATATTAAATCAAACAGCGTTTTGATCTAATCATAGGACCAGAGCGGTTAACTGTTTCTCTTCATCATACTGATTATGATAAACAGTTGACTGGCATATTTCGTTATAAAATACGCGTAACTGGGACCTTACTGTTAACTGCGACTTCCACTCATCTTACTGTATATACAGGGTGTTAAAAAAAGTGCGTTTGAAATTTTAAGGGGTTACTCAGAATCAAGTACAGAACCCAGGAAAAATATTGAAAAAATCCGCTCTTCAATTATTTTTTCAGATTCTCATACTAAATCTAAATAGTGAATCGAGAATTTGCTACTTTATTAGTGCCCGATATTTTAGCAGTGCTTCTACTGCTGATTCTGATCAACTTTCCCCAAGAAACCCATAGTCAAATCGAAAAAAATTTTTTGGGCTCTTCATACTAATTTGGCCGCTCGGCTGATCGATTTGTATGAAGAGTCCAAAAAATTTTTTTCGATTTGACTATGGGTTTCTTGGGGAAAGTTGATCAGAATCAGCAGTAGAAGCACTGACTAAAATATCGGGCACTAATAAAGTAGCACCTTATATATATATAATTTTATATATCTTAATGTATTACTATAGTTTGTTCTTTGACTGTGCTTAAATCGCAAAAAAAGGTTGTTCTCTCCAGCGGGAGTTCGTCGTCTGGTCGTAATGAACATATCCAGGCCAGGCCAGGCCCCAGGAACTTTTGCTCAGGTACTTTGCTATTACTTTTGTAATGAACGTCAAAAAAATGTTACTCTTCATACCGCGCCTGTTAGACATTGTAGATTACTTAGTAAGGGTACAGTGACCCAATGTGTTAGTATATAAATGACTTATTCTTAATGTTAGTAATTAAAATATTATTATTTTTGTACATAAAAAGTATACGTATAAGCAGCAGTGTTCAGCAGCAAAGTCGGTTTTCATATTTACTAATCACATACGTATATACATATATCGATACTTCTGGGATCAAAGGGCGTAAACGCTAAATAGACCTTAGGCGTATACGCCCTTTGAGCCCAGAAGTATCGATATGTATAATTGACGTTGTTTTACTTCCGTTTTTTTACTTCATGATTGTTGCTTTAAGGACTGTAAGAAAGGAAATAGTGAAAGACGTGATTCGTTTGGTCAAGATGGAGGCAAATATAATTCCAACGAAAGATAAACATAGATTTATAAAAAAGTATAAAAACCACAAATTAATAAAAATACTATAAAAAGATGACGTGATAACATTCTCCCATCTTAAAGAAATGGGGACAAACTTTTTGAGAGGCCTGCGGAAGACCCCTCCCTGCGTGGTCACATCCGCGACCCGTGTCACACCGTCCTTGCCGGGGTGCAAGGCCGTGATCCGACCCCTAGGCCAAGAACCCCGCGGGAGAGTCCCATCAATGAGGACCACGAGATCACAGACTTTCACGTCGGGCTTCTGCCCTCCAGATCTTGGTGCAACCAGCGTTGGCAGGTACTCTGTTAACCAACGCTGCCAGAAGTGGTCCGCCATTAGAAGCGCTTTCCTCCATGTCGTTCTGCTGCACAGATCACTGTAACACTTGCCGGGAATGGGCGACCTGATGAAGATCCTAACAAAAAATGAGAAGGAGTTAACGCCTCTGGACTATCCGGCTCGAAGGACCAAAAATATTGTTTTAAGGACTGTAAGAAAGGAAATAGTGAAAGAAGTGGTTCGTTTGGTCAAGATGGAGGCAAATAATTCCAATGAAAGATAAACATAGATTTATAAAAAAGTATAAAAACCACAAATGAATAAAAATACTATAAAAATATGATGTGATAACAATGATAATTATTTTATGGTAGTTTTAATATTATGTAGAATAAGAAATGTTAAAAGAGCCGAATTGTAGATAGAAAAATATTTTTCGGGGGCAAACGAAACTTTAAAATTCCCTTATGTCCCCACATAAATATTCGAGAACATATAAAACTAAACTTTGATTGCACGCGGGGACAAACAGGAACAACCCTCGAAAGACGAGTGTCGATTGAGTCCGCCTCAACAACATCCCAACGCTTAGTTTAGTTTTCGGTGTAAGTGAACCCACATACTTAGCTTCGCCCGCCCGCCAGCCAGCCCGCCTAACCATTCGTAGTGTTAACCGCGCAAAAAAGACTTTATTTAGTAATCACAAACTTTTTTTTCAAATATTTATCTGAAACGCCAGCCGCCACAAGGGTTCTCAAGACAAAAAAAAAACCCTATAAGCGGATAATGTCCCATTCGTGCAACGGTTCTAGATATGACGTCACTAAATAGTAACATTTAAACAAGCAGATTTTCGTAATATTTTTTATTTTTTCGAGCATAATGGTCATTTACAAATAGTTTACCTACACAGTGCACACCAGATGTCGTTAGTGTCTATCTTTGTATGTTCTTAAATAGGCAAAAAAGTTTCTGAAAAAGCAGTGATCTATCTTTAAAACATTAATATTTTTTTTGAGATATTTGTAGTATACCTGTACTATATAATTATTATAAAATACACTTTGGTATAAATTAAAAATGCAAATATTTAATCTCTACTGACTGACTGATGCATGGAATACTGTTTGAGTTTGAGATGTGTGCGTGTCTAATCTAAACTGAGTATTTTATATTAATTTGTGCATAGTGGTTTTATTACCTACAATACAGTTATTCTGTTATACACAGTTTACTTGATTTTTAATCCTGGATCATTGGCGGTAAAGGGATCAAAGTCTCCAAAACCAACCAACTGGGTTGAGAGATCCCAAAGTTTCTTACATTTTTCTTCATTTAAAGCCTTCTGTGATGGTGATGTCACTGCACAATCACTGAAATAAGAAACTTAGTAAATTATCATAATATTAAGCCCATGTAACCGATACACCGATATGTTTACGCCGCAGATATAGATGTAGTTTACAACATCTTTTTCAGTCCCTTGTTTATCTCATCCAGTCTCTGAATTTTCAAATATCCGCATCATTTAGCAACTATGGGGGCAAGTTCGAAAATTTTTAAGATGCAAGAAAAGAATATTTTTGCAATTGACACCTTATTTCTATGAAATAATAAGAGGTTGAAAATTGTAACCAAGGTAGTTGTGGAATCTACAAGTTTTTCAATTACTTATCTGCCCTCGTAAGAAAGAAGGCCGCAAGAGTGAGTGCAGTTATGTACCTGTAATAAAGTCCAGTTTCATCAGCGCAGCGCTCATCTACACTGCAGTATATTGAAGTCTGTGCGCCAAGTTCAGGTGATTTCATAAAGGGCCCAATGAAGAAACCAATAATTTGACGTGCACCAGTAAACAATGTCTGGTTGAGATGCCGTCCTAGCTCTGTCTTTATCACTCCCGGATGCAGACTGTATGTGGTCACTCCTTCTATGTTATGCTTCTGTGGGGATGAGTTACTTCACTAGCTTGAAGAAGCTACACAAAATTATGTTTTTTTACGTACTACACTGACACTATAAATGTATTCCGTGTTCTATTTTTGATATAACTATTGTTTCTTTTATTTAAGTTGTTTTACTAAAATCAAAATGACTAAAACAAGGGTTAAAAAACCGGCCAAGTGCGAGTCGGACTCGCGCACCGAGGGTTCCGTATAAATTCATAATCACACCTGTCTTGAACTCTATATTTTTTATATTTGAGTTGATTGAATGACAGGTATTTTGCGGTTTACGATTTATGACGTATTAAAAAAAACTACTTACTAGATCTCGTTCATGTACATCATATATTTTTTCTAGTTTTATCATTCTCTTATTTTAGAAGTTACAGGGGGGGGACACACATTTTACCACTTTGGAAGTGTCTCTCGCGCAAACTATTCGGTTTAGAAAAAAATGATATTAAAAACCTCAATATCATTTTTGAAGACCTATCCATAGATACCCCACACGTATAGGTTTGATGAAAAAATTTTTTTTGAGTTTCAGTTCTAAGTATGGAGAACCCCCAAAATGTATTGTTTTTTTTTCTATTTTTGTTTAAAAATCTTAATGCGGTTCACACAATACATCAACATACCAAGTTTCAACAGTATAGCTCTTATAGTTTCGGAAAAAAGTAGCTGTCACATACGGACGGACAGACAGACAGACAGACATGACGAATCCATAAGGGTTCCGTTTTTAGACATTTGGCTACGGAACCCTAAAAACAGCCCAAAACAGGCAAAGTTAGTGTATTATGTAATCATACCTTTAGCTTAGCAGCCAACTCTCTAGAGAACATGACGTTTGCAAGTTTGCTTTGTGAATAAGCTTCAGATGCAGAATAATTCCTGTTCTTATAGTTTAGATCCTCCAAGTTAATATCAAACCCTGGAATATAAAAGTGTAGTAAAAATAAATAATTAATTATATTTAATTAAATACATGGAAAAATATTATTAGGTGTACAAAAAAGTTCTACCCGTTTTTGAACAAAATAAAATTTATATAAAAATGAAACAAAGTACAAATCTTATTAAATTCAATGATTAAAATGATGATTAGCTTCTACTACGTTCTGCCAATGTGTAGGCAGCTCATTGATTCCTTTGAAAAAAAAGTCTTGTTATTTCGACGCTATGAATTCATCGACTTCTTTTCTACCTTCATCTTCATTTAGCAATTGCTGCTCCGCTAAGTAGTTTTGTAACGATTTAAAAAGGTGGTAGTCGCATGGTGAAATGTTAGGCGAGTACGATGGCTGCGGTAAAATATCCTATTGCGGTTCATTTATAATTTTCGTGACCACAGAACTTCTATGTGGCCGAGCATTGTCATGCTGCAGTATCACTGGTCGACGGCCATGACTAGAATATGGTCGGTTTTCATTATTTTTTTTGAAGCAAAGGTTGTAATTGTACAGCGTAACGTTCGCTTGTTATACTTACATATGATTTAAGATGTTTGTAAAACAATACACCTCATTCAACCTATCAAATACAGAGCACGCTTTTTCACTGTAAATGTTGCGCTTTGGTGTTGATGTTGTTGCCTGTCCTGGATATACCAATTTTTTTTTTACTTTTGGGATTTCCATAGTAACTCTGTCTTTCAACCCATGTAAATAGTTTCCACAAAAAACTCTTTGTTATCAGTCTTGAAAGCAATTAAAGACACATACTAACTCGTCTTTAACGGGACCCATCATCCCTTTCTTTTAATTTTCCCCAACACACATAGTCTTTCAGAAACAGCTTGTTGGGTTACATCTAATGTCTTTGGAAGTTGATTTTGTGTTTGTACAGTGTCTTGGTCCAGTAGCTCTTGCAGTTTAAGTTTAAGACTTTCTGAAGTCGGTCAGAGCGTGATTTATTTTCTAAATCGAAATCTCTGTTTTTTTAATGCTCGAAACTATTTCCGGCACATGCTGTCATCAATAATACTTTCACCGTAAGTCAAACATATAGTTCTATGAGCTTCACCATAACTGTCCTTGGTAAAACTCATAAAGTAGGTAGGTACTCATAATGTTGAATATGCTCAATATTTTACTTCCATTTTTATTTTACTTAAGGATGCTCTGATTTTCCAATAAATATATTGTGTGCGTAGATTACAAGTAACAGTATACTCTAGTATAATAATCGTTAATTAAAACATAAATGTCTTTTAGAAATTGACATCTTTTGGAAACGGGTAGAACTTTTTTGTACACCTAATATTTATAATGTTTTCTTACTTGTATGTGCCCTAGATGAGACGGTAACAATCCTGGCCGGTTTACTGTTTCTAATACGTGGCAAAAGTAAAAGAGTCAGAAGAAAATGACCTAAATGGTTAGTCCCAAATTGAGTTTCAAAGCCATCCTCAGTTTCACCTTTCGGACACATCATGATCCCAGCGTTATTTACCAAAATGTTCACTTGGGGTTCAGTGTCCAGAACCTTTTGAGCAAACTCCCTCACTGACCTGAGGGATGACAGGTCGCAAGTTTTAAGGACTAGTTTGCCAATGTCAGGGATGTCTTTACATTTCCGTTCTATGTCCTCCTTTGCTTGTTCGGCGCGTTCTAAACTTCGGCAAGTCATTATTACTCGAGCACCTGTAATTTTTTTAACAGAGGTTTCTGTGTGAACTACCTACTAATCAGTAGATATTGATATGAGGTAATCTATATAAGTAATGCCAACAGATACGTTACGGAATCTTGTGTTCAAGCACTGTATTGAAAATTGAAAAATAGTTTTGGAAAAAGATAACGGCATTATTTACCGCGAATATAAAAGTCTTGCACGGTTTCTTTGCCAATTCCCGTGTTGCATCCTGTGACTATAGCCGTTTTCCCGACTAGCTTGGCGGCACTAAAACAACGGCCGCTAAATATAGGCATTTTAAACTCTAGCACAACTTTTCACGTTTTTATAAAAACTTTAACACAGGTTCAACAAGGCGTGCAACTTTGTTGACGTGTGAAAGTGTTGCCATTGCCGTTGCTAACTCTCACGTGCGTTTTTTACATGAGTTTTTGTCGCACATATTTCCACTTTGTAGGATCTAGGAGGACAGAAAATACAAAAGGAATAGATACAGAAGGTCCGTTCAATATGCTCACTAAAATCCTAAGCATATACATGCTTATAGACGTATATGGTCGTTGTAGGCAAGCTCACGATCACGAACACAATACCTACTGTGCGATCGTGACCTTGCCTCGAACCACAAAATAGACATAACAGAAGGTCCGCTCATGTATATACCGGCAGCATACTGCTGACCTCACCGCAAGGGTTGTCACAACTTTCACATTTAAAAAAACACGTAGACTGAACTCGTAGAGCTTACATAGGCATTGCGAGACTAACCGCAACCGGGTAAGGAGCGGGGTGCGGGGGGTGACGCATGGCGTGCGGGGCTGAGGCACAGGGTGCGGGAGGTGAGGCGCATAGTGCGGAGGTGAGACATGGCATGCGGGAGTTGAGGAGCGGGGTGCGGGGGGTGAGGAGCGGGGTGTGGGGGGTGAGGAGCGGGGTGCGGGAGATGAGGCGTGGGGGAGATGGTGCGGCGGATTGAACACGGGGTGCGGGGGTTAGGACCGAGGTGCGGGGCGTGAGGCGTGGGGTGCGGGGGAGTGAGGCATGGGGTGCGGGGGGTACGGAGCGGGGTGCGGGGGATGAGGCGTGGGGTGCAGGAGGGTGAGGAGTGGGGTGCGGGGGTGAGGCGCGGGGTGCGGGGGATGAATTGTTGATTAGTTATTCAGATTTAGTGACGAAAACTAAATCTGAATAACTAATCAACCGGTGCGGGGTGCGGGTGCGGTGCGGTCACTAAATCTGAATAACTAATCAAGAATTTGTATAGGAGACTGAAAAAAATTGGAATTCGGATTTTTTAAATATTTTTCCTGTATTCTCTATTTAATTCTGAGTAACCCCTTAAAATCTCAAACACACTTATTTAACACACTGTACACACTGTTACAAATGAGAATCGCACCCACGCCACGACGCGACCCTCGGATCAGTAATCAGAAGCGCTAATAACTGACGTATCGATTCAGTCAAGTTTGTGACAATCGCGACTGTGCGATCGTGCCCTTGCCTTGAACGACCGTAGACGTTTTTAAGCAGCATGTATATGCTTAGGATTTTAGTTGTTTGTATTGAGCGGTCTCTCTGTTACTCTGTGCTCGAACGATCGTATATTTCTATAAGCATGTATATGCTTATGGTTCATTCCAATAAAAAAAAGCAAAAGGTAAACAAAAATAGTATGCTTCTGACATTGACATGTGTCATTTCCATAGTAAGTTTGTTTACCTTTTGTTTTTTTATTTATTGGAATGATATATACGATTTTAGTGATTTGTATTGAGCGGACCTTCTGTGTCTATTTTGTGCCTAGGACTAGGAGGACCATTCCTCCCTGATTCCTCTACATTTCTCCCTGAATGTCCCGTTCCAGAATCAAGGCAAGGTGTGATTTAGCTGATATGATCTGTCCTTTTCATACTTATGAGATTTATAATGGGCTATCCTGCTGTCAGGGTAAAAATTTCAGAGTCATAGACATTGCTGTCAGTTTCTTGTTGGTTTCCATCAGGTTTCTGTTACAGCAAGTGATTATATTCTCTTTGTTGTGTTACAGTTTCTTCCATTGTAGCGGAGTGATTGTGAATAATATGTGAGGTGTTTATTTGTTGTGCTGCTTTTGTTACATTCATACCCTGTAATATAAGTGTATTCAATTTTCTATTTTCACAACAACAGATTCTGACGTTGGCCACAGGCCTCAAGCATATGTGTCTGTGATCGTGGATGTCGTGTTGACATTGTGATAATTGATATTTGTTAATAATGTTCCGTGAGCCTGGTCGAATGGAGTATGACAAAGAAGAGCACACATGGCGGCGGCCGTCCTCGCCGAAGGTGGAGCCGGTGCGGTGCCGCCACATTCCCCGGCGGTCGACCACTACTGCGGTGATAGTGCTGGGGCTGGCGGTGCTGAGCTGCCTGCTGGGATATTGCGTGTTGAGCGAAACACTACCTTACGAGTCGAAGACGCTGCGTCTTGTTGTTATTGTAAGTTTTTTCTGCTTTAGCTGTTTCCTGTCATAATACGTACAACAAAATATGCAGATTCCGGTCTTCTAGATTTGATAGTTAATCCTTAGGACCCTAGGATGGATGGAAAAAGTGAGCCCCATAAGATTTGATGGAAATTTGTGAAGGGTGTGCGAGATCTATAACTTAGTCATCTGTACTAACTACTGGACCTATTTAATTCTTTATTTGCATGAATATGTTTTACAGGTCTTAATACAGTCAACCATATTATGGGCATGCAAAAATATAAACAATTTAGTTTCATATTATGTTATTTTTGTTAACCAGCTTCAAAAAGTATGGTTTTATCAGTTTCAAGTTGTTATAGGATCTGCATGCAAAGTGTGCCTATAGCCCCCTATTGTTAAAGATTCTAGGTCATTGCTGCGAAACCAATATAAATTATTATATTTATCCTTGCTGAATCTAGTTTTTCAGGCATGGTGCTAGAGCTCCAACGCACAGCTACAACAGCGATCCCTTTAAGAACTATCAGTGGCCTGATGGGCTTGGCAGCCTTACTAATGTGAGTGTTTATGTTTGTATTTTATCCATTAAAATAAAAAAAAACATTTATTCCAAAACACAGAAAATAAAACTTAGTTTAGTAACAAAAAAGAGTAATTATGATTTTTTATATATTTGGTGTTTTTTTAAAAAAAAAGGTTTATTTTTTTATATATTTGGTGTTTTTTTTAAAAAAAAAGGTTTAATTGCTTAATAAAAAAATCTGCCAATGGTTTAGACTTTTTGGCGGGAACTTGCGGCAAGAGTTTGTCGTTTTTGTTTTATTATCCGAAAAAATAGATATCGTGGTTTTTAATGCATAATATTGATAGTGTATTGTTCAATAAAGTGCCATTTAAGTGTCTAATATGTAGGATAATGAAATAAAAGTGTGTAGACTGTGTTTCGAGTGCTCTCAAGAAGTCCATGAAATCTTCATCAAAAGTGCTATCATTTTGTTGAAGAATAGAGAAAAATTTAAAGACGACAGAAATTGATAAATGAGAACTCAAATGAAATAGAAAAATATTTAGAGAAGAGCAAACTACGTAAGAATAGGCTGTATGGCCAGAGAAGCCTTTGCCTTTTCCTTGCAAAAGCAGGAAAGAACCAAACAAAAAAAAAATGGCAATGGTTTACATAAAAAAACTAAAACTTTAAAAAATATGGAGTTAGTAGGTACCTTTTTAAAATGTTTATTTCAGATAGGAAAACTACAATTATATGAACTAGGCAAGAAATACCGAAGTTACTATGCCAACTTTATACCTGAAGATTACTTTGAGAAAGATGTTTATGTGAAGAGCAGTGACAGATCCCGGTGTATGATGAGTGCGTACACATTCCTGGCTGGCCTGTATCCCCCAACGGAGAGACAGATGTGGCATCCTGAGATTCCATGGCAGCCCATACCTGTGCATTCATTACCCCGTGAACTTGACAATGTAAGTTACCTACGTAATCTCTTATTTAGAGTTCCGTACCACAAAGGAAAAAGGGAATCTTGTGCAAACTGTGCCATGTGACATATCAAAATCAAAATGTTTTTTATTTAAGTAGATGTTTTGCACATACTTAAAAAATCCTTCCACACGGAACTTGTACAAATGACAGGGCTTGTTGTAAGGATCTCAAAAATATTCTTTTTATAGTTTTAAATTAAAAAGTTTAAAAAACCATTATCCCCCCTTATCTCCTTAACTACAGAGCCTAAAATTTTCAAAAAAATACAGAAAAGTTCTTTACTAAAATATAATTTACTTTATATTTCCTTAATATGTTAAAATAAAATGAATAAATAAATAAATAAATAATAGATTACAGGAAAACCTATAAGTAGTCTTTGGTCTTAAAATGAGATGGTAAATTCTCGAACATTATTTGTTTATATGGAAACTATCCTATACTATTAAACGAGTTAAGTGTCCCGACGATTTCGAAAACGGCTTGAAACCTTTTGACGAAAATCTAGGATTAGGGGTTAAAAATCACCAGAAATCGATCTGTGAGGGAATTATCTTCGAAAACTTGCATTTTAGTGAGATATAAGTGAAAATACATAAAATATGAACGCATATGATGCTTATTTTTAACGCGATATTCAGTCGTGAACTGGCTTCTTACGGGTTCGGTGCTAGCTTCCTTTTATGTAGGTCGGGATTCGAATCCCACGAGACTTTATTGATTTTTTGTCTTTTTTTGTGTTATTATTATTATGTAAATAAAAAGACTTAAGAGCGATAAAAAAATACCATGCGCGCGGGATACGAAGTGATGTCGAAAATAGTGTAAGTTTTATCAGGTTTTATTCAGCAATTTTATAATTTTGAATGAAAATCCACGGCTAAACAAAACTATCAAAGAAGCTGACATTGTATTAACTGTTATTTACTAAAGGTGGCGCTGTATGTATTTATGATATTTCACTGTTTTTTGAATGAAATTACAGAAAATATATAAGTTGTAACTTTTAGATTGAGCAGATAGAATCAAAAAAATTATTGTGTGAATTTGTATAGTTTTGACCCAAGTTAAGTTTGAAATGCAGTGACTGAGCTTCTACCTTATTCAAAGACTCGGACTCGGATCTATTGAAATTTGCAGTAATCTATATGAACGCAAATAACAATAAAATTATACGTGTCATATAAAAGATTTCAACGCGAGCTGCATTAACAAGTTTTCATATAAAAGACATCAACGAGTGCTACAATGTTTATGTTTCGAATTTACTGTGAATTACATTTGTTGTTTTTTAATCTTTGTCGAAAACGATTCAAACAATAATAATTCTTTCGATCTATGGTTAGTTGTTTTGGATCTACAATGGATCTGTGAGTCTAAACCTAAACTTATGCTAAAAAAAGGAATTTATTTTGATAGTAGGTATTTTGTTTTGTAAATATATTTCACTAATGGCGCCATCTTTTGTTGAGTAGGTGCAAAGAGTAAAGTAATACACCGAGTAGGTGAATTACCAGTGATTACATTACTGGGGAAGAAAACTGACAAAGCTCGCCGATAGAGGCGCTGATATCGCTTGACTCATACCAACTGCCGAAACCAAAGGTCGGCAACGCACTTGTAACTCCTCTGGTGTTGCGGGTGTCTATGGGCGGCGGTAATCGCTTACCATCAGGTGATCCGTCTGCTCGTTTGCCACCTCTGCCATAAAAAAAAAAAAAAAAAAAAAAAAAAAAAACTGTCAAAACTAAACATAAGATTATTAAAAAATGCCGCGTTGTGTGGCGATTGGTTGCAATAATAATGGAAATCATTAATTTCCTAAAGATTTTCAGATGAAGAAGACGTGGGAAAAGTTACGTTTTCAATTATGTACTTTTCAACTTCGCCTTTAATTGAGGAATAGTCCAAGTCGCATACATTTTCCATTTAACAATTTTTCAGAAAAAAAACTAATTTATTACACATCGATAATAAAAAAACGCGGAACTAATTGAAAGTTGTTATGAGTCAAGCGTCCGTAGCGCCATCTGCAAATAGCTTTGCGTTTTCTTCCCCCTTGGAGCCCTTTGTTGCTAACATTGACTTTTAAAGCACGGTCCGCGCTACTCGACAACAGATGGCGTGCAGTTCTTGAAGGAATGAGCACAGGAATAACAACATCCACGGATATGTTCGAGTAGGTATTTTTCTGCCATTTTTTTGCCATTTTGGCGTGGTTCATCTGGATATGTCGTCTCCAGTTTTTTTTTGTATTAAGTGAATTCGTTTATAAACGCTCCGATTGAACGTGCGAAGCTCGGTCACCCAGCTAGTAAAAATAATATAAAAAACTATAAAAATAATAAGAATAATAAAACTTTGTATTTGTGCATCTTCTGTTTGTGCTTACTCTCCAAACATTGATATGTAGTAACAACTAATCTGTAATGCCTTTAACTATTGATCAACTTGACAAACTCATTGACATAAAGTACAGTCGCGTGCACCTAAAAGTATACACCCAAGTTGTGTCAGTCTAGCGAACCATTAAATTCATAAAACAAGGCACGCATGGTGGCATTCTGTTACCTTTAGCAAATTTTAATCAACTCTGTCAAAGTCCTCGTGGCGCAACGGTTTAAGTCGTTGGTCAGGCAGTGAAATGGGTTCGAACCTGCATTTTTTGTATATATTACAAAAAAAAACTTATGACTGTTTTTAAAAATATACCTTAACAATTTAATGTTTACCTTTAAGTATCGCAAAGCTAAAGGATATAAATAAAAATGCTATAACTAAAGTTTTAAAAATTATTTATTTATTCAATTAATAAACAAAACAATAAAACTGTTTGCCAAATAAATAACCAGTAGGTTAAAAGTGAAGTGAATCAACATGTTACATTTTGTAACAATAACATCACTCACATTCTACAAAAAAAGTATATGGGCTAGTCACTCCAACACGGATGATTTCAGAAATATAATATCGATCGATGGTTTCCGCTACAAAGGTCGTAACTCCAAAATGCATAGTTAGATTGGCAATAGCCAAAAAATTATGATAAAAATACTTTAAAAAAATACTAAAAAGACTTTTAAAGGATTAAATAAAAAAAGGACCATTCGAAGCAAATTTTTATAACTTTAAAAAATATATATATGTATTTTTTTTTGTTTTTTTTTTGCTATTGCCAAAACTATGCATTTTGGAGTTACGACCTTTGTAACGGAAACCATCGATATATACCAGACCTATTCTTTATTTTTAATAGCGAGTCGCTGCACCCTCTTACCTAATGAAAATTTTATTATTTAACACTTAAACCTCCGATGGTTGAACGAAATAACCAACGCGACGATTTCAATTCATTTCATTTTAGAGTTTAGAAATAGTATAAAACTGAATCAAAGTTAAAAAACAAACTTTTCAATTACGAACTCTGGGATCGAATCCAGGGATGTATAGCACAGTCTCGCACTCGCAACCACTACACTACCACGGTTCTAATAAGTTCGTTGAAATTTGTTAACAGTATGCAGCCCAGCTCCTGCTCGGTGTATAATAATGATGATTTATGTATCAATGCATCGCCTGCGACGCCGTGTTGCCAGCTCCAGTGTCTTATTTATTAACCACTGATTTACTAGATGGCACTGCTACCGCAGGCGACGCGCCGCCGCCGCCGATCGCGATGGTGCTGCCGTAACAGGGGTATACTTTTAGGTGCACGCGACTGTACATTATCCCTAACTTACTTTATGTCAGTTGGGATAACTTTGGCCATATTTGTAAGTGGACTTAGTGCAGTTTGAAATGTAACAACACAATTAATCACTAATAATGTTATTGTCTTTTCTAGATAGTAGCTGGAACCAAACCATGCAAAGTTTGGCAAGCTATGTATGATGAACTATTGGCAGAGAAGAACTCTGATCCAAAATTAACAGATTTATTTGAGTATGTCAGCAAACATGCCAATGAGAGCATGCGGAGTGTGTTGAAACTGGATTTCTTGTATGGTACTCTCCTATCACAGCAAGATGCTGGATTAAAACTTCCAGAGTGGACAAAGAATGTTTTTCCTAACAAAATGCGTACACCTTTCATGCTAAGCTTAGCTTTGCTGTCTTATAATGAGACTTTGCAACGGTTTCAAATAGGTAACATTTTGTTCATTTTTTTTTCTTATATTTGTTGATTTGACTTTATATTTTTTGCCAAAATAAGCAAATTAAGATAAAAATACGTGACAAGTCTATTTCCACCTTCCAGGCAAGCTTCTTGGCGAAGTGAAACAGTACTTTGAGCACACAGTGACACACGAGAACACGGACCGTGTGCTGTATGTTTATTCCGGGCACGACGTCAATGTGGTCTCACTGTGGCGTGCACTGGGGTACACTGAGTTGTTGGAGCCCGGGTATGGCTCAAGCATCATTTTCGAGCTGCATGAGGAAGTTGAGCAGGAGAGCTTCTTTGTTAAAGTGAGTTAAAACTTTTGTTTCCTTAGTAAGTACTCAGAAAATTCAGCAGAAAAAACTAAAAGCTAAATAAATACTTGTACAGATAATATTTTTCATTTAGAAATGATTCTAAGTACAACACCAGGAGATCAGTGATCTACCTGCCTTGGGATAAGAGGGTTTATTTTGCCATATGAATGAACACAATAAAAGAAAGAGATAAATTGAGATGTACAATATTAAACCAGCACGGCAGAATAAATAAAGATATTTACTACGCTGAAGTTTATTTGCTCAGTGTTAAACCTGAACGAATGCTTTCTATATCGTAATATGTTGACTGACATGCTACTATTTATAATAGAACAGGTTAAGAAACTAATTGTATATTTCTGGCTTCATTAGAAAGAAGGCCGCAAAGCATATTGTGAGAAAAATAAAAACGACACGACATCGACACCTTCCTTTGCTCAATATTTTATTCTACTAGTTATTCTCGTAACCTAGCAACGTATTTTACAGAATCCGTAACATATATGGAGTTTCCGTATACTTTGCGGCCTTCTCTCTTAGGAGGGCAGTTTTGTGCATTCATAATCATCAATCATTGCAGTTCGCAGATATCATAATTTAATAATGCAAAAATAAAAACTAATGTTTTTTTCCTAAAAACAAGTTATATTTAGCCACTTCATTGCATTTGATAAGACAGATTTGTTTCAAAATAATCCTTATTGTATTGATCGTTACCATCATTATTTCTAAAATATTTTTAATAAAACAAAATTTTATATTGAATTTATATTTTAAAAATTATAGCGAGATTACGACATAGCGGTTTTGAATTTACATGGCGATCTTTAATGACACTTAAGGGTCGGTACCCCCTGAAACTGAATTTGGTGTTCCCATGAAATAAGTACAAAGTAAATGATTCCTTTGATGATACTGTTTGTTATTGCAGGTTTTTTACCGCAACAACACAAAGGTGGAAGTGCCAATGGAGCTGCGACTGCCCTTCTGCGAGGAGCCGTGCTCGTACGCACAATTCGCGAAGCATCTGGACAAGTTCGTGCCGCATGACTGGGAAGCCGAGTGCGGGAACAAGCCAGCGCAGTGAAGTATGTGAGTGTGAAATTGTGAAGCTGGCAGTGAAGTTCCGATCTATGATGGATGGAGTCAAGCTGTTTTTTTTGGCCTCGTTAATTGGGATGCGGATTATTCAAATAATTGTCGATGTCTTTATAGAAAATCTTCCGATTACTAGTGGATCTTGACCTCCGATACAATATGATGCCATTTATGACCAATTCGGGTCGCTGCGGCAGAATTATTCGTATTGTTAGTGATTATTGCCCAGTGAATATTCCGTGCAGAAAGCGGAATCTGAATGACTTAACGTTATAAAAACATTTTTTTTTTAATGTGATAGGTCGCAAACGAGCAGACGGATCGCCTGATGGTTGCTAGACGATGCTTGCGCTATTATTAAAGGGTGAATATGTTTGTGGGTTATAATATCAGTTTGACACCGCTCATCAGTTTTTTCCAATCGCTAATCTAATGTCTTTAAAGAGCCGCCTATTTTTCGAAATAAATTTGAATTTGGACACTATTCATACTTGCGTGATATATACTCGGCAGCATAGTCACTTAACATCAGGTGAGGTGTTTATAAATGCACTCAAAAAATGTATATGACAGCTCATAGGCAACTTTACTCACACAGAATCATTTACGTACAACGAAACGAAGTGATTCTCTTTGCCTACAACACCTGATGTAGTTGCCGTACTTGCATTGTGTGGTTTCTAAAACTATTAATGTATTTATGTGCCATAAAGAAAATGTAGGATAGGATTATTATAGAATGGATTTTAATTTACGTTTTTGATCTCTTACATAATTGAGATACATATATTATCTCACGAGAAAAATTAAGCTACAATATTATTATCTCTTACAAAGATGTGAGAAGCCCTTTTCTTGACCTATTCCCTCATCCTTGCTGAGAGACTTGTTAGAATTGAATCCTATATGTATAATGTTTGCCCCAAATTATTATAATAGATGTGAATGTAAGTGTAATGTTAATCGATTGTTGTCTTAATATTAAATAATAATATAAAATGATCATTTTTTTACATCTGAAGCATAGACTTGTATGGGCATGAATCACAAAGTTCTAACGAAGTCAGCTGAAACTTTTAACAAGTCAAAAAGAAAGCAAATATTAAGTCATGAGTAGAAACCGCAGTTCAGTTACTTTCAGTTCATTTTGTTACAACGTGTACGTATATTGTGATAAAATATATATTTTTCAGTAATATTTAAATGCCATAAAGATTATTATAACAGATTTAAGTTACTTCGGCAGTTTAAGACTTTTAAAGAGATGTTAACAATATAAGGTCTTTTATTAAAGTTTACACAGTTTACAGATTTTTTGCAAAAAATTTACAATCATTTAGTAATATTGTTAATTGCACAGACATAGGTGTATCCAATTTTTGTAGTGGGGGTAGCGGGGGCCATTCAGCTTTTGGATCCCAATCGCCGAACTCCTACTGAGAACATAGTACCTATTATACTGCCGCGCTTACGATAAGAGCAGTAAGTCCGAAATCTTAGTTTTTAGTAAATGACGTGCAAAGTTTTCGATACAATTTTACTGTGCTGCCTCGATTTTTTAAGTTATATTAAGTTTCATTATTGAAATTTGCACAGTAAATTGAGGTATATCATTATGTATAATCTTTCGACAAAGGCCGAAAAACTGTAATCTTCAGGCAAATAAAGGCTATAATAATAATAATTATTATGTATAATCAATTATTTTTAAATGTTTATTAAAAAAATATATAAATGCCAAAAACACTTTATACCTAGTATGAGTTAAAAGATTAAACACAGTAAGTATCTTAGTTACTGCTGTTATGGTAAGTAATCCATACATACAATATCGATATCCATACATACAAAAATATCGGAGCTCCACTTATTAACGGGAAGTAAGTATACTTCCTACTGTTATGCTAACTAAAACTCTTGAAAATAGTGACTTACTGCTATTATGCTTATTGATATTTATAGGTTGCAGTAGAACTAGAAAAACGCAGGTTAGACCACTTTGTAGAGAATTTTATGCTGACTTCAAATATATATTTAACTACTTTTTCGAAAAATCCGACTTACTGCTCTTATCGTAAGCGTGGCATACAAGATGTTAAAAAAGTGCGTTTGAGATTTGAAGGGGTCACTAAGAATCGAGTATAGAATACAGGAAAAATATAAAAAAAATCCGATCTACTTTTTTTACAGTTTCCCATACAAACTATTGATTCACTATTATGGGAAACTGAAAAAAAAAGTTGTTGATCGGTTTTTTTTCCTGTATTGTATACTTGATTCTGAGTCACCCTTTAAAATCTCAAATGCACTTTTTTTAACACCCTATGAATAACACCAATAGAAGAGTAAAAGAGGGTGATTGACGTCAGTGGGATAAAACAGTGGACAAGTTTACTAAATATTATCACTATATCCAAATAAAACTCGAACTACGGGACTGTATATAACTCGTTGTAGAACATATTAGCACAGTCAGGATCACAGAGTTTAATGCAATTCTAATTACAATATAATTAGAATTGCATTAAAGGCGGGACTCACCCCCCCTCGTCCTCGCGGGTACGCCTAAGTCCACAGACATATATTTACTCTTGTTATGTGTACTGTAAGTTAATTGATGTTGAATGTTAAATAGCTGTATAAGAGTAGTTACATGTTGTTTTTGTATAAATGTGGTTACTAAATATACATATATTTATGTCATATACAGTATTGTTTTATTTGTTTAAAAGTGAAATAAAATGTGCAAGGTTTTATTTTGAAAAATATTTTTTTAATTTGTGCATTAGTGAAATATAAAATGTGTATAAAAATAAGAATTATCTAATTAATAGACAATTATTAAATTCAGCCTTGGCTGTGATTTTACCAAGCTAAATCAAGCCCAAGCTCAATGGGGAAGAAAACGCAAAGCTATTTGCAGATGGCGCTTCGGACGCTTGACTCATAACAACTTTCAATTTGTTCCGCGTTTTTTATTATCGAAGTGTAATAAAATAGTTTTTTTTTCTGTAAAATTGTTAAATGGGAAATTTATGCGACTTGGACTGTTCCTTAATGAAAGGCGAAGCTCAAAAATACATGATTGAAAACGTAAGTTTTCCCAGGTCTTCTTCATCCAAGAATCTTTAGGAAATTAATGATTTCCATTATTATTGCAACCAATCGACACACAACGCGGCATTTTTTAAATAAATCTTATGTTTTTTCTATACGTTTTGACAGTTAGTGATGATTGTTATGAGTCAAGCGCAAGTCGAGCGATATCAGCAGCGCCTCTATTGGCGAGTTCTGTCAGTTTTCTTCCCCATTCACACTGGCCCACTCCACACCAACTCAAACCAAACCACTTCCAGATCGTAGTGGTGAAACCGCTTCATTACGCTCGGATGCGCCCAGCAACGCCTGAATTCGTTCGAGTGCGCGCGTGTTTATTTATTGTAGATAAGAGTTAAATTTACTAGAAAAGTTCGAAAATTCGTGGAGACTCTCCCCTAATGTGAATTGAGCTCAAATATATTTCAGGGGTCGAAAATGGTCAGTAAAATCAGTAAAAGTCAGTTTTTTGGGAAAATGTTCAGTTTTGTCAGTTTTTTTGGGTTTGGCACTCATTTACTTCGGACCCCTATTTATACAGGGTTATTTTTGGACCCCCCACTAAAACTTCATCGGGGCCCTCGGGGACGGGTGCCTCGGAGATCGGGGCCTCAGGGACTAACCCGTTTTGGTGGGGGGTCCAAAAATAATCCTGTATTTATAATTGAAACATTTGTGATGGCCCGTCTACGCCTCCTATCTTTTTCTACGTCTTTGCCAACAATGATTTAGAATACTGCTCTGTACACTGACTCAATTTTACGAACGTGTATACTTAATCACAAATAGTAAGTATATGCCCAATGATGGTTTGAGGGCAACAATTGATGCTTTATTATGTTGTTATACGCAACATAATATTGAAGTATAATTTTTCAATAAAAAATAGATTAGCTATTTTTATTTTAATACATAACACCTACATTTTAACTCTTTTAATTTAGTCAGTAAAAGTCAGTATTTTAAGATTTTTGGTCAGCAAAATCAGTATTTTTAAACACTAAACTTGTTTCGACCCCTGATATTTAAGAAATAGCTATCAATAAATATTGTAATAGGTCTCATACTTCTTATTTAAAATGGACGGCACAAAAGACACCAAGATTCTTAAAGCTAACAGGCACAATATCTTAAAGTATGGTTAAAACTTTATCACTTAGAAACTAGAGCTTTTATCGGTGGAGTAAACTTACTGGAATGTGTTAACACACATTTGTAAAGAAAGTAAGAATATGCATGTCGCATATTAAAAATGTTAACTAAATGTCAGAAAATAGTATATCGTTGTTTACATTTATTTTAGGCAATAAAGATATGTCATGTACTAAATTGAACACATTTTTAAAATTACTTAACTACGAAAAGTTAATTATTGTTCAACATAATCTTAAAACCAATAAATAATTTCTGGAATGGAATTTCCTGTTTCTAAGCTAATGTTCAAAACAAATCAGGCTAATCCTGGACTGTTAGTACAAAAATACTGAAGTTAAACACAAATTGACTATAGTACATCAATACATATTATGGTATATTGACATATATCTGTTCAGACACATTCAGTTCCCACAACAAGTCAAGACATGGCGCTCTCTATACGCTCTAAGGGCAGTGTACACACTGACTGCAATCCAAATGCAAACTGAAATCCAAGATGTAATGAGAGCAAGTTGCAATGACACACCTGTGTTTATTATGTCTCCACGGCGGCTATTGGGTGCGTCCTTTTGTAAGTAGTCCATGAAGTCAAAAATAGCCTGGCAAGCTAGCCTGAAGTGGAATGCAGATGCATGGTCCCCTGTGGCTCGAAGCTCCTACAAAATATGTCCATAATGTTAATTTTAGTCAGGATAAATTTATCCCAAAAATGTCTTATGTCCATGTAACATTTATTTCACCAGTTTTTTTGGTACTTACTCTGACCAAATATCCTCTATATTGAGTACAGGTCTTCAGGAATCCGTGGGTGATGATGGCTGCATGCACAATGTTGTAGATGCAGAATAGTGCTGCTATACAGGATGTAGGGATCCAGCAGTATATTACTGAGTCATTCCTGTTACTCACTCGGGTTCTTGTTGATACTACTATTGATTCTCCTTCACTGTAAATAAGTAAGCTAAGTAAGATAAAAAAATTATGTAAAAAGATACTTCATTATATGGTGTCATTGCAAAATATCAAAAAGTTGGAATGCATGCAAAAGTAAATGCCTTCACATAACCAAAGGCAAGACATAAAACTTATGATAAGAATACATATACTTACATCTCTTCCATGGCAGTAGACTTCTCATCCTCATACTGTCCAACATTGTTAATGCAAACTCTGTACATGTGGAAGAGAGACATCACAATGGCATAGACCAGAATGGGCAGCGGAGCAAATATTGCATACAAACAATAAGAGTTATGTCCTCCATTGAAATACTGGGAGGTACTGACACCGAAAAGGATGCAGCCACAATTCGTGTTCTCGAAGTAACCTCCGGGACATACATCGAGTGTCGAGGTCCAGTGATTGTAAGGTATGGCCAAACATACCACGCAAACGGCCAATAGGACAGCAAGGAGGCCGTAACACCAACATAACCTCCGCTCCGTCTCGTACTGATTCATGACTGGACTAGAAAGAAATTATCATTCATTATCAGTTGTTATCTAGTGATTACATTACCACAATAATAGTACCTACAAGGTTCTGTCTGAAAATATACTTATTTTTGGCTTACCCTTAAGAAAGTTTGAATTAAATAGATTGCTGAATTAGAAATATATCAATTTTCAAACTCATTAAACAATTATTTATTCACAATTTGTAAGTAATTTACTATTGTTTTGTTTCATGAAAAAACCAACAAACGAACGACCCAATCGACCAAACCAAACCAAACATAGAGAGAAAGATATATTCATTGTATGTACTTTGGAACGTAATAAGTGTCATTTAGGGATGAATTATGAAATAAATATCGATATTTAAACAATCAATGTTTAAACCTGTTTTGTAAAAAGTGTCGTGTAAGTGAATAAATGTTATATATATCTATCTATATTTTTCCGATGTAATACATCGCTCGGTTGCATCGATGTAATATGATGTATTAAGAAATACATCGCTGTTTATTTCGAATGACGCAATGAACATATTTATAGCTCATTCCAATCAAAAAAAAGCAAAAGGTAAACAAACGTAGTATGCAGATGACATTGACATGTGTCAGTTCCATGTCACAGTTTTTAAACCATCTTAAGGCCTATGGTACCATACATGTGTACCATAGGCCTTAAGATGGTTTAAAAACTGTGACACTAGGGTTTTTAGGTCACTGGCCTGACAGCCCACGTGAAAAGATGTGTTAAGATATTCCGAAGCTGAAACTAAAAGAAAACTAGGTACTTACAAGAAAAAAACTTATAAAAAATAGTTATTTGTTCAACAAGCGACAAAAGTGGCAAATCCCCAAAACCAGAACTGTTTCGCAATGCGCTCCTATGCTTATCGTGGACCATTCCTATATACAAGGCATTAAATATTTTGATGAATTCTAGATATGCCTGCAAGAAAAAGGTCAAGGACTGGCTACTTAACCTCGACTACTTTGTAACTGAAAAGCTGATAATACCTACTATTTAGGCAACTATGTGCTTCAACAGATACCACACGTGCATAAAGAGACACACACTCAGACACACACGCATGCATACACACATACACACAGACACGCACACACACACACATACACACACAAACACACACAAACACAACACACACGATCACTCACATTTTATTTATTTCATTTTCTTTCATCGAAAGACTGCGCAACGTGGTGGTTCCATTATATTTTACAAAAATAATAGAAAGATTAAAGAACGAAAGGATGTTGTCAGTCTTTCGATTGAAAAAACTATCGAAATATCCTGTGTGGAGTTGGAAACCCACATCATTATTTGCGTTTACAGACCCCCATATGATGACAACTTTGCTGGTTTCGAGTCGGTGATGGAGGATGCATTAGATTTAATAAGTAAAAGTAATAAATCGGTTGTAGTATGTGGTGATTTTAATGTTGATTTGCTTGAAAAGAAGTCTCTGACGACTAGAATAACTTGTCTATTCAAATCATTTGATTTAGATTTCATTTTTTTAGAACCAACGAGAAAAACGGAGACTTCTGCCACTTGTATAGATAATATATTTTGTAATTGTAATTTTGTAGAGAAAAAAGTAATTAATTGCTTGAAATCCGATCATAGTGGATTAATGGTTAGTTTTCCAACGAAATTAAATAAAGAGCAAATAATAGTTCAAACAAGACCTGTCACTGTCAACCGAATAGAACATTTTCAAAAGGTCTTAACTGAAAAGCTGCCCATACCAAATTTTGACAATCACGTTGAAGCTAATAGTTTTTACACAGATTTTTTTACAGTGCTGGACAGGGAATTTCAATCTATATTTAAAACTAAATCCATAGCAATAAACAACAAACAAAAATTTTGTGAATGGGCTACTGCAGGTATTCATAAAAGTCGAAAAACTTTATTTGACCTATACGACATGAAAACTTATATATTTGATGAGAATTTTAAAGAGTACGTGAAAAAATATTCAAAAATTTTCAAACAGGTATGCCGCGCAGCTAAATCTAATTATTTATCCAGTAAAATCAAATTATCCGATAATAAAATAAAAACTGTTTGGAATATAATTAACAAAGAAACTGGGAAGGTTAAGCCTCGCGATAAAGAATTTGTTTTGCAAACAGATCACTCATAAAAACAAATGTTGAAGTAGCCAAAGAATTCGAAACTTATTTTACAAATATCCCACTAAAGACTACTGAAGCCCTGAATTCATCACCTAGAAATGCCAAAATATTGCTAGAAGAAAATGTCAGTATTTGCGATCAAAAATTCTCTTTTAAAAAAATTGAACCAGATACTATTGTCAAAACCTTTAAATCTCTTAAAGTGAAAAAAACCGAGGACCTTTGGGGACTTTCAGTAAATTTAATCGGAAATGTTATTGGTACTTTAGCTCCATATTTAGCTTGTCTTTTTAATATTAGCATTGATAATGGCGTTTTTCCAGACCTCATGAAATTTAGTAAGGTCATACCCCTTTATAAGTCTGGCAACAAAACTGAACCGGGAAACTACAGACCAGTTTCTGTGTTACCCGTTCTTAGTAAAATTTTTGAAAAAGTAATGCTAAATCAATTGATACAACATTTTAACGATAATAACCTCCTGCATAACCAACAATTTGGTTTCACAAAAGGTCGGTGTACAACTGATGCAGGAGTAGCACTTATTCGCAATATCTATGATGCTTTTGAGGATTCATAGAATGCAATAGGAGTATTTTGTGATTTATCTAAAGCATTTGATTGTGTTGAACATCAAACACTACTAATGAAATTAAGGCATTACGGTGTAGAAGACGGGGCTCTCAGTCTTCTAAACTCATACCTTAGCAACCGAACACAAAAAGTTCAAATAAATGGCATCAATTCTTCCGGCTCTAAAGTGATAATGGGGGTACCCCAGGGATCAATATTAGGTCCTTTTCTTTTTCTTGCGTATATTAATGATTTGCCGTTTATGGTTCAAAATTTCGCAAATATAGTGTTGTTCGCAGATGATACTTCTCTTATTTTTAAAGTTGATAGAAAATCAAACAAAACTGATGAAGTAAACAACACTCTTTCAAAGATACTCAACTGGTTCACTGTAAACAATCTACTTTTAAATGCTAAAAAAACCAAATGTATAAAATTCGCATTACCAAACGTTAGAAATATTGACGCTAGTGTAATCATAGATAGTAATGAATTGGAATTTGTCAATAGTACGGTTTTCCTCGGTATAACTTTAGATGCTACATTGCAATGGGGTCCACATATAGAAACTTTAGCGGGAAAGCTTAGTTCAGCTGCTTATGCCGTCAAAAAATTAGGCAGTTAACAGATGTAGACACTGCACGGCTAGTATATTTTAGTTATTTCCACAGTATTATGTCTTACGGAATTTTACTTTGGGGACATGCAGCTGATATTGAAACTATTTTCGTTTTACAAAAAAGGGCAATCCGCGCAATCTATCAGATGCGATCCCGCGAGTCGTTGAGGGATAAGTTTAAGGAAATTAATATTTTAACGGTTGCTAGTCAATTCATATATGAGAGCATTATGTACGTCCGCAAGAATCTACATTTGTTTCGTAAAAACAGTGACAGGCATGATTTAAACTTAAGGAATATAAATAACATTGATATTGCCTATTCGAGACTGAGCAAAGTTAAAAAGTCGTTTGTGGGGCAATCTGTACGATTCTATAATAAAATACCAGAACATGTAACAAATCTGCCTGAAAACAAATTCAAAACGCATGTAAAAAAATGTCTGTGCTCAAAAGGTTATTATAAGATAATAGATTATGTGAATGACAAAGACATTTGGAAATGTATTGCTCTTCCTGATAACTGTATTATTGATAACAAACATTGTATTAGTAATTAAGTATTATTTTAAAAATGTGTTGAAGCGAGTTTCTTTTGGGCTCGACGTTTCTTCTCGCTTCGGAAACACTTCCCGAAACGTTGAGTGTACAAGTTCCGCGTGGTAGGAACTTTGTACTAGGTAGAAAAAAAAGACGATTTAAAAGTATGTGCAAAACATCTACTTAAATAAAAAACATTTTGATTTTGATTGATTTTGAGATGTTTAGTTCAACCTTTGTTTTTATTTTGTATGTACCCTGCATTATAAATATTTGTTCCTTTTTCTTTCTTTTTTCCACTTTTTTCTCTCTGCTCCATATTTTTGTCATACCCATTCTTATACTGTTTTTGATAAATAACCTGGGAAAGAGGCTAGTACCCCCAACACAGGGAATCCTAGTAAGATTGCACTGTATTTTTATATGAAATAAATATATTATTATAAGTATAAATAAGTTATTTTTTGCTACGAGGGCTGATTTTAAATCACGAACTAGTGAAGTAGTCTAGAATTGAATTCTAATGTAGACTACTAAGCACAGTGAGTGATTTAAAGCACAAGACATAAAAATATCTTGCTCTCGTGTGAAACATACAACTTTTCACCTCGACCAGCGAGAAAAGTAAAAACGTAGTTGATTAAATTTTCCTTGGAGACAAAATATGTATGTAGTTTTTTATTAAAATGTTTTTAATTTAAAGAATGCGTTCTGGAAGGTTCTGAAACTGCGCTGCTTGACATTTTTGTGAAAACCTAAGATGAAAACCAAACATGATATTTTTATTTAAGCGATATTTATGTTTACTAGTACATATTTATTTTAAATGTTATGTCTTTAAAAATGCAATAGCTCAATTTGTAAACATAAATTTCATTAAATAAAATTTTGTGTCTATGAGTTAAACCGCTAGGCCAAAATGAGATTCTGAATTAACCATCGCCCATATTTTTTTCAGCGCCGCGTATAAGGTAGTGTTCGAAATTCGAATCACTTTTTTCTCACGCTCGCAGCAAAAAGCGTTTTTCCTGCGAGTTTTTAGGGACCAAACGCACCTTTTTCCTGCTGGAGAGGTGAAAAAATCATTTTCCCTTCAATCGGTTTCTTTGCTCAGTTACAACTAGCCCTGTCTGGAAAAAGAGTCTTTCTGATGAGACACATGTTAATTGAACTGATTACTACTTTCAGATTCACGAAACGTGCCAGTCAGAGTCATAATTTGCGTATTCAATGCATCGAATAAAAAAGCGGTATATCGTGCTTCGCACGACTAACTCTCCTATCTCATAACCTTGATAATTTGAGTTTGGACTTTATCTAATTGAAATACGGCTGTTTTAAAGAACTTGAAAAATATGGGATAGGAGAGTTAGTCCTGCGAGGGAAGATGTATTCGATGTTAAAATATTAACAATACATCGGTTCAATACGATGCATTCGATACATCGTTAATATACATCGATGTATATCGTCCAACCCTAGTGTCAGTGTGATGCAGTTTGTTGATGTGTTCAAGTTCATCAAGGCGTCAAGCGGAGTTCAGTGAGTGACAGAATAGGTGAGTATATCTTTGTGTTTGTATCGCAAAGAACACATATTAGTGAATATATAATATAATACACAATATGATATTAGAAATAAATGATCATTTCTCTTATAAAATAGGTAGATACGATATTACTGACAGCGTTAAGGGCGTCACACACAGAGGGATACCGTGCTATTTATATTACGATATCTGCAGATGGGCATTTTTTTCTAAAGTTGTACCTTATGTTTTTGACATGTCCGGTGTCTTTACAGCTTATTTTTACACTGTTACTTTTGAAATTCATATTTTCTAAGCTTTTATTTCAAAGAAGAAAACTATGGACTCTATAATAATTCATAAATATCATACCAAAAAGAATTTTAAAGCATTATTAGATAAAATTTTGTTCAGTAAACCCCTCATTTTTCCTGCGTCACACGTACAAACTACAACTAAATAGTGCATGTTAAGTTATAGTATGTTAATTTTTAAAAAATGCTGTTATAGTATAAATGAGAAACTGAATTTGTAAAAAAAAACCTCAAATTAGATTAGAATAGTAATTTATATACTAAAAAATACATTTTATTTATGTCCAGTGAATCAGAAAATTTGAATTCCCGTTGCGTTACCGTAGCTATATTTCACGATACAAAAAGAATATCTACCAAATAAAGTTATTATTCAGAGCTGGAATATTTTTTCTTCTGCAATCCCCTCCGGGGTTGCAGGTGTCTATGGGCAGTGGTGATCACTTACCATCAGGTGACCCACTTGCTCGTTTGCCTTCCTTATCACATAAAAAAAAAAATTAAAAAAAAAAAAAACCACAATATACAATTTTGAATCGTCAGTTGTGCGTTGAATTCGACCAAAGCGAGTTGGGTGGGAGAGGGATGCAAATTCTGTTTCCACCATGCGTAACCAAGGTTTGTGAGAATTTTGGCTTAATTTCTTAAGTTTTTAAGCAAAATTCATTATCTTCCGTTAACTGAATATCTCAAGACTGGATTTATGTAAACAAACATGTAGATTATCACAAGTAAGTACAGTAATACACATTTATTAAGGCTTGCCGATGTACCTGCGCAGTAGACAATATTTTAATTACGCGGGAAACTGATGGACCAATCAAGTAGCTTCATTGTCATCCGCCATTACACGTTCCGAAAATCTCTGCCGCTATTGGTTGATTGATTTCGCGCCTGATTCAATGAAATTGTCAGCTGTCAGAAAGCTGTCACCGTGCGTTGATTGTTTCGGGTGTTTCCGTCGATATTTTGTTCTTGTCTGCGCGAACGAAGATTACCGACGCGCCTTATTTTTTGTGTACTACTGTATTTAATTTAGATTTAAAAGAGTTAGCATGTGCTTGTTGAGTTACTTCCATTACGTTTCGAAATCCGTGTTAACGTATAAAGGGAAGCTGAAATGCAACGAAATGGAAACATAAGGTCGTAAGCATATTGAATATTGTATTTTATTTTATAGTTTCTGAAAAACATACACTTTTACGTTGAATCCGATAGAAACTATAAAATTAAATAAAAAAGAGATCTAATCAGACAATACTCGATAATTTGAACTAATAAAAATAATTTTGAGTTAAAATCTCAAACGTATTTTTTTAACACCTTGTATACAGGGTGTAACAAAAAGGTGTGGTAATACTTCAAGGTGGGCTTCTACTCATTGCACTGATCAACTTTGTTGAATGAAATCGCAAAACAATTTATTATTAATTATGTCTCTTTTATATTTTGAAAGGTTGGCTGGAAGAGATCCCTTTCAGGGATAAGCCCGCCTTTGTGCATCCATGTATTTTTTCACTAATTTTTGTTGTGTTATTTTGTCGTACAATAAAGAGTATACAAACAAACAAACAAACAAACATTTGCTTTTCATACAAACTTGCGCAGTTTGTACGAAAAGTCCAAAGTTTTTTTGCAATTTCAACAAAGTTGATCAGTGTGATGAGTAGAAGTCCACCTTGAAGTATTACCCAAGGTTCGGAACCGGTTAACAAATACCGGTTAATTTCGTTCGAATTTCGGTTAACGATTCCGTTCAGGTTAAACCCGGTTTCCAGCTTAACCGGTAAATTTGAATAAAATATCGGTTAATCAGGGAGCGGTTTTGTAACCGAAATAAGAACGAAATTAACCGGTTAAAAAGAGAATGCTATAAAATATGTCCATAAGGATAATTTTAGTCAGGATAAATTTATCCCAAAAATGTCTTATGTCCATGTAACATTTATTTCACCAGTTTTTTTGGTACTTACTCTGACCAAATATCCTCTATATTGAGTACAGGTCTTCAGGAATCCGTGGGTGATGATGGCTGCATGCACAATGTTGTAGAATAGAGCTGCTATACAGGATGTAGGGATCCAGCAGTATATTACTGAGTCATTCCTGTTACTCACTCGGGTTCTTGTTGATACTACTATTGATTCTCCTTCACTGTAAATAAGTAAGCTAAACAAGATAAAAAAATTATGCAAAAAGATACTTCATTATATGGTGTCATTGCAAAATATCAAAAAGTTGGAATGCATGCAAAAGTCATATATAATTTGATACTGCAAAAAACTCTTCATTTTAAGTCTGGGTCCTGTTTAGAAAAAAATGCCCAGATAGCATAGCAAGCTATCACTCACGGCGGCGATACGATCGTATATATTTCAACGACCGCCGCGCCATGCCCCCGCGTGTCGTGAACAAATAAACATCGCTGATATCAAGGTCACATCTGCGCTATGATTTCCGTATCGCACGATATCACGTGATATCTTACCATATAGCAGTATAGCATAGCGCCCGTGTGTGACGGTCCATTGATTTGTATGGCGAGCGATATATATATATTTTTTTGTATTATTTTACCCCGAGATGGGAAAGGCAAAGGATCAGAGCCATACAGCCTAGTCTGTTGAACATCTTTTGTCATATTTAAGGCCAAAAGCCATTTCTTCGTCTTCATAAAAAAATTCAATTAAGGTCAAAGCCATTTCTATCGTCTTTGAATTTCCTATTCTTCACCAAAATGATAGCACTTTTGATGAAGATTTCATGGACTTCTTGAGAGTACTCGAAACACAGTCTACACACTTTTATTTCATTATCCTACATATTAGACACTTAAATGACACTTTATTGAACAAAACATTATCAATATTATGCATTAAAAACCACAATATCTATTTTTTCGGATAATAAAATAAAACCGACAAACTCTTGCTACGAGTTCCCGCCAAAAAGTCCATTTTAAGATAAAATCGCACAGTATCGCTCGCTCTAGTGTGTGACGCTCTTTAAGGCGCTGTGCAAACGAGGGTCATTTTTCTGCCCAGGAAGAAATGACCGCCTCTGTTCGTTTTTGTCGCGGACAGATGCGGACAAATTGACTGCGAGCTCAACGCAGATGACGGACAGCGGCGGACAATCTGTCCGTGAAACTCTAGTGAGGAGCACGTTATCGAAATCATGGAATATCTAAATACAGAGAATTCGAGTTGTTGCATATTTGGTGCTAAAAAGAAAAAGAAGGTGTTTTGAGAGAATATTAGGTATATCCATTAAATTCACAGAGACTGTTTAAAAAAACATTATCCTAAGAGATTCTTAAAATTTTATAAAATGTCAATCAACACTTTTAACGAGCTTCTATCAATCTTGGAATCCACCTTATCTCATTCTGATACGAGGAATGATATGCGGAAGTCCATTCACCTAGAATAAAGCTAGCGGAATGTTAAGCTAGCAGCCTCAGGGAAAAGCTTGATTTTCTTTGAAACAACGATAGCACTATTTTTTCCTTCGAGCACTATTTGGCAGTATTTATACTTCATTTGTTTAGGTACTCACAAAACGTAAACAATCTTGATGTGTCTTTTTATTGATACCTGCTTGTTAAAATTCTTAAACGAGTAGAATATATTACGAGTTTAATATAAATGCGAAACTTATTACCTACGTTTGCAAGAAATATCAGAATTTAAACATGCACATATGAATAAAAAGACATATCAAGATTGTTTACGTTTTTTTAGGTACCTAAACAAATGAAGTATAGGCAGTATTTATTGGCATAATCAGAATACCTAAATTCGATTATGAGGCTGCCTACTGAACGCTCACCTATTTGCGCACATTTCATGTTGTTCCTGCTGCGGACTGAAGCTTGATTATCCACAGTTAATTGCCTCCTAACAGCACTGATTTCTTTCAGGATATTCATTTGCTTTCTGAAAAATGAAGATTAACAGCAGCACAAAAATTATTGGTGAAAGAATAATATTGGTGCCTTATGGACAAAAACATGTGCTTAAGTCAGTTGAGTAGCAATAAATACACATTATGTCAATTTTATTAAGGGTGTTTGTTTGTTTGTAATCTCTTAACTATGGTGTTTTAACTACCATGAAAATTTTATTGTTATATTTTACAGATACCATAAATGGATGAAATCAGAAGAATTACAAAAACTAACTGCTTCTGAACCTCTAACCTTGGAAGAAGAGTATGCTATGCAGAAGTCATGGAGAGACGACGAAGACAGTAAGTAATTTTGAAGTATCTGATAGATAGTTTTATTTTTATGTGATAGGTGGCAAACGAACAGACAGATCACCTGATGGTAAGCGATATTTTTAGTGAGATACTAATATTAAATACTTTCTGCTCCATTTTACTTTTTGACACAGAGCTAAGAAGTTATTATAACCGTCGCCAACTGGGTGATTATTAACTAAGTACAATAATTTTAAAAAATAAGACACTATTCCCTTAACAAATTAATTGGTCAAAAAAGTTTTTCCGAGAAAGATATAAGTATTTCAAAAATTAAATTCTACGCAGCGAAGATATAAAACTTCTTTGCCTAAATACCTGTGTCGTATTTTTTGTATTATCTGTACATAAAACTCATAAAATGCAGGTGTAAAAAAATTAAATCTCGTTAGTCAATGTGACCACAGAGTATATCAGAGAGACCGCTCAATAAAAACCACTAAAATCCTAAGCATATACATACTTATAGACGTATAAAGGGTTTTCTAGGCAAGGTCACCATACTGTGCGTTCGTGACCTTGCCTTTTTTTTTAACGTTGGGAAATCCGTCATGGATATCCAGTCACTGCGGGGCAGCAACCGGGTTATGCCGGACTCCTTCCGGCTAAAACCCAACGGCGTTCCCGCTTCGCCGTATGGCAGGGGTCTGGGAAACCGGCAGAGCTTTTACCTCCAGTCCCCCACCGGCGACTGCCACCCGAAGGCGGCCCGGCTGCGTGAAGGGCAGAAAATCTGCCCACCCGCGTTTGTAGGGTGCACCGGACGCAGAGCGCATCCTCCAACTGCTTCCTCAAAGTGGACAGCAAACCCCCCCGTCTACTGTCTGGAAGCGATGGGGGCCAGGAGACCCGACCCCCTGCGGTGGATAAGATGGTAGGCTCCGCCGCCAACCGACGCCGCGCAGAGATGACATCTCTGGCGGCACCCCCCTAGGGCATCGATAAAATCGACGCCCCCGAGCGTCCCTTGATTGGACCCTTCAGCAAGGGTCCAAGGGAGCTCCTCCACGGTGGCGCGAGACATATCACTAAGGATAGTCTCAAGCACCCCGTCCTGTGCTGCGCTTCGTTTGGTCCCTCGCTTCAAGCCTGTCCGGTATGGGTAACCCTATCTGGCATAGCCTTGAAGGTCATTAGGACACGCAAGCCCCCCCACCCACGACAATGTGGCAGCACGACGGGGGGGTTCGTGACCTTGCCTAGAACAACCGTATACGTCTACAAGCATTTATATGCTTAGGATTTTAGTGATTTGTATTGAACGTTCTCTCTGATATACTCTGTGGCGTGACGTATACTTTTACATAACCTGCAAATAAGTGTCAAAGCTTCTGAAAGCTTTTTATGATTTTTACATAAACAGATCGAAAAGTAACTTTTGACTTTTATTGAACGACAGTGTAATTAATCACAAAAAATGAATTTATAATCTGCTGATCTTCTTGATACATTTTTTTTGGTAAGCTCTTGGTCTCATCTTATGGTGATGATGCCGAAGATAGAAGCGGGCTTACCAATATTCTCCAACGCAATGGGGAACTGGCTATCTTATCATTTTCATGCGGGAACATATCAGTGCTGTATTGATGTTTCATGGCAAGATTTAGATAAGATGGTGGTAGCCAACCACGTGGGCTTAGACAATGCCATTCCAGCAGCCTAACCGAGTCCTACAAAGTTGGACCCCGCCGGGAATCGAACCCGCGACCTGGTGTGAAGCAAGCCGTCTATCTGTCGCAGTAAGATAGTCAAAGCCGTAATACCGCCGTATACCTGGATTTAGTTATATGAAAGCGGTTCATAACTATCTTACTAGGGATATAACTATGATACGAGTACGATCTAGTAATACCTTACTAAACTAATCTAGTAATATAAGTATATTTTCTTTAATTTGCACAACTGGTACTCATTTTAAATAAAACGCTCCAATAAAATAAGTTTTATTCCGAAAATCTCACAAACAAAGCAAACAATGTTATAAGTAGTACTCCGGTTGGTTCTCGGGTTCTCAGTGCATCAATGAGTTTTTCGAAACCAACGACATTCTATATATGGACTTTGCGTCAGCGCGCTGTAAACGGCACAGCAGAAGTGTGCTCAAATACGATGTGCGCACACTTTTTACCTTAGTCGTGTTTTGAGCACAAAGCAGTAAGGATGCCGAAGTGTGTCGTGAAAAAGTGTCGAAATAACACTCGAACGACCCTAAAAAAAGATGGTGTGACCTACCACCGGTAAGTTGATTTTATTTATAAAAGATAACACGCGAAAATGTGTAAAAAAAAAGTAGAAAAGCACTGAAATTTCAATAAATATCGTAAATTATTAGGGAGTATTCCTATTCTTTTCTTTCACGTGCGCCAGAAAGAGATATGCGTCAGTACGCGACAAGAACATAGTCATAAAACAAAAGAGTGGAGTCGCTTTTGTTTAAATGTTTTAAGTGTAAAAGCCATACTGCCGAAACGGGAGATAATATTTTTCGGGTGTACGTATAAATGTTATTATGTTTTTAAATAGATGCTGATTTTTATTTCAGGTCAGAGAAGAAAATGAAGATGATCATCTTATAAAGGCGCAAGTACATAACATTAGTGTGTCTTCTACAATAAAGCCAAGTGCCAAGAGCGTCAAAAAAAAGAAATGTTTTACAATATTTATGAGGAGCAGGGGGGAACGTCGCAGCCGGCCCCGGCGAGCCGCCCGCACTCGCGGTGCTCGCGGCACCGGCGACGTCACCCCGGCCGGCCGCGCCACCCGCGCTACTGGGCATTGATGGTTGACATTCCGGAGAAACAAATCGGCCACATTCACAACTATGTATTGTTGTCAGTGACTCAAAATGTCAGTGTGGGGATCGAACCGACGACTCTCGGATCAGAGGTCAGGATCGCTAACCACTTAGCCACCGAGTCAGTCAATAGGTTGTAATCATACATAATTTTACTTGTATCAGAATTGTGCAATAATACTCTTGATAATTTTGCAGCTCAAGTAATTCATATCAATACAAATAATAATAAGAATAATTTCTAATGAAGATTTCAAGACAGTTGTTTTATTTTACAATTAACGTATACATTTCAACCCTTGCTCATTTCTAAATCGTTTTGGCGTGTAATCCTGTCGTTTGGATATTTAGTTCTATTTTTTATGTCGATATCGTTTATTTACCTGACTGCGCCAGAAGGAAGGTTATGTTTTTAAGTGGATGTATGTATGTATATTTCTTTGGCAGATTCTGTAGCCTAAGCGGTTTGATTAATTTCAGCTTCCAATGCAGTCTTTTTTTTATATAGTTTTTTTATTGTTTTTTTTTTTTCTAAATCAGCCTTAACATAAATTTCTAAGGGATTACTCAGAAAGTATAGAATACAGGAAAAATATAAAAAAAAATCCGATCTACAATTAATATTTTAGTTTCTCACACAAATCCTTGAGTCTTCAGCTATTGTATGAAAAAATGAAAAAGAAATTGCAGATCGGATTGTTACAATATTTTTCTGTTATTTATACTTGATTCTGATTCTGAGTAACCCCTTAAAATTTCAAACGCATTTCATTAACAACCTGTAGAATCAAATGCACTTTTTTAACACTCTGTATACTTAATTCTGAGTAACACCTTATAATTTCAATCGCACTTTTTTAAACAACCTGTATACAAGGTAATTTTTAATGGCAAATTTGAAAATCACCATTGTTCGGTTCAATTGTAACAACATCTTAAACATACGAGTACATAAATGTAAAAAATGACGCGCCATACAAATCGATCGTTGAATTAACCATTTTTTCATACCCAATGGTCGACAGAGTAAAAAACTTTTCCTTTTTTTAAGCGGTACAACAAAAATCGACAACTTGACATATTTATCCCGATTAATAATTAAGCCTGAAATATTCATATCCGTCATTTAAAAATCCCGTTATATATATATCTGGAATTCTAATTAAGTCAATTGTATAATATTTCATAAAACATTACGAATGACAGTGTTTGAAACACTACTTTAGGATGCCCAATACAAAAAAATATAATTCAAATGCTACTCCACGCTTTTTATGTTCTCAAGAGTCACGCGTTCGGCTTGCGAGATGACGTAATATGAAATAGCAATTCACGCGCTCCATTTGTAAGAAAGAGATGGGCTGTGTTTCGTTTGTTTCTACGATGTTTACTATGAATGTATAGCTACGTAGTGTCTTGTGCCGCGCTACGATGCCGCGTTGCTTTAGCGTGCAATATCCTTAGTAAAATATCATTGTTCGAAACTTACGTGCATTTTCATACCGACTGCTTTAACGGTGAAGGGTAACATCGTGAGGGAACCTACACATCTGATTTCTAGTTGTGTATGATGGTCGCGTTGCACACGCATGTCCGTAAGTGTAAATCTTAATTGCCCTACACGTGACCGAGCGTAATGCTAAGTACAATACCAGGCAACCGCCGCCTATACTCTGTGGATAGGACAGTTAAATTGTGCCACACGATAAGAAGAAGAAGATAAGTAATACTTAAAATAATAAAAATTAATAAAACAATCTGTTTTTATATTTTAGTATAGAATCAACAAATTATGATAGTAAAAAGTAAGGAAATTATTAAAATCTTGTACATAATATTGAAGTACCTACCTAATCAAGTAGTATAATCTTCCTTCAACTATTTCACTAGACTAATCTTGTGATATAATTATATTACTACTGAATTACCGTATTATAGTAATATCCCTAGTAAGATAGTTATAAACATCTTACGTATTACTATGTTACGGCATATAATTATATCCCTATATCACGGCTTTAACCATCTTACTGCGACATATCAACTAGACCAATGGAGGTGGTTACTCGACAGATAAGAAGAAGTTAATCTATTTGTATGAAAAGTAAAAAAAGATTTCCTATGCCACCTTGTAATAGAACAAAAGTAGTTCAGTTTAATGAAGTAGAAGTCCCTCTTAAATTGCTGCTACAGCTATTTTATTTCTTTATTTTAATACAACAAGAGTTTATAATTGCCTAAAGCACTCTTGATGTTAAGATGTTCCAGAGATGAGGCTGTTCGGATTGACCATGGACGTCCGTATGTTTTTTTTTTTTTCAGAATGTACCTTCATCCTACTAGACAAAAATATTTATGAAGAACAAAACAGTGAGATTGGTAGGTATACGATACTACTTATTGTGTTTACTAAGCTAAGAAATCAAGAATATCTATTTACAATCTCATTTTCAGATTCTATGGTAGGAGATACAAATATTTTTATCACCGAAAAGGAAACTGACACTGGTCAAATAGAAATAATGATTGCTGAAAAGTCCGCAAGAGGGAAGAAGCTTGGATGGGAGGCCGTCATATTGATGCTCCTGTATGGGATAAAATACATCTATTTAAAAAGATATGAAGTTAAAATTTCTATTCTGAATCATATTAGTATTAACATGTTCAAAAAATTAGGTTTCGAAGAAAAATCAAGAAGTGAAATTTTTGAAGAATTGACTTTAGAAAAGAAAGTATCGGAGGAGTGGACCACATGGTTAGAAAAACAATTCAAATTCGAACTGCAGCCTTATCAGGAATAACTTATTATTAAAAATTCAAGGTATTTTACAAATAAATAAATAAAAACATTTTGTCTGTTTGATCTATATCAACGTAATTTAATCGTTACACTGCTGGGAGTGGGGAGTACCCGCTTGCTATATGAAATGAAATTCATTCATGAAATTAAATCGGCCGTCTGAAAAAAATATCTGTGACTTTTGTTTTATTATTGTAAAAAGGTGTCAAAAAGGCTGGCGGGCCGTAATAGTGTTCTGTGGGCGGGCCACTTGATGGAAAGTGGTTATACTGTGTGAGCGTTCAGTTGGAAGTCGTAATATGTTAATGAATTCTGCCTAAAGGAAATTGACCTTTAAACAGTCTCTGCGAATATAACCTCCTCAGTCCTGAAGCATGATTTCGTTTGTACACTGAAAAAAATTACTTCAACGTACTAAAGGGTTTTTTATGTATATAAGTAAAATATATATATTTTTTGTCCTTTATGTAACACTTTTTTTGTATCTAGTTCCAATTCATTGCAATAATTTTTATTTAAAATATCGCCAGAGAAAGCCCCACGGAAAATGTCCCCAATAGGGGACGCGAGGACCGAGGAGGTTAATGGATGTACCCAATATTCACAATGACGTCTTCCTTTTCTTTTTTGTATTGAATATGCAACAACTCGAATTCTTTGTATTTCCATAATTTCGATAACGTGCTCCTCACTAGAAATTCACGTACAGATTGTCTGGGGGACATAAATGACCCTCGTCTGCGCAGCGCCTATACGTTAAACAAGGCTGTATGACTGAAGAAGCCTTTTCCTTATCGAACCAATAAAAAATAACCATTTCATTGACACAGTGTCATCTGCTTCGAAAAAACGAATTCATTGGGCTTTTTGGCGGGAACTCGCGGCAAGAGTTTGTCATTTTTGTTTTATTATCCGAAAAAATAGATATCGTGGTTTTTAATGCATAATATTGATAGTGTATTGTTCAATAAAGTGCCATTTAAGTGTCTAATATGTAGGATAATGAAATAAAAGTGTGTAGACTGTGTTTCGAGTGCTCTCAAGAAGTCCATGAAATCTTCATCAAAAGTGCTATCATTTTGTTGAAGAATAGAGAAAAAGTTAAAGACGACAGAAATTGATAATAAATGAGAACTCAAATGAAATAGAAAAATATTTAGAGAAGAGCAAACTACGTAAGAATAGGCTGTATGGCCAGAGAAGCCTTTGCCTTTTCCTTGCAAAAGCAGGAAAGAACCAAACAAAAAAAAAAAAAAAAAACGAATTCATTTTGAGCAAAGAGAATATAATCACTGAATTTTGAGCGATTCAATTCATTTTAATTAACAAAAACCATTCACGATGATAATCAAATTACCTTGCATTTTTCTATTTTTGACAACAGCTCTTTGCACACGGGAAATGGAAGTGAAAACAGAGGAAGACCTCGGTGTCAAATACGCGAACCGGTGCGAAGTGTGCAAGATACTCGCGACGGAGCTGCAAAGCAGACTCGAGGAAACCGGCAAGGTGCACGACGTGATCGAAATCGGCTATTCTCTCGATGACGTCCAGCCCAAGAAGAAGACCAAGTATCAAAAGTCAGAGCTGAGACTCATAGAATCGTTAGAAGGTGTTTGCGATAAGATTCTCGAATATAACATTCACAAAGAGCGAGAAGACAGCACTAGATTCGCTAAAGGAATGAGTCAGACGTTTAAAACTCTACATGGGCTTGTAGATAAGGGAGTGAAGGTTGATCTTGGTATTCCATTAGAGCTATGGGATAAGCCTTCTGCTGAAATTACTCATATGAAGAATCAGTGCGAAAGCTTGCTGGAAGAAAATGAGAGTGCTGTTGAGGACTGGTACTGGAATCACCAGGAAACAGTGGAATTGAAGCACCATTTGTGCACCAAACATGCACTACAGGGCACTGACAACTCCTGCTTGTATGAGGAGCTCAAGACTGATTCCAAAGGAGAGCGTGGCGGTAAAACTGAATTATAAGATAGGCCGACCATAGCCTAGGTGTACAGTGAACAAATCATTACGAATAGTTTTTTAAGTAATATCATTGTGATAGTAGTATAATTTTTGAATGTGTTATGTATGATTTTTTGTTTATAATTTTCTATTCTACTTTATTAACAAAATCTTTATACATCATGATCATGATGATAGAACTTTTCAAATACGTATATGTTAATTATTATATTATTGATCTGAGTGGGCAGTGTGTTAAAGTACAATAATAATACATATTTTTATTAATTTCTAATAGCTTGTTTTTAGATTCCAAAAATTTTAATAATATTTTTTTTTGCAGTGTTGAGTCACTAGAGTAGAAAAGTAGGAAAGACTATATGTATAGAAATATTCAACATTTTAATTTATTCTTTGAGAGCCAAAAGAAGTGATTGTTATAGAAAGCAGGACCAAAGAAGCAAGCATAAATTTTTTTGCATTCGCACCAGACCAAACACAGATGAAACATCTCCTGGTATGGTGACCTAAAAACCTTAACCTTGTGTCTCTGCCTGCTATACTTTAATAGCTTTAGTACCCAATTGCTGACACACAAAAAGAGGATTCGGATGGTAACGTCCCATTCGCAAAATGTCCCGCTCCTAAATACGAGGGCTGTTCCAAAAATAGTTAGTGAAATGAAAAATACTTAGAATATGAAAAAAGTTTATTTATAGTTTTTCAAAATATTCTCCTCCAACCCCTATGCACTTATGCATTCGGGTGAACCAGCTTTCAAAACATTTGAAAAACGTATCTTGCGGTAGGTCGAAAAATATTCGGCGAAATTCTTCGACGGCTTCGTCTGCGCTGTTAAATTTTCGTCCACGAAGCATTTTTTTTACTGTTGGAAATAGAAAGAAATCGCATGGAGCTAAATCTGGGCTGTACGGAGGATGGGGTAACATTTGTACTCCCGAAGTTGTCAAATAGTCGACGGTTCTAGCAGCTGTGTGAGCGGGTGCGTTATCTTGGTAAAAAAGAATGCCACGGACGCCGCTCCTTGGGCGCTCGCTATTCAACTCCCCGAAAGCTTGAGGCAGACAAACTTCGCAGTACCATTCACTAGTAACTGTTCTACGGTCTTCTAGCGGAATTACTGCTACTGGTCCACTGCGTCGAAAACAAACCGCTATAATTTTTTTATTCACGCTCCGAACGCGAACAACTTTTGTGGGCAACTCGTCCTCTTCAAACACCCATTGCGTGGATTGCTGTTTCGTGAGAGGATCATAGCTATAAACCCAAGATTCGTCAGTTGTAAGGATGTAGGATACGTTTTGCGAAGATCCTCCTTCAAACTTTTCCAGCATAAATCGGCACCAATCAACTCGACGGGATTTTTGCTCTTCGGTGAGAGAATGAGGTATCCATCGTGACGCAACCTTCCTAAATTTAAGGTGTTCATTCAGAATGGTGGAAACAGCCTGTGATCCAATCTTCAGTTCAGCCTGAATCTCCCGATGTGTAATGTGTCTATTCTCCCGCAATAGCCACTCTACCCTGATGACGTTCTCTTGAGTTACTGTAGTTGACGGTCGGCCTGGTCGGGGGTCATCGTTTAGGTTCTCTCTACCCCGTTTAAATTCACGAAACCAATATGTAACTGTTGCTAACGCAGGGGCGGACTCCCCAAGAGCAGCTTGTAAATTATCGTGAGATTCCTTGAAGGTTAATCCTCGTTTATAGTCATAGAAAATCATAGCACGAAAAGCTTCCCGCGAGACCTCCATCGTTGCAAACAAAAGAAGAGTGACAGATAACATTTGAAAATTGAAAAAAAAAACTACACATAGGTGGCCAATGATTTTCACCAAAGAGAATTGTATTGAAATTTACCGTCAGTTCAAAATAGTTTCAAGAAAAAAGAGTCTATATTTACTCTGTGGCTAACAATTTTCGGAACAACCCACGTATGTTACCCTTTCGCAAAATGTCCCGTTCTCGAAATGTCCCATTTGCGAAACGTCCCTTTTGCGAATTGTCCCGTTCTTAGTGCAGTTGTTTGTGTGTACTAATAATTCTAATAAAGCACTATTTTATCTTAATATGTTACATGATACCGAGTGATACGGAAATTTAGAGCATACAATATGATCTTTTGAATGATCAATTTTTACTTGTTGGCGACGCGCGGGGGTGTATAGCGCGGTGCGCGGGGGTTTTAAAATGTAAAATATACATGGTCTTAAAAAGTGACTTTAAAATTTTAGGGGTTACATTTACATACGATCTACATTTTTTTCCTTAGTTTCCCATACTAAATCTTAATGGAGAATCAAGGCTATGTATGGATGGATCGGATTTTTCCTGTATTCTGTACTTGATTCTGAGTAACTCCTTAAAATGTACTTTTTAAATTTTTTGTATATTATTATCGTATCGCCGCCTTGTGTGACAGCTTGCTATACTCGTATATATATCGTAAGGTAAAATATTATTGTATCGCACCCGTGTGTGACGCCCTTAAACGCGTGTGAAAACCTACCAAAAGAAATATACCGGGCTAAAGCTAAATAAGTTTTAAAAAAATATTTTAATCTACTTACTATACTTAAAAGTTTACATTAAAAAACCTCCAAACCTTTTTGAAAAAATTATCAAAAACAAAAGAAAAAACAAAAAAATTGCAGTCGTTACGATTGAAGTCGGTTGTTTTTATCGTATTCAGCGTTGTCAATTATTGGGAAAACGCGCGTTGCGTCAAATTCGCACTTGTCCGGTTTTTTGTTGAGAGGTCATGCATCGACAGCAATGCGAAATCGATAGAATGCAAATGTGTCGGTTGCGGCAAATACGACAAAAGGTATCGTTTTGGGAACGGGCCGTTTTGAGATGATAACTACTACAATAACACTATTTTGAATTCTGGTTACCTGGGCCAGTTGCCAGAGTTCATAATGAGATGCGAAGGGTGATGCATGAATATAGATTTCTTTATTTTTATAGATTGTGCTAATAATCACTACAATATTTCTCCAAGACAAAGCAGGTAAATATTGCCAGGAAACAATTTAAATAAAAGAAAATATTGTTATAAGCACCTTTTTAATCGACTGTCCAAACATATAGAAATAAATCTATGCAACAGTTTTATGAACATTGCTTCTATCTTACACAACAGTGCCAACAAACGCAGGCATCCTGCAAAATCTCCATGTGGACTCCAAACGACAAACATTATTATATAAACATAAATATTACATTAACAACTAATAGGAATTAAATACACGCGCACACTCGGACAGCATTCACACAATAATATGTAAGTAACATAACTAAAATAATTTAACATAGTATTAACAGATTGAGACGTGGCCGCGGGCGCGGGTGCGGGTCTATAGGTAGGGGCTGGTGTCCTGGTAGTCGTCGCTGTCGGAGCCGTCGGAGCCGTCGTCCGTCAGCTGGCGCTGTGCGGCCGCTTCCGCGAGCCCAGGGCGTTTAGAGCTCGATGCATCTGCAACAAGACACAATTGTTAATAGTTGAGCATTGCATTTGTTGTTTTAAGAGTGATGTATTATAAAACTGATTTATAAATATTGCTCTTATACAGACAATGCAACATTTTAGCATTCAACAATAATCTACAAACTTATCTCAAGCAAAACTACTCACTTTGATATACAAAATCAAAAAATTGCAAGTGCAAATGTATATTGGTACAATAATGGCCCGATAGGTTAATTATATTATTTAATGCAACATAATTAAGAAAGCGCATTACTAAGTGAGCTAAATGTGTATTCAGCGTGTACTATGTTAGAGTGGCGTGCGAATGCATACGTGCTACAAATACAAGCGATGCATAATTACCCAGTTACCTGCGTGCGGATCCCACAGCGTCTCGTAGCGACGCGCCTTGGGCGGCGGCGGCGACGACGACTCTCTGCAACAAGCGATGCTTGCTGTCAGTTACATAATTATGGATAGTAATCATTCAATTGATTCGCTATGCGGAAGACCTTCATTGGGGCCACTATTCAGCAGAGGACGTCTTTTAGTTGACGATGAGACCTTATTTCCAATTCCCATTTAATACACGTCTAAATCAGATGAATATTTAATCCCATTATTCATGGACATGTATTGTATGCCTCCTTGGATATAAAGACAAACAATTCAGTTGAGTCTCTAGGGTAACAACAATTGGGAAGCTGGTCGAAAAATGGTAGCGAATCCTTACCCCCTGACCATCGCTAAAATCTCAAAAATAATGTGTCTTGAAACATATTCGTACTTACACGTACATACATATTATCACCGACCGACCGACCGAAACCAGTGGCGGCTTCTCGTATCGGAGGGCAAGACGTACTGGGTCGCTAAGCTAGCGGAGCTGAGTAAGCAAGTAAGTAATCGCACACCTGTGGTCCGGCGAGTGGTCGCCGTTCTCGGAGGGCGAGGGCGAGGGCGAGGGCGAGGGCGAGGGCGAGGGCGAGGGCGAGGCGCGCGGCGAGGGCGGCTGGCTCAGCGCCTGCATCAGCCGCCCCTTGGACTCGTTCCAGATGTTGGAGAGCCGCCCGTCGGGCCCGAACAGCAGGAGGAACGCGTCGATCAGCTCTCGGGACTTCTCCTCCCACTTCGTGAGGATGTCCACTCGCTTCTCGCCTATGTTTGTCATCACCTAGAGGAAATAATGGTGTTCAGTAAAATGGCAGTAATACATTAAAGTTCTCGAGTGGCCACCGCGCTCCGGAAGACGTAGCGTAGGTAGGCCTCCCACTCGGTGGACCAATGACGTGGTGAAGGTTGCGGGAAGCCACTGGATTCGGGTATCGCAGGACCGGTCGGTGTGGACGTCATAGCGGGAGGTCTTTGTCCAGCAGTGGACGTCTTTTGACTGATGATGAAAATGGCACAATGGAATTTGTTACGTTAATTTATGCATTTAACATCACCCGAACTTTATATATTCCTCATAAAAAGTCGAGCGATCTGCAGGATTTTTCACAATGCCTTTCAAATAGTAAGTCAATCGGGTGTCCATTACGCCAGCGGCATGTTGTAGCTAAGAAGGATGTGAGTATAATAGGGAATTAGAGCATCATTAGGACTAATTGTGCGCCAGCAGCGGTATTTGTGCGTCTTACAATTTCGGAGATATTCATAAAAAACCGATTCCGCCAGGGTAACGTTCCCTCAGCGGGATAATTTTGAAAAAGACGGTCTAGCTCATAACAAAGTACATGACTAAGTAGCTTTCGTCGTGTTATAAATGTGCGCAAATAGCGGAATTTGTGCATCTTACGGTTTTCGAATTATTCAAGATTCCGCTGCGGTAACGTTTTTTTGTTTTCTGTATCTCGGAAACGGCTAATAGAAGAAATTTAAAAAAAAAACCACTAGTACACCTTAATTTGTGCGTAATTTGAGCAATGTTAGTTTTTTGAAAATTATGATATGTATTTTTTTAGTAATTAATTTGTTTAGAAAATCAGGAAATTCTAATTTACAAGGAAACAAGTGAAGTTGCAATCGAATAAAGAGCACTCAAATATTCCTCTAGTAGACCCTAATAATGTCTGCAATTGTGAATTGTTTTATCCGGTCAATTAGTGAGATATACCATTTAATTACGAAATTAAGTAAGCGAAATTTTAAAGATTGAATTCAGTGCTCCCATAAGACTATGTAACATGAAATTTTACATAAAATTAGAGCATCCTGTGAGAAAGCTTTCCTGTAAGTTTCAGCTTTGAATAACGTTGAATTAAAAAGATTTACCCAAAAGAAGAAAGAACGAACATTTTCCCTATAACCCGACCAAATTAGAATGTATACGAGAAAACAGCCGCGCCTTACAAAAGGATAACCTTCTTAAATGAAAGGTATAATGAAGGAAGCTTTGTAAGTACAGTTGCGTGCAAATGTTTCATTGACGATTGTTTTCTTAGTACCTTCGTACTCGTATAGCGGCCGGGACGAAGCTATTATAAAAGATACTTGTAATAAGATTTTTAGATAGTAAGTTTCTTATCTAAGTCTTGCCGCCAAACATAAATGTTAACAGCACGGATGTGTTCCAGCATGAAGATAGCCAGTTCCCCATTGCGTTGGGGATTTTTTGATAAGCCCGCTTCCATCTTCGGCGTCATCATTACTTACCATCAGGTGAGATAATGCCAAGGGCTTACCAATAGAGGATAAAAAAATGCAACATTAAGTAGTGTTTAGTTTCTAGCATACTGATTAATAGTTCGAAAAGGTTAAAATAAAAACTAAAAAGAAGAATGAAACAATGAAGAGTTCTGAGAGAAGAAAGAAGAGATCTGCTAAAATCTGCTACACACGTGGAACCCCGATATTATGGATAATTATGTATATGGTTTACCTACTTAAAAATTAATAAACGGAAAATTCCCGTACTATCTTGTATGAAACAAAAGTTGCTAGCTCAGTACTTTATTACAATTATTTTCTAGCAAGCAAGTCATAAAAAAATTATAACTTTTCTATTGCTATTTTTTAAAAAAATATTTTCTTGATAACTGTCAAATTCTGACACTTTTTTAAATCATCAGCTTATTCTGCCAGAGTTAAAATTTAGTAGCCAAATCTGCCACAAATGGTCACACTGCGGGGCGGACGGGTTTCGAAAACACGGGAACGCGTGCGACGGGGGCAGCAGGGAGCAGCCTGTGCAAGGAGCGCAGCTCAGTTCAAAGCGATAAGATAAACACTTTGATCAGAAATTAACAAAGCATTGATTTGATTATTTCTGCTTTGTGAGAAATATACCTCAACACATAGAGGTAATAAAGTACTAATTACTTCTATGCTATTATGGTATGATATTTGTTCTTTGGTACTAGGTTGAAAAAATATTGACGATTTAAAAGCATGTGTAATACTTAAACATTTTGAGTTTTATGCCGATACATCAAAAAGTTTGTTGTTCAACTTGTCGATGTTACCCGATTTTAGTTAATTTAAATACGACACCAAATAATAAAACATTTATAAACATCATAACAAAAATTTTTCTGCTTAATTGTCCAATTAGTTCTGGTTGTATGCTACCAATTTAGGAAGGTTACCTTTTTGTATGGCGCGGCCGCTTTCTCGTATACATTCTAATTTGGTCGGGTTATAGGGAAAATGTTCGTTCTTTCTTCTTTTGGGTAAATCTTTTTAAATCAACGTTATTCAAAGCTGAAACTTACAGGAAAGCTTGCTAGCAGGACGCTCTAATTTTATGTAAAATTTCATGTTACATAGTCTTATGGGAGCACTGAATTCAATCTTTAAAATTTCACTAACTTAATTTCGTAATTAAATGGTATATCTCACTATTTGACAGGATAATACAATCCACAATTGCAGACATTATTAGGGTCTATTAGAGGAATATTTGAGTACTCTTTATTCGATTGCAACTTCACTCGTTTCCTTGTAAATTAGAATTTCCTGATTTTCTAAACAAATTAATTACTAAAAAAATATCATAATTTTCAAAAAACTAACATTGCTCAAATTACGCACAAATTAAGGTGTACTAGTGGTTTTTTTTTAAAATTTCTTCTATCAGCTGTTTTCGAGATACAGAAAACACAAAAACGTTACTGCAGCGGAATCTTGAATAATTCGAAAACCGTAAGATGCACAAATTCCGCTATTTGCGCACATTTATAACACGACGAAAACTACTCAGTCATGTACTTTGTTATGAGCTAGACCGTCTTTTTCAAAATTATCCCGCTGAGGGAACGTTACCCTGGCGGAATCGGTTTTTTATGAATATCTCCGAAATTGTAAGACGCACAAATTCCGCTGCTGGCGCACAATTAGTTCTAATGATGCTCTAATTTCCTATTATACTCACATTCTTCTTAGCTACAACATTCCGCTGGCGTAATGGACACGTCAATCGGTAGGTATGTAATCCACGTAACTTTCAAAAAACACGCTCGTTCTGGCGGTTCTGGGTTTTGCTATATTTGGTTCACGATACGAACACTGGCTAATATTTTCATTTTACTTCTTTATTTTTGCCCAAAAACAGTCTTCAGAAATTCTTAAGTCCTTTATACAGGGTGTCCCAGAAATACCACGTCAGAGTGACACAGGAGATAGATGAGCTCGAAACCTATCAGAAAAAAACTATTTGACCTTTGTAAAAGTCGCACGGTTTTCGAGATATTCGCACTTTTTTATTTTTTTTGAAAATCTCTACCCTGTATTGGTTTTTTTGCTGTTACTGCCTGGGATATCTTCAGGAAGTTTTTTTATTATTTTTTCTGATATCTTTAATAATTTCTCTAGATAATAAAAATATTCTTTTACTGAGAAATACTTTAAAATCTGAAATAAATAATTCATTAATTGTGACCTTGTGAAAAGTCAAACACTAACTTTGACTAGCTGGCGTGAAAAAAAATTATATGAAACGGAGTTTACAAATCATTTTAAAAACTAGTCCAGTTTATGCTGATTTAGAAATGGTACAATACTTGTGAGATTTTTAGCAAAATCTTTGAAATTTGAATTTTTTTCGTCATAAGACCCCATTAGCCGAACTCGTTTTAAACGATAAAATAACTATAATTGGACCTTATCACAGTCTAAATTGTTACTAGGGACTGTGGTAATAAAAAAATTGTGAGAGATACAACCCGTATTTTTGTCCCTCTCTCTTTTTATTATTGTGAGGGCTGAGGCTGGCGGAGGTGTTGACTGACCTTGAATGCGCAATAGTAAACTTTTGAGTCTGTTCCGAGAGGATTGAGGTGCAATGGGATGTGAGATAAGCACCGGCGCGTGATTGGTTGATCAGTCGCCTTTCGTACCCCGCGCTCGTCCGCGCGGATCTACGCTGTATTAGCTATCAGAAGAAATAATAAAAAAAACTCCCTGAAGATATCCCAGGCGGTAACAGCAAAAAAAACAATACAGGGTAGAGATTTAAAATAAAAAATAAAAAAGTGCGAATATCTCGAAAACCGTGAGACTTTTACTAAGGTCAAATTGTTTATTTCCGATAGGTTTCGAGCTCATCTATCTCCTGTGTCACTCTGACGTGATATTTCTGGGACACCCTGATAAGTAGGGAAAAAAACGCCTAACACTAAATACATATAGAATGGAAAACTTTCAAATAAACAATTTATTGTAAGCAGCACATGATAAAAGGTCGTTCATTTATTATAACAAACAAGACAAAGTCAACAGAATCAGGGTGCGGACAGAAGCAAAAAATACTAACTAACAACTTTATAAATTGATAAAAAGTCAAATACGCAAACTCAAATAATGCCTTTTCACTCTCGCCTTGAAGATCCTCAGATTGTAGAATCGGGAAACACTGACGCAGGCAATTTCACATATAAATAGTACTTATGTGTTAAATCGGAGAATACTATTGTCAGATTTGTAATAAAAAGTTTTTATCCGTTTTTGCCTTTATCGGGAAAATTTAAAGAAACCCACGATCATGAGCTTGTCTAAAACAAGCATTATATGTATAATAGTTTTCTGTATTCAATTCCTCAGCCTAACTAAACAAAGGTAAGATTTAATTAGGGTCAGACAAGATTCCCAGTAACACTTGTTATTACTATTAGAGGGCTTACGTCGCGTCGAAGCGAGATAACATCGGTATGCCGTGCACTTACTCATCAATTCAAACAGTGTCAATATCTGCTTGCGCATCTTATACACATTACTCATACAAATTAATAGCATGGCTCGTCGCTCGTGACTCACGTATAACATATTATATGATATCTTCTTATGTCAGATGGAGTTAGTTCATTAAATTCTAAGCCTAAACTTATAGAAGAAAGACATGTTTAGTTCTTAGATGAAAATTTATCTAGACTGCAATTCGATATTATAGAATGTGCTGTACTAGGTACCTTAGATGAAAATGTATCTAGACTGCAATTCGATATTATAGAATGTGCTGTACTAGGTACCGCGAACAAGGTCATCCTTCCCCAGCCGGTACATCCCACTGAGGAAGGAGGGAGCGAGCGAGCTCATATCGGAATACCCGCGAGTATCCTCCTTACATCGCAGGCTATATCCGCTTAAAATATCAGATGCCGCTGAATGTGACGTACCTTCTTCCCCTTGTCTTTAAGCTCGTCCATTTTGTTTTGAAGCCGGAACTTCTTCTCATTGAGGAAGGACACGTTGAGCTCCTTAGCCGAGTACCCTCGCGCTAGGTTCCGCCGCACGTAAATATCGTAGTCGCGCACTATGCGCGCTACAATATCTGAGGTAGATACGCCTGTAACAAAGACAGGAATTCGTTTATATAACATTACACATGTTCACTCCTTCCATTGGGAACTTGTGAGTCATGTATGTGAGCAGAGGACTCATTTTTCACTAATGTATAAGCAATAAAATGTTATGTGTAGTTACTAATTGGCTATAATGAACGAAGTAGTCGAATGTGATGGGCACTAAACAGCAACAAAGTTATAAGCTTTACTACCCACAATATATTGGAAAGTATTCATCTTTTTTTTTGCAGTACATAGGTGCTCAAATAGTTTCATTAGCAATACCACCGTAATTTACCAAATGGGCAGGCTGCGTTGCTAACCGTGTTAAGCTGAGCACCAAATAAATATGTTTTCGATAGTAATACATTTACTAGGTATTGGGGTCACATTCATATCTGCAATTGAAATATTTGAAAGCCATACGCCTTGACACAGAGACCGCTTGCGGCCAATCCAACCACTCTGACTGACAAACTATATTACCCAATAGAAGACCGTATTTTAACATGACAAGGAAAATACATATTACATTCAACAACAAAACACAAACTTTATACAAATACAATTATCTACCTACCACATAATGCGGGACAATTAGAGTACACTTGTTAGCCTATTCAATTTATAACAAATATTAGTGCAGCAGAACTCCAAACTACCTCCCGCATATACAAATACATATTACATATTTCTGCCTTACTGAAAAATGAACTAAACAGTTTGGAAAAAATGTCATGTCCAAATTATTTTGTCACGTGCCGTAAAATGGATCCCCCCGTGACAAGTCTCGCACGACAACACGCACTCAGCCTATTAAACAAGAACCACACATACATCTGCAAAATATTACCATCCTTCTGAGGCAGCTGTGTAAAATTTTAATACGGCACAAAGACAACAATTAACAGGTGTTAACTATACAAACATAGTAAACTTGTGACGTAAATATTATAACACTTGCAATGTATAGTGAAAAGCAACAAAGTTTGTTTTAAGCATCGCCAAAATGGCTTTAAAAGTTATCTCGTCTATTTGGAGGTAGTAGGTAAATGGCTCGCACCAAAACCGCTAGTCCAAAAAATACTTAAAAGCGATGTTTAAAAATAAGCATCATATGAATGAATGAATGAATGAAAACACTTTATTGCACAACAAAACAGGAAAATAAAAAATATATACATTTAAAAAAAGTTATACAGGTAGGCGGTCTTACTCTTACTCTGGTCTCTGTCTCATATGCGTTCTCCTTTTATGTAATTTCACTCATATCTCCCTTAAATGAGTTTTTTCGAAGATAATTCCCTCGTAGATCGATTTCTGGTGATTTTTAACCCCTAATCCTAGATTTTCGTCAAAAGGTTTCAAGCCGTTTTCGAAATCGTCGAGACACTTGACTCGTTTAATAGTATAGGATATACACTACTATATATTTTTTATTGTTTTTTACAGTATCCTTTATTTGGCGACAACGCACAGTTTCGTAATTAATTTCCTCTTTGATGACCATGGCTCGTTACTAAAATAAGCTTCATGGGGGCTTTTTCTTTCAACTATTCTTACACATTCCGAAAGGTCCTGCGAGCCTGATGCATTCACACTTTTATTTTACCTTTTTAACCATGTTCGCCGAAGAGTATAAGAGAAAGACAAAATCGGATAAAGACCCCTAATGTAGCTGTCTCTTATACAAAGTTCTAAGATCAATAACGATGTTTACTTAAAATAACATATACATTACCTTCTGTCCTTTCCGTCGCAACGAACATATCTTTCGCCTTGATCATAGCGTATGTGTCTTCGCAGTCTTCGGTAGTGTAGGGGATGTCGTCGTGTGCCACGAAGTCGATTTTGTGCTTCTCTAAGAACTCCTCATCGTATTCCCAAGGCGCGTCTTTGACCACCTGCAGCAATGGGAGGCAGTGGTGAGTGGTGGTTGTTACTGTCGGCTGTCAGTCGATAATGTAGGCATTTCTTTAAAGTACTGTGTTAACTAATGTGTTAAGCTATGACCGGAAGTGTGCAATAGTTGAAAGATAAATCCTATTTACAATAAAACACTATTTAAAAGAACACTTATTAATATTACAAAATAGAAAAAAAGGTGCCAGCTAAAACAGATCCTATAGGATTAGTATTGAAACAAAATTAGTTGCGCATAAAGTTATTAAACTGTTTAACTACCTATCTAAAAGCTTTGGATGGCATCATGGTTTAACTTTACAAATCCATCAAATAGATCGATATCTACTCTAGTCAAGTTTCAGCATTTCTATGTTAAGAATAATTTAAACCTGCGAAAATAAACATTGAACCAAAAAATAAGCACCCCAAACCTAGTTGAATAATGTCAAGGGCTTTCACAAAATAATTTATTTACCCTACACAAAGGCACTCTATAAAGTGTTGAATTTATAGCCCCGAAGGGAAATACAATTCCCACGTGAGGAGAAGCGTTATTGCGTGTTTTGTTAAGCACACAGGCATAAACGTTACGCCAACTTGAAGAATATCAATTTCAGTTCTATATTTAGGAGCAAATTTGCAGTTTTCGGTTAAAATGTGATGTCATCACAATCACGCACGATAGTTTCCTTGTCTGCAGCGCGCTACTTATTAAATTATCGGAATAGTGTAACAGAGCGTTCAAAGTACATATATTTTAGGAAACGATTACGGAAATCGTTATAGTATACAAAACAGGTTATCGTAGGGGTCCGTTCATTATGTTCGCTGTACTGTACCGAGATGGTTGGTGCAGCTTTAGCCGACGTTGATCCAGTCCTTACGCAGTAACATATTCTAATTAGTCAATGGCGTGTCCATATTACCTCGTCTACGTATCGGCAATGTCTGACGGCTTCGTACCTCTCGTCCTCCGTCATCACTGTGCGGCCTTTGCGGCTGTGTGTGAGTCGGTCGCTGCATACTGGAACAAAAGAAGTTCTGCTAAAATCACTTCATCTTCATCACTCAATAAATTAATATATAGATTGATGTCGTAAATTATTTTTTATGATTTAATTTAATATTTTAATATTCAGTTGGAACTTTCAAAACTGAAATGGCAACTTCATACGTGGTCAGTGATCACCTAATATATGCCTGATGAAATATCGGAATTCGGAATGAGTTGCAGATTGTCATGCTTCTATTGTCTACTTAATCACTTTAAAACGGGTGCATTATCAATATGAATCAAGGTCCCTTATCTATGACAGCTGATAATGCTACGCTACGTTACAAATCAGAAAGAAGCACATATTGGGGAAAAACAAACTGAAACACGTGACAAAACATGCAACGTGCCGATAAGTTTAGATACGGAATCGTATGATGATTTTTCAGCCAATAGCGTTACTTTTACAACAATCCCAGCTTATTTTATTTCTTATCATAATCTCATCGAACGATGATAATTATTAGGTAATCGCGTGTTTATTTACATTTTGCAACATGTGACTCAACAGTTTTAGGTTGACTCGACTCGACGATTCGAGTAGTACGTACCTAAGATCTTGCAGATATTTGGCAATATAGTTAATTCCAATCAAAAAAAGCAAAAGGTAAACAAACGTAGTAGGCAACTGGCGTTGACATGTGTCAGTTCAATAGTAAGTTTCTTTACCTTTTGCTTTTTCTTGATTGGAACAAGGTATAGGTGTCTGTCTGTTGTCACACGACGATATCGAGTCTGTCGTGTCCTCCATCAAATATGGACAAGATAATTTTATAAAATATTTAGGCATACAGTATGGTTTTTCATATTGTTGGTGGGTATGGTTATGCCATTCTGCGTACACAAAATAATTAATGAACATAATACGACGTATCACTGGACTATCAGTGGCCTATTCTGCCCTCATAACATAATGGATGAATTAATTTTCCTATACCTGCTAAGATCTACGTAACAGAAACCATTGTTTCACGTTAGCTGACTCAACCATCGAGTTTAACAAATGCAAAATATGTTTTAAAAAATAATTCTCTTAACTTCCAGCACCTAAAAGGTCATGAAAAGATCAATGTCTTGATTTTTTTGCATACCGGCAGAGGAAGATAAAGCGAAAAGATAACATTACAAATTCTATTATTACAGTATTCGCGATATTATTGTTTCCCCACGTTCGTGACTGTTCTAGAATGATTCAGAGCGGTAACATAGCGGTAAGTTTTTTCATTACGGACTATCTGCTCTCTACATGAGTCAAAATGTACTATGTAAAACACCATTTATCTTTCAAGAGATCCTTTTAAAACCGTCGTCAGTCATCATTAAAACAAGTGAAGATATTACAGTCGACCTTGTAGTTTATTGAAATGAATTCATTCTGTTTAAATATCATGTAATAAATAGTGTAGAAAGGCCTACCTACATACCAAGTTATGCTCCGCTTACGCTGCACTCATTCTTTCCGAGTACAAAATCCCTTACAGTGAACTGACGAGGATGTTAAAAGAGCACACATAGCTAGGCCATGGTGAAACCTTGCATCGAATATATCTTATCTACTGTCTATCAGAAGACACTCACCGCCAACTATAAGGTAGACATTGGGGAAGACGGTCTTGGCCTGCTGCAGCTGGCGCGCGTGGCCCTGGTGGAACATGTCGTAGATGCCGTCGGAGTAGACGCGCACGCGGCGGCCCGCCGTGCCGGCCAGCGCCTGCGCGCGCTGTATCCGCCCATAGTGGATGCGTTCGCGTTCTAAAACCGCTGCGGGGTCTGAACTGAAGGGCGCTGCTGTTCGTAGCGACTGAAATAGATACGAAAATACATTAAAAATAAAATAAATTAACCCATTATAAACTCCCGATACAAACAGAAACTGCAACCTATTTTGCGAGCTGGGATTCAGACGTTAAGGATGATGACACTGAAAGCCACAAAATACTGTGTGTAAGATCTGATCTCCTATTGAACATTTAATTTCCAACCTAGCATTTATACTTAGCTGTTCTGGGAGCTAAGATTCAGATAACCCAAATAATGAACCGACATCTTCAGTCAGACCCTCAGAATTCTGAGTGAAGGATCTTAGTACAATCTGTACATTTATTTCAAAATTCTGTGATTCTAGCTGCAATAGTGCACAAGACCCCTCTATCACTCGGAAAAAGCTTAATATTATCCTGGGAACCCTTAAACCTTAAACCAATTTCCATGAAACAAAGGTAGGAACCAACGTCACATGCTGTGCCAAAGCAACCATGGAGTGGACAGTGGAGCCCCCAATATTTTGAGAAACTTTTATCTAGGACAGGTATATACGTAAAACTTTTAGTTAAAGCGTTAAATTATTTTACGTCGCGCTTCATACATTTGACGGCGTAATTTTTATGCAGTGACGTGCATAGCTACTTTTTGTACGAAGCGATTTTCTTTTTTTACACTGCAATATCTGAGTGAATAATAGAGATAACAAAAAACTAATGACACAGATTTTTAGGCTTTTCAAATCTGTATTTAAATAAAGAAAAACATTGTTTTTACAAGTTCACCATTGCTTCTTATCAATTTACATATACACATGACTTATTAGATGGATAATTTTGCCAAAAAGTCTACCTTTAGGAGAAATAAGGTTTACGTGTTTCAATGTATCGTTTTAAATGCATTATTTTGCTTGCTGCCATCATATTAATAACAAACTTGACAGCACTATAACTGGTGATTGCATTTACACATATGTCCAATAACAAAAAAAATGCACATTAAGGAAGGCCCCAATTACTACGTATGGAAAACTAATTTAGAGTTATGTGGATCGTGCAAAATTTTAATTTTAATGGTTATGAAGTTTGTGTATTATGGTTCTATAATAATTACAAACCATTTTACGTCTTTACAAGATAGCTATAACATTCTTAAAGCCATAATTATTCATCAAATAATAATTATTGAAAGACACGTGCATCAGATACTATTTTATGACATGAAATATATTTTTATGTAATATTAGAAAGGTTAGAAGTCTTACGATCTTTTTCACAAGCTCTATCTACATATAAAATTGTAGATAATGCGCATGTTTAATTTTTATTACGTTTCTTGAATAAGCAACGATAGCACTATTAACACCAAATATTACGTAACTTTGTACGTAGGCGCGAGTAATATTATCAAGAAATTAAAAATGTTTCATATAACTCTTGATGTTTAATTTCAAAACTACATCGAGCCTGTTTAATGCTTCCAACGACTCACCATAGTCGAAATATTATAATTCTACAACTCCGTATTAAATATTTTTTCACTGCAACATTTGGTTTGAACCTATAGAAGGCAACTAGACAATAAACCAGACGCTCTACGGGGCAACAATGCGAACTGTTTGTAGGTGGCAGATTGTCATTGTTTGACGATAGCTCTTTAGACTTACAAGTTGGTACGGAACGTATTTGTTGCCTGTGATTTGATTTGCAGGCGCTGAAGCAATTCAAATCAGTTTTAACGCAATACCACGGCTAATACAGCACAAGTAATTGGAGAATGAGCCAATATAAGTATTACCGCCTACAAAGCTACTGTAATGTTATGGTATATTGAACACTCCTGTGGAATCCGAGTCGTCTGCCTACCGGGGGCTAGATAGAACAACAGAAAAGAAAACTGGTTAACGGTTTTCCTTTACCTCATATCGTATTAGGCCCTGACAGGCAGCAGACTGAAGTATAAAAAAAAGTTTAAAAAAATATAAAAACTTATACTGCCCTCATAAGAAAGGCCGCATAGTATAATATTATGGAGTTTCCGTATACTTTGCGGCTTCTTTCTTGGTCAGTATAGAAAGATATTATTATCGCTAAAGCTGCCAGCGACAACTATCGCTTGGGACCGCAACCTGGGTTCAGCAAAGTTCAGCGACTCTTGATGAAATTCGACTGCAACGAGTAAAGGTCATTCCACACTTATCAGGGCCGTGCCCGTAACGTGGATAAGCCGCGTTCAAAAATATAGGTGCGTACATTCGATTCCCATCCAGGACAAACATTTTTGTGATGACCAGATTTGTTTGTTCTGTGTCTGGGTATCTTATCTAATGTATGTATATCATAATACAGGGAATCCTAGTTTGGGACCAGATGACCATGTGTGATTTGTCTAGGGATACTCGTATTTTGAATGAAGTCGTTAACACAAGTCCGTGTCAGGATGGCGGCAGTGCCGATCCCCGGCACGTTCAAGTCCGGGACACGGCGCGGATAAGTGTGGAAATCCACCTTAATGATCCAAGATAAGGAAACTATTTTGTAAAATGTATTGTGCATCCAAATAAATTAATTGGCTAGTAAAATGGTCCGTTACGTCCGTGTGGTAGGTAAATGTTGGTAACTGTTTGGTTACGCTAATCTGTCTTCATTTATATTCATAGACTTGGCATGACATTGTTAATGATTCACGAGGTAAAAAAAACTCCACCCTTTCATTGGAAGTCAACCCCAACGTAATCAGTCTGACTCAGGACCTTATTATGATTTTATGTATCAATTACGGTTACTTATAAATAATTTGAAATGCTCTGTTTGTCGATGTCAAGGTTCACGCGCGATTACTGGCACTGATAGTAAGGTGGCGTGATGTGACGTCGCCGGCGCCGCCAGCTCAACTGTTGCTCATTCATAATCAATGTCCATACATACATACATACTGAGAACATTATAGTTTGTATTATTTGGTCATAGTACTGCCGATCAATAGTTCAGAGAACTTGAGTATATAAGACATGCGTAAATTCCGAATTGAAAAGAGGTGTACTATTATTATAGAAGGTCCAGAAACTCCTCAATTTCTCTGATGAGTGATGACTTCATATGTAAGATCAGTAACAGCTATAAATAATATGTTTTGTTTTGTGCTATGCAGACAGACGTTGTTTTTCTGTAGATAAATAGCCTCCGGGCTCTATATTTAAATTAGATTCATGACCGACTAATGAGACTGACTGAACTATGGTGATGACTGACTTAACGGTAGGCACTTCTTTACCGCTCGTAAAGCTAGTTCTTTGGACGTATTCTAAAGTCGTTACTATTTACTGAGGATTTACAAGCCAGTTCAAAAGCGACAGGTCGTAAAAATAAAAGCTTAGCCCCAAAATAGCGTAGATACGAAAAGCTGTTTTCAGTCATTTTTCCATCATGCAGTAATAGTGGCGACTGTTAATGTTATCAACCGTGTCCGGGTCACCACTTAAGGCCACCGCCAGTGCCCCCGATCCGAGCGACACCGTCTCTTCCCGCTACACTAAGGTTTCACAACAGGCCAAACGGCTAAAGGGAATCTTTATCGATCCAGTAGGCGTGCCAAGTTTGTTGAGCGCGATCTGGTTCATATGGAAATGGTTCTTATTCTTACTGCGTCTTTATCCGTACTTAAAAAGCAAATTAGGAATAATTGATGCCAATAGGTGTGATCCGTCTGCTCGTTTGCCACCTATGACATAAAAAAAAAAAACATTTTAACAACGAACACATTTTAAATTCTTATTCTTACACTTCCTCATTAATCGTAGGATTTGCCTGAGATAACAAATTTGATTTGTTGTCTTGTCTATCATGTTATTTTTAGTTCGCTACTCAACGAAAAAAAACCTTGGATTCGAAATTCGAATGAGTGAAGGTTTTTTAGAATTCTACTCAATAGGTTCTACTGATTACTGCCTTTACATTAGGATAACGTGAATTTATAATAAGCGTTAAAAAAACCTTGCTAATGTATATTAAATAATCAATTCAATTCAAATCAAATTCTTAAAACCTAATCCGAAAGTTTATAATAATTAACATTTTTATGCAGGTTTTTTGGATTTAGTTTATCTATAGAGTTAATGAGTAAAGGTACTTATTATATGTAAGTGAACGCTGAATAAATTGAGCCACAGAATAAATTATTCAAATCTAAATCATCCGACATAGACCTTTACCTTAGTAAAAAATATCCGTGATATTTTGGTCTTGAACCTGACATTTCGATTGTATTTATTGCTTCTATTACGAGGCTACGTCATCAGCTGGTTTCGAACATTTTAATGGGCAGTGAAAGAACAGGCTTGGCCAGTCGATCGGCAGCAAAGTCCAGTGTGGTTTTAATTTCACATTGCAACCAGGAAGCCATTCTGAATCAACGGGAATACTTAAGTCAGTTTGGTATTTTAGGTTTCCTAGGAAGCTAGATATCGTTATTCTTTTTTCCGGGAAATTTGCTTTGAATGAGATAAAAACCCGAGGAAGTCAGGTCAAACATATTATTTTGAAACATATGTAGGTGTTTAACGTGAGCGAATAATAGAAAAAAAAGCAGAGAAAAAAAAGAACAGACACGATTTGTTTCTTATAAAGATGGGCGTTTTACCCTTCACAAACCTACAATATCGATGTAAAAAAATACAATTCTCGTACGTAATAAGGACACTATAGGGACTCTTCGACAACATGTTGAAAGTTTGGAAATATTTCTCTATCACAGTTCTATACCCAGGAGATGGTTGCAATGCAACTATTAACCTTGCGGCCTCCTTTATAAAAGGCTCGACCCTCGAAAGCAACGTTTGCGCCTTTGCAAGTAACAGGTAACAGTATGATTGAATACCAACGCACGCGCCGACACGCGCCATCGGCATCGTCGTCGTCGAATGATCTCGAAGGAATGAAATGCTAATCTAAAATTGCAGTTATAACCTTCGGCTTGACGTAAAGTTTGAGATTATTAGCTAAATACCTACTTGAATTAGCGGTTACTCGAAAATATTTAGATCTGCGCTCGTTAACGTCCGTCATGGAAATATTTCAATCCTGTCAGCTGGTTATTTAGATATGTATCTACTTATAGTTCATTCCAATCAAAAAAAAGCAAAAGGTAAACAAACATAGTATGCATCTGACATTGACATGTGTCAATTCCATAGTAAGTTTGTTTACGTTTTGCTTTTTTTTTTATTGGAATGAACTATAGATATGATGCATTTTTAGTAGTGATGAAACAATAACAATTACAATTATTTCTTGAAATAATTGCCAGTTACGATTACAATTACAATTATGGAAATGTAAATTGGTTTTGATCATATTTAGGAGTAATAGTGTTTTCATAAAAGTACCTGAATTGTTAAAAGACTATGTATAAAATCTAAGTACGAAACCTAAAACGCGACATAATATGAGCCGTCAAAACCTTAAAGCTGTATATTTTATGTCGATTAACTTTAAAAAAAAATACTATTTAGGCACTATGTAAGTGCATAATCAGAATCTCGAAATGAGGTTTCTAGCGGAATGGTCGCAATAATGTTTTGTCCATTAGACATTTTAATTAAAAAAGTGGTCATCATAATTGTTATAATAATTGTCATATACGTGACAATTACAATTCTTAAAATGCCGATAATTGCCAATTACAATTAATTGTAATTGTTTCATCACAAATTTTAAGCTTAGTCGTTCTTTGACCAATAACCACCAAACCAACAAAATAATACAATTTCATGAGTAATTTGTAACTTCGCAACCCGATCAATTTATTTACCTCAATTGTTCACCGCCGTGAACATAGCCGCCCCATTTCTTGAAACCCGCGTTTTTTAGCTTAAATCGTTAGTTCTTCGTTAGTTCCGATTTGTTCAGGCCAAATTTCGTTTGTTCCGTCACGCGAAATAGCGATTTTTTTAAAATTAATATGGAGGCGGCTATGTTCACGCTAGCCGCCCCATTCCAGCTTTTTTGATTTTTTTTCGCTATAACGATAGGCATTCGTTAGTTCTGATTTGTTCAGAAGGAAATTCGTTTGTTCTAGTAATAGTTTCCGCGAAAAAAAATACCAAAGTGGGGCGGCTATCTTCACGTGAACATAGCCCGCCCCAAAGGATTTTTAAAAAAAAAAAGTATACCATTCGATAGATATTCGTTAGTTCTGATTTGTTCTGAAGAAATTTTGTTTGTTCTAATAAGCATTTCTGAGAAAACAGCAAAAAACCCTCAGTTCATTTGCCAATTGAAATTAAACTCTATGCACTGGAGATATGGCTCAAAATACTTATCATATGTGTCGACTCCTAAGATTTTGGTCATAGCAACGAATCAATCGTAGTAATAGTTCATGGATCTGAACATAACGTCAAAAATAACTATGTCACTTTGCTTAAGTAAGGATATTGATTCCTCACCAGATTAACAATACATAGGACGAAGTTGTAAAAAAATAATATAGGCTGTGGACAATACCCTAACTTTGTACCCACGCTCGATTTAAATAATTAGCAAAACATTTCGTTTGTTCTGGTATTCCATTCTAGTCCAGTGGCGTATTTAGGCTGAAGACGATTTTCAAATACCACACCAAGAGGGGTGCGTTTGCTGTCTAAATTCTATTTGTTCTAGCATTGTGCCCGCTATTTATCTTCAAACACATGTAGAACTACCTGTTGGCTAACGTCAGGCAAAATATTTCGTTTGTTCTATGAATAATTTCATGACCAGAATTTTTTAAACTGAGATACACGGATTCATAGAAAATTTCTATAAGGTAGGACTGTAGTTAAATTTATCATTTGTTCTAGCCTTGTGCCCGCATTTGAACCTAATTACCATGAATATTGGCTCACGTTAACCAGAATATTTCGTTTGTTCTACTATTCTTATCGTATCCAGAGACGTATTTAGGCTGATGGCGATTTTCAAATATCACAGCAAGAGGGGTAAGTTTGATGTCTAAATTCTATTTGTTCTAGTATTGTGCCCGCTATTAATCCTCATAAACATGTAGGACTACCTACTGGCTAACGTCAGGCAAAATTTTTCGTTTGTTCTATGAATATTTTCGTGTCCAGAATTTTTTTACTGTGACTAACTATTTTCATAGAAAATTTCTATAAGGTAGGACTGTAGTTCACTTTATCATTTGTACTAGCCTTGTGCCCGCATTTGATCCTAATAACCATGAAGGATGGTCTATTGGCTAACGAAAGCCAGAATATTTCGTTTGTTCTAGCGTTCGTTTCGTGTCCAGGGACGTATTTAGGCTGAAGATGATTTTTAAATACCATATCAGTAGGGGTAAGTTTGATGTCTAAATTCTATTTGTTCTAGCATTATGCCCGCTATTGATCCTCATACACATGTCGGACTACCTACTGGCTAACGTCAGGCAAAATTTTTCGTTTGTTCTATGAATATATTCGTGTCCAGAATTTTTTTACTGAGAGAAACTATTTTCATAGAAAGTTTCTTTAAGGTAAGACTGAAGTTCACTTTATGATTTGTTCTAGCCTTGTGCCCGCATTTCAATCTAAGAAACATGAAGTATGGTATATTGGCTAACTTCAGGCATAATATTTCGTTTGTTCTAGCATTTGTATCGTGTCCAGAGACGTATTTAGGCTGAAGATGATTTTCAAATACCATATCACTAGGGGTAAGTTTGATGTCTAAATTCTATTTGTTCTATTACTGTGCCCGCTATTGATCCCTATACACATGTAGGACTACCTACTGGCTAACTTCAGGCAAAATTTTTTGTTTGTTCTGTGAATACTTTGGTGTCCAGATTTTTTTTACTGTGAGAAACTATTTTCATAGAAAATTTCTTTAAGATAAGACTGCAGTTCACTTTATGATTTCTTCTAGACTTGTGCCCGCATTTCAATCTAATAAACATGAAGTATGGTATATTGGCTAACTTCAGGCAGAATATTTCGTTTGTTCTAGCATTCGTTTCGAGTCCAGGGACGTATTTAGGCTGAAGATGATTTTCAAATACCATATCACTAGGGGTAAGTTTGATGTCTACATTCTATTTGTTCTAGCACGGTGCCCGCTATTGATCCTCATACACATGTAGGACTACCTACTGGCTAACGTCAGGCAAACTTTTTCGTTTGTTCTATGAATATTTTCGTGTCCAGAATTTTTTTACCATGACTAACTATTTTCATAGAAAATTTCTATAAGGTAGGACTGGAGTTCACTTTATCATTTGTTCTAGCCTTGTGCCCGCATTTGAACCTAATAACCATGAAGGATGGTCTATTGGCTAACGAAAGCCAGAATATTTCGTTTGTTCCAGCATTCGTTTCGTGTCCAGGGACGTATTTAGGCTGAAGATGATTTTTAAATATCATATCAGTAGGGGTAAGTTTGATGTCTAAATTCAATTTGTTCTAGCATTGTGCCCGCTATTGATCCTCATACACATGTAGGACTACCTACTGGCTAATGTAAAGCAAAATTTTTCGTTTGTTCTATGAATATATTCGTATCCAGAATTTTTTTACTGTGAGAAACTATATTCATAGAAAATTTCTTTAAGGTGAGACTGAAGTTCACTTTTTGATTAGTTCTAGCCTTGTGCCCGCATTTCAATCTAATAAACATGAAGTATGGTCTATTGGCTAACTTCAGGCGGAATATTTCGTTTGTTCTAGCATTCGTTTCGTGTCCAGGGACTTATATAGGCTGAAGATGATTTTCAAATACCATATCAGTAGGGATAAGTTTGATGTCTAAATTCTATTTGTTCTAGCATTGTGCCCGCTATTGATCCTCATACACATGTAGGACTACCTACTGGCTAACGCCAGGCAAAATTTTTCGTTTGTTCTAAGAATATATTCGTGTCCGGAATTTTTTTACTGTGAGAAACTATTTTCATAGAAAATTTCTTTAAGGTGAGACTGAAGTTCACTTTTTGATTTGTTGTAGCCTTGTGCCCGCATTTCAATCTAACAAACATGAAGTATGGTCTATTGGCTAACTTCAGGCGGAATATTTCGTTTGTTCTAGCATTCGTTTCGTGTCCAGGGACTTATATAGGCTGAAGATGATTTTTAAATACCATATCAGTAGGGATAAGTTTGATGTCTAAATTCTATTTGTTCTAGCATTGTGCCCGCTATTGATCATCATACACATGTAGGACTACCTACTGGCTAACGCCAGGCAAAATTTTTCGTTTGTTCTATGAATATATTCGTGTCCAGAATTTTTTTACTGAGAGAAACTATTTTCATAGAAAGTTTCTTTAAGGTAAGACTGAAGTTCACTTTATGATTTGTTCTAGCCTTGTGCCGCATTTCAATCTAATAAACATGAAGTATGGTATATTGGCTTACTTCAGGCATAATATTTCGTTTAATCTAGCATTCATTTCGTGTCCAGGGACGTATTTAGGCTGAAGATGATTTTCAAATACCATATCACTAGGGGTAAGTTTGATGTCTAAATTCTATTTGTTCTATTACTGTGCCCGCTATTGATCCCTATACACATGTAGGACTACTTACTGGCTAACTTCAGGCAAAATTTTTCGTTTGTTCTGTGAATACTTTGGTATCCAGATTTTTTTTACTGTGAGAAACTATTTTCATAGAAAATTTCTTTAAGATAAGACTACAGTTCACTTTTTGATTTGTTCTAGCCTTGTGCCCGCATTTCAATCTAATAAACATGAAGTATGGTATATTGGCTAACTTCAGGCAGAATATTTCGTTTGTCCTAGCATTCGTTTTGTGTCCAGGGACGTATTTAGGCTGAAGATGATTTTCAAATACCATATCACTAGGGGTAAGTTTGATGTCTAAATTTTATTTGTTCTAGCATTGTGCCCGCTATTGATCCTCATACACATGTAGGACTACCTACTGGCTAACGTCAGGCAAACTTTTTCGTTTGTTCTATGAATATTTTCGTGTCCAGAATTTTTTTACTGTGACTAACTATTTTCATTGAAAATTTCTATAAGGTAGGACTGTAGTTCACTTTATCATTTGTTCTAGCCTTGTGCCCGCATTTGAACCTAATAACCATGAAGGATGGTCTATTGGCTAACGAAAGCCAGAATATTTCGTTTGTTCTAGCATTCGTTTCGTGTCCAGGGACGTATTTAGGCTGAAGATGATTTTTAAATACCATATCAGTAGGGGTAAGTTTGATGTCTAAATTCTATTTGTTCTAGCATTGTGCCCGCTATTGATCCTCATACACATGTAGGACTACCTACTGGCTAACGTCAAGCAAAATTTTTCGTTTGTTCTATGAATATATTCGTATCCAAAATTTTTTTACTGTAAGAAACTATTTTCATAGAAAATTTCTTTAAGGTGAGACTGAAGTTCACTTTTTGATTTGTTCTAGCCTTGTGCCCGCATTTCAATCTAATAAACATGAAGTATGGTCTATTGGCTAACTTCAGGCGGAATATTTCGTTTGTTCTAGCATTCGTTTCGTGTCCAGGGACTTATTTAGACTGAAGATGATTTTTAAATACCATATCAGTAGGGGTAAGTTTGATGTCTAATTTCTATTTGTTGTAGCATAGTGCCCGCTATTGATCCTCATACACATGTAGGAATACCTACTGGCTAACTTCAGGCAAAATTTTTCGTTTGTTCTGTGAATAATTTGGTGTCCAGATTTTTTACTGTGCGAAACTATTTTCATACAAAATTTCTTTAAGATAAGATTTGCAGTTCACTTTATCATTTCTTCTAGCCTTGTGCCCGCATTTCAATCTAATAAACATGAAGTAAGGTATATTGGCTAACTTCAGGCAGAATATTTCGTTTGTTCTAGCATTCGTTTTGTGTCCAGGGACGTATTTAGGCTGAAGATGATTTTTAAATACCATATCAGTAGGGATAAGTTCGATGTCTAGATTCTATTTGTTCTAGCATAGTGCCCGCTATTGATCCCTATACACATGTAAGACTACTTACTGGCTAACTTCAGGCAAAATTTTTCGTTTGTTCTGTGAATACTTTGGTGTCCAGATTTTTTTTACTGTGATTAACTATTTTCATTGAAAATTTCTATAAGGTAGGACTGTAGTTCACTTTATCATTTGTTCTAGCCTTGTGCCCGCATTTGAACCTAATAACCAAGAAGGATGGTCTATTGGCTAACGAAAGCCAGAATATTTCGTTTGTTCTAGCATTCGTTTCGTGTCCAGGGACGTATTTAGGCTGAAGATGATTTTTAAATACCATATCAGTAGGGGTAAGTTTGATGTCTAAATTCTATTTGTTCTAGCATTGTGCCCGCTATTGATCCTCATACACATGTAGGACTACCTACTGGCTAACTTCAAGCAAAATTTTTCGTTTGTTCTATGAATATATTCGTATCCAAAATTTTTTTACTGTAAGAAACTATTTTCATAGAAAATTTCTTTAAGGTGAGACTGAAGTTCACTTTTTGATTTGTTCTAGCCTTGTGCCCGCATTTCAATCTAATAAACATGAAGTATGGTCTATTGGCTAACTTCAGGCGGAATATTTCGTTTGTTCTAGCATTCGTTTCGTGTCCAGGGACATATTTAGACTGAAGATGATTTTTAAATACCATATCAATAGGGGTAAGTTTGATGTCTAATTTCTATTTGTTGTAGCATAGTGCCCGCTATTGATCCTCATACACATGTAGGAATACCTACTGGCTAACTTCAGGCAAAATTTTTCGTTTGTTCTGTGAATAATTTGGTGTCCAGATTTTTTACTGTGCGAAACTATTTTCATACAAAATTTCTTTAAGATAAGATTTGCAGTTCACTTTATGATTTCTTCTGGCCTTGTGCCCGCATTTCAATCTAATAAACATGAAGTAAGGTATATTGGCTAACTTCAGGCAGAATATTTCGTTTGTCCTAGCATTCGTTTTGTGTCCAGGGACGTATTTAGGCTGAAGATGATTTTTAAATACCATATCAGTAGGGATAAGTTCGATGTCTAGATTCTATTTGTTCTAGCATAGTGCCCGCTATTGATCCCTATACACATGTAGGACTACTTACTGGCTAACTTCAGGCAAAATTTTTCGTTTGTTCTGTGAATACTTTGGTGTCCAGATTTTTTACTGTGCGAAACTATTTTCATACAAAATTTTTTTAAGATGAGATTTGCAGTTCACTTTATCATTTCTTCTAGCCTTGTGCCCGCATTTCAATCTAATAAACATGAAGTAAGGTATATTGGCTAACTTCAGGCAGAATATTTCGTTTGTCCTAGCATTCGTTTTGTGTCCAGGGACGTATTTAGGCTGAAGATGATTTTCAAATACCATATCACTAGGGGTAAGTTTGATGTCTACATTCTATTTGTTCTAGCATGGTGCCCGCTATTGATCCTCATACACATGTAGGACTACCTACTGGCTAACGTCAAGCAAAATTTTTCGTTTGTTCTATGAATATATTCGTATCCAAAATTTTTTTACTGTAAGAAACTATTTTCATAGAAAATTTCTTTAAGGTGAGACTGAAGTTCACTTTTTGATTTGTTCTAGCCTTGTGCCCGCATTTCAATCTAATAAACATGAAGTATGGTCTATTGGCTAACTTCAGGCGGAATATTTCGTTTGTTCTAGCATTCGTTTCGTGTCCAGGGACTTATTTAGACTGAAGATGATTTTTAAATACCATATCAGTAGGGGTAAGTTTGATGTCTAATTTCTATTTGTTCTAGCATAGTGCCCGCTATTGATCCTCATACACATGTAGGAATACCTACTGGCTAACTTCAGGCAAAATTTTTCGTTTGTTCTGTGAATACTTTGGTGTCCAGATTTTTTACTGTGCGAAACTATTTTCATACAAAATTTCTTTAAGATAAGATTTGCAGTTCACTTTATGATTTCTTCTAGCCTTGTGCCCGCATTTCAATCTAATAAACATGAAGTAAGGTATATTGGCTAACTTCAGGCAGAATATTTCGTTTGTTCTAGCATTCGTTTTGTGTCCAGGGACGTATTTAGGCTGAAGATGATTTTCAAATACCATATCAGTAGGGGTAAGTTTGATGTCTAAATTCTATTTGTTCTAGCATTGTGCCCGCTATTGATCCTCATACACATGTAGGACTACCTACTGGCTAACGTCAGGCAAACTTTTTCGTTTGTTCTATGAATATTTTCGTGTCCAGAATTTTTTTACTGTGACTAACTATTTTCATTGAAAATTTCTATAAGGTAGGACTGTAGTTCACTTTATTATTTGTTCTAGCCTTGTGCCCGCATTTGAACCTAATAACCATGAAGGATGGTCTATTGGCTAACGAAAGCCAGAATATTTCGTTTGTTCTAGCATTCGTTTCGTGTCCAGGGACGTATTTAGGCTGAAGATGATTTTTAAATACCATATCAGTAGGGGTAAGTTTGATGTCTAAATTCTATTTGTTCTATTACTGTGCCCGCTATTGATCCCTATACACATGTAGGACTACCTACTGGCTAACGTCAGGCAAAATTTTTCGTTTAGTCTGTGAATACTTTGGTGTACAGATTTTTTTAAATTGTGACAAACTATTTTCATAGAAAATTTCTTTAAGATAAGACTGCAGTTCACTTTATGATTTGTTCTTGCCTTGTGCCCGCATTTGAATCAAATAACCATGAAGAATGGTCTATTGGTTAACGAATGCCAGAATAAATCGTTTGTTCTAGCATTCGTTTCGTGTCCAGGGACGTATTTAGGCTGAAGATGAGTTTCAAATACCATATCAGTAGGGGTAAGTTTGATGTCTAAATTCTATTTGTTCTATCATTGTGCCCGCTATTGATCCTCATACACATGTGGGACTACCTACTGGCTAACGTCAGGCAAACTTTTTCGTTTGTTCTATGAATATTTTCGTGTCCAGAATTTTTTTACTGTGACTAACTATTTTCATAGAAAATTTCTATAAGGTAGAACTGTAGTTCACTTAATGATTTGTTCTAGCCTTGTGCCCGCATTTGAATCTAATAACCATGAAGAATGGTCTATTGGTTAACGAATGCCAGAATATATCGTTTGTTCTAGCATTTGTTCCGTGTCCAGGGACGTATTTAGGCTGAAGATGATTTTTAAATACCATATCAGTAGGGATAAGTTCGATGTCTAGATTCTATTTGTTCTAGCATAGTGCCCGCTATTGATCCTCATACACATGTAGGACTACCTACTGGCTAACGTCAGGCAAAATTTTTCGTTTGTTCTATGAATATATTCGTGTCCAGATATTATTTACTGTGAGAAACTATTTTCATAGAAAATTTCTTTAAGGTGAGTCTGAAGTTCACTTTATGATTTGTTCTAGCCTTGTGCCCGCATTTCAATCTAATAAACATGAAGTAGGGACTATTGCCTAACTTCAGGCAGAATATTTCGTTTGTTCTACCATTCATTTCGTGTCCAGGGACGTATTTAGGCTGAAGATGATTTTCGAATACCATATCACTAGGGGTAAGTTTGATGTCTAAATTTTATTTGTTCTATTACTGTGCCCGCTATTGATCCCTAAACACATGTAGGACTACCTACTGGCTAACGTCAGGCAAAATTTTTCGTTTGTTCTGTGAAAACTTTGGTGTCCAGATTTTTTTTAACTGTGAGAAACTATTTTCATAGAAAATTTCTTTAAGATAAGACTGCAGTTCACTTTATGATTTGTTCTAGCCTTGTGCCCGCATTTGAATCAAATAACCATGAAGAATGGTCTATTGGTTAACGAATGCCAGAATATATCGTTTGTTCTAGCATTCGTTTCGTGTCCAGGGACGTATTTAGGCTGAAGATGATTTTTAAATACCATATCAGTAGGGGTAAGTTTGATGTCTAAATTCTATTTGTTCTAGCATTGTGCCCGCTATTGATCCTCATACACATGTAGGACTACCTACTGGCTAACGTCAAGCAAAATTTTTCGTTTGTTCTATGAATACATTCGTATCCAGAATTTTTTTACTGTGAGAAACTATTTTCATAGAAAATTTCTTTAAGGTGAGACTGAAGTTCACTTTTTGATTTGTTCTAGCCTTATGCCCGCATTTCAATCTAATAAACATGAAGTATGGTCTATTGGCTAACTTCAGGCGGAATATTTCGTTTGTTCTAGCATTCGTTTCGTGTCCAGGGACTTATTTAGGCTGAAGATGATTTTCAAATACCATATCAGTAGGGGTAAGTTTGATGTCTAAATTTTATTTGTTCTAGCATTGTGCCCGCTATTGATCTTCATACACATGTGGGACTACCTACTGGCTAACGTCAGGCAAACTTTTTCGTTTGTTCTATGAATATTTTCGTGTCCAGAATTTTTTTACTGTGACTAACTATTTTCATAGAAAATTTCTAGAAGGTAGGACTGGAGTTCACTTTATCATTTGTTCTAGCCTTGTGCCCGCATTTGAACCTAATAACCATGAGGGATGGTCTATTGGCTAACGAAAGCCAGAATATTTCGTTTGTTCTAGCATTCTTTTCGTGTCCTGGGACGTATTTAGGCTGAAGATGATTTTGAAATATCATATCAGTAGGGGTAAGTTTGATCTAGCCTTGTGCCCGCATTTGAACCTAATAACCATGAGGGATGGTCTATTGGCTAACGAAAGCCAGAATATTTCGTTTGTTCTAGCATTCTTTTCGTGTCCAGGGACGTATTTAAGCTGAAGATGATTTTTAAATATCATATCAGTAGCCGTTGGTACGTTAGCCAGTAGGTAGTCCTACATGTGTATGAGGATCAATAGCGGGCACAATGCTAGAACAAATAGAATTTAGACATCAAACTTACCCCTACTGATATGATATTTCAAAATCATCTTCAGCCTAAATACGTCCCTGGACACGAAAAGAATGCTAGAACAAACGAAATATTCTGGCTTTCGTTAGCCAATAGACCATCCCTCATGGTTATTAGGTTCAAATGCGGGCACAAGGCTAGAACAAATGATAAAGTGAACTCCAGTCCTACCTTCTAGAAATTTTCTATGAAAATAGTTAGTCACAGTAAAAAAATTCTGGACACGAAAATATTCATAGAACAAACGAAAAATTTTGCCTGACGTTAGCCAGTAGGTAGTCCCACATGTGTATGAGGATCAATAGCGGGCACAATCCTAGAACAAATAAAATTTAGACATCAAACTTACCCCTACTGATATGGTATTTGAAAATCATCTTCAGCCTAAATAAGTCCCTGGACACGAAACGAATGCTAGAACAAACGAAATATTCCGCCTGAAGTGAGCCAATAGACCATACTTCATGTTTATTAGATTGAAATGCGGGCATAAGGCTAGAACAAATCAAAAAGTGAACTTCAGTCTCACCTTAAAGAAATTTTCTATGAAAATAGTTTCTCACAGTAAAAAAATTCTGGATACGAATATATTCATAGAACAAACGAAAAAATTTGCTTGACGTTAGCCAGTAGGTAGTCCTATATGTGTATGTGGATCAATAGCGGGCACAATGCTAGAACAAATAGAATTTAGACATCAAACTTACCCCTACTGATATGGTATTTAAAAATCATCTTCAGCCTAAATACGTCCCTGGACACGAAACGAATGCTAGAACAAACGAAATATTCTGGCTTTCGTTAGCCAATAGAGCATCCTTCATGGTTATTAGGTTTAAATGCGGGCACAAGGCCAGAACAAAACATTAATTGAACTACAGTCCTACCTTATAGAAATTTTCTATGAAAATAGTTAGTCACAGTAAAAAAATTCTGGACACGAAAATATTCATAGAACAAACGAAAAAGTTTGCCTGACGTTAGCCAGTAGGTAGTCCCACATGTGTATGAGGATCAATAGCGGGCACAATGATAGAACAAATAGAATTTAAACATCAAACTTACCCCTACTGATATGGTATTTGAAACTCATCTTCAGCCTAAATACGTCCAAGGACACTAAACGAATGCTAGAACAAACGATATATTCTGGCATTCGTTAACCAATAAACCATTCTTCATGGTTATTTGATTCAAATGCGGGCACAAGGCTAGAACAAATCATAAAGTGAACTGCAGTCTTATCTTAAAGAAATTTTCTATGAAAATAGTTTCTCACAGTTAAAAAAAATCTGGACACCAAAGTATTCACAGAACAAACGAAAAATTTTGCTTGACGTTAGCCAGTAGGTAGTCCTACATGTGTATAGGGATCAATAGCGGGCACAGTAATAGAACAAATAGAATTTAGACATCAAACTTACCCCTAGTGATATGGTATTCGAAAATCATCTTCAGACTAAATACGTCCCTGGACACGAAATGAATGGTAGAACAAACGAAATATTCTGCCTGAAGTTAGGCAATAGTCCCTACTTAATGTTTATTAGATTGAAATGCGGGCACAACGCTAGAACAAATCATAAAGTGAACTTCAGTCTCACCTTAAAGAAATTTTCTATGAAAATAGTTTCTCACAGTAAAAAATATCTGGACACGAATATATTCATAGAACAAACGAAAAATTTTGCCTGACGTTAGCCAGTAGGTAGTCCTACATGTGTATGAGGATCAATAGCGGGCACTATGCTAGAACAAATAGAATCTAGACATCGAACTTATCCCTACTGATATGGTATTTAAAAATCATCTTCAGCCTAAATATGTCCCTGGACACGAAAAAAATGCTACAACAAACGATATATTCTGGCATTCGTTAACCAATAGACCATTCTTCATGGTTATTAGATCCAAATGCGGGCACAAGGCTAGAACAAATCATTAAGTGAACAACAGTCCTACCTTATAGAAATTTTCTATGAAAATAGTTTCTCTCAGTAAAAAAATTCTGGACGCGAATATATTCATAGAACAAACGAAAAATTTTGCCTGACGTTAGCCAGTAGGTAGTCCCACATGTGTATGAGGATCAATAGCGGGCACAATGCTAGAACAAATAGAATTTAGACATCAAACTTACCCCTACTGATATGGTATTTGAAAATCATCTTCAGCCTAAATAAGTCCCTGGACACGAAACGAATGCTAGAACAAACGAAATATTCCGCCTGAAGTGAGCCAATAGACCATACTTCATGTTTATTAGATTGAAATGCGGGCATAAGGCTAGAACAAATCAAAAAGTGAACTTCAGTCTCACCTTAAAGAAATTTTCTATGAAAATAGTTTCTCACAGTAAAAAAATTCTGGATACGAATATATTCATAGAACAAACGAAAAAATTTGCTTGACGTTAGCCAGTAGGTAGTCCTACATGTGTATGAGGATCAATAGCGGGCACAATGCAAGAACAAATAGACTTTAGACATCAAACTTACCCCTACTGATATGGTATTTAAAAATCATCTTCAGCCTAAATACGTCCCTGGACACGAAACGAATGCTAGAACAAACGAAATATGCTGGCTTTCGTTAGCCAATAGACCATCCTTCATGGTTATTAGGTTTAAATGCGGGCTCAAGGCTAGAACAAATGATAAAGTGAACTACAGTCCTACCTTATAGAAATTTTCTATGAAAATAGTTTCTCACAGTTAAAAAAAATCTGGACACCAAAGTATTCACAGAACAAACGAAAAATTTTCCCTGACGTTAGCCAGTAGGTAGTCCTACATGTGTATAGGGATCAATAGCGGGCACAGTAATAGAACAAATAGAATTTAGACATCAAACTTACCCCTAGTGATATGGTATTCGAAAATCATCTTCAGCCTAAATACGTCCCTGGACACGAAATGAATGGTAGAACAAACGAAATATTCTGCCTGAAGTTAGGCAATAGTCCCTACTTCATGTTTATTAGATTGAAATGCGGGCACAAGGCTAGAACAAATCATAAAGTGAACTTCAGTCTCACCTTAAAGAAATTTTCTATGAAAATAGTTTCTCACAGTAAAAAATATCTGGACACGAATATATTCATAGAGCAAACGAAAAATTTTGCCTGACGTTAGCCAGTAGGTAGTCCTACATGTGTATGAGGATCAACAGCGGGCACTATGCTAGAACAAATAGAATCTAGACATCGAACTTATCCCTACTGATATGGTATTTAAAAATCATCTTCAGCCTTAATATGTCCCTGGACACGAAACAAATGCTAGAACAAACGATATATTCTGGCATTCGTTAACCAATAGACCATTCTTCATGGTTATTAGATTCAAATGCGGGCACAAGGCTAGAACAAATCATTAAGTGAACAACAGTCCTACCTTATAGAAATTTTCTATGAAAATAGTTTCTCTCAGTAAAAAAATTCTGGACGCGAATATATTCATAGAACAAACGAAAAATTTTGCCTGACGTTAGCCAGTAGGTAGTCCCACATGTGTATGAATATCAATAGCGGGCACAATGCTAGAACAAATAGAATTTAGACATCAAACTTACCCCTACTGATATGGTATTTGAAAATCTTCTTCAGCCTAAATAAGTCCCTGGACACGAAACTAATGCTAGAACAAACGAAATATTCCGCCTGAAGTTAGCCAATAGACCATACTTCACGTTTATTAGATTGAAATGCGGGCACAAGGCTACAACAAATCAAAAAGTGAACTTCAGTCTCACCTTAAAGAAATTTTCTATGAAAATAGTTTCTCACAGTAAAAAAATTCTGGATACGAATATATTCATAGAACAAACGAAAAATTTTGCTTGACATTAGCCAGTAGGTAGTCCTACATGTGTATGAGGATCAATAGCGGGCACAATGCTAGAACAAATAGAATTTAGACATCAAACTTACCCCTACTGATATGGTATTTAAATATCATCTTTAGCCTAAATACGTACCTGGACACGAAACGAATGCTAGAACAAACAAAATATTCTGTCTTTCGTTAGCTAATAGACCATCCTTCATGGTTATTAGGTTCAAATGCGGGCACAAGGCTAGAACAAATGATAAAGTGAACTACAGTCCTACCTTATAGAAATTTTCAATGAAAATAGTTAGTCACAGTAAAAAAATTCTGGACACGAAAATATTCATAGAACAAACGAAAAAGTTTGCCTGACGTTAGCCAGTAGGTAGTCCTACATGTGTATGAGGATCAATAGCGGGCACAATGCTAGAACAAATAAAATTTAGACAACAAACTTACCCCTACTTATATGGTATTTGAAAATCATCTTCAGCCTAAATACGTCCCTGGACACAAAACGAATGCTAGAACAAACGAAATATTCTGCCTGAGGTTAGCCAATATACCTTACTTCATGTTTATTAGATTGAAATGCGGGCACAAGGCTAGAAGAAATCATAAAGTGAACTGCAAATCTTATCTTAAAGAAATTTTGTATGAAAATAGTTTCGCACAGTAAAAAAATCTGGACACCAAAGTATTCACAGAACAAACGAAAAATTTTGCCTGAAGTTAGCCAGTAGGTATTCCTACATGTGTATGAGGATCAATAGCGGGCACTATGCTAGAACAAATAGAAATTAGACATCAAACTTATCCCTACTGATATGGTATTTGAAAATCATCTTCAGCCTAAATAAGTCCCTGGACACGAAACGAATGCTATAACAAACGAAATATTCCGCCTGAAGTTAGCCAATAGACCATACTTCATGTTTATTAGATTGAAATGCGGGCACAAGGCTAGAACAAATCAAAAAGTGAACTTCAGTCTCACCTTAAAGAAATTTTCTATGAAAATAGTTTCTTACAGTAAAAAAATTTTGGATACGAATATATTCATAGAACAAACGAAAAATTTTGCTTGAAGTTAGCCAGTAGGTAGTCCTACATGTGTATGAGGATCAATAGCGGGCACAATGCTAGAACAAATAGAATTTAGACATCAAACTTACCCCTACTGATATGGTATTTAAAAATCATCTTCAGCCTAAATACGTCCCTGGACACGAAACGAATGCTAGAACAAACGAAATATTCTGGCTTTCGTTAGCCAATAGACCATCCTTCATGGTTATTAGGTTCAAATGCGGGCACAAGGCTAGAACAAATGATAAAGTGAACTACAGTCCTACCTTATAGAAATTTTCAATGAAAATAGTTAGTCACAGTAAAAAAAATCTGGACACCAAAGTATTCACAGAACAAACGAAAAATTTTGCCTGAAGTTAGCCAGTAAGTAGTCTTACATGTGTATAGGGATCAATAGCGGGCACTATGCTAGAACAAATAGAATCTAGACATCGAACTTATCCCTACTGATATGGTATTTAAAAATCATCTTCAGCCTAAATACGTCCCTGGACACAAAACGAATGCTAGAACAAACGAAATATTCTGCCTGAAGTTAGCCAATATACCATACTTCATGTTTCTTAGATTGAAATGCGGGCACAAGGCTAGAACAAATCATAAAGTGAACTTCAGTCTTACCTTAAAGAAACTTTCTATGAAAATAGTTTCTCTCAGTAAAAAAATTCTGGACACGAATATATTCATAGAACAAACGAAAAATTTTGCCTGACGTTAGCCAGTAGGTATTCCTACATGTGTATGAGGATCAATAGCGGGCACTATGCTACAACAAATAGAAATTAGACATCAAACTTACCCCTACTGATATGGTATTTAAAAATCATCTTCAGTCTAAATAAGTCCCTGGACACGAAACGAATGCTAGAACAAACGAAATATTCCGCCTGAAGTTAGCCAATAGACCATACTTCATGTTTATTAGATTGAAATGCGGGCACAAGGCTAGAACAAATCAAAAAGTGAACTTCAGTCTCACCTTAAAGAAATTTTCTATGAAAATAGTTTCTTACAGTAAAAAAATTTTGGATACGAATATATTCATAGAACAAACGAAAAATTTTGCTTGACGTTAGCCAGTAGGTAGTCCTACATGTGTATGAGGATCAATAGCGGGCACAATGCTAGAACAAATAGAATTTAGACATCAAACTTACCCCTACTGATATGGTATTTAAAAATCATCTTCAGCCTAAATACGTCCCTGGACACGAAACGAATGCTAGAACAAACGAAATATTCTGGCTTTCGTTAGCCAATAGACCATCCTTCATGGTTATTAGGTTCAAATGCGGGCACAAGGCTAGAACAAATGATAAAGTGAACTACAGTCCTACCTTATAGAAATTTTCAATGAAAATAGTTAGTCACAGTAAAAAAATTCTGGACACGAAAATATTCATAGAACAAACGAAAAAGTTTGCCTGACGTTAGCCAGTAGGTAGTCCTACATGTGTATGAGGATCAATAGCGGGCACAATGCTAGAACAAATAAAATTTAGACATCAAACTTACCCCTAGTGATATGGTATTTGAAAATCATCTTCAGCCTAAATACGTCCCTGGACACAAAACGAATGCTAGGACAAACGAAATATTCTGCCTGAAGTTAGCCAATATACCATACTTCATGTTTATTAGATTGAAATGCGGGCACAAGGCTAGAACAAATCAAAAAGTGAACTGTAGTCTTATCTTAAAGAAATTTTCTATGAAAATAGTTTCTCACAGTAAAAAAAATCTGGACACCAAAGTATTCACAGAACAAACGAAAAATTTTGCCTGAAGTTAGCCAGTAAGTAGTCCTACATGTGTATAGGGATCAATAGCGGGCACAGTAATAGAACAAATAGAATTTAGACATCAAACTTACCCCTAGTGATATGGTATTTGAAAATCATCTTCAGCCTAAATACGTCCCTGGACACGAAATGAATGCTAGATTAAACGAAATATTATGCCTGAAGTAAGCCAATATACCATACTTCATGTTTATTAGATTGAAATGCGGCACAAGGCTAGAACAAATCATAAAGTGAACTTCAGTCTTACCTTAAAGAAACTTTCTATGAAAATAGTTTCTCTCAGTAAAAAAATTCTGGACACGAATATATTCATAGAACAAACGAAAAATTTTGCCTGGCGTTAGCCAGTAGGTAGTCCTACATGTGTATGATGATCAATAGCGGGCACAATGCTAGAACAAATAGAATTTAGACATCAAACTTATCCCTACTGATATGGTATTTGAAAATCATCTTCAGCCTATATAAGTCCCTGGACACGAAACGAATGCTAGAACAAACGAAATATTCCGCCTGAAGTTAGCCAATAGACCATACTTCATGTTTGTTAGATTGAAATGCGGGCACAAGGCTACAACAAATCAAAAAGTGAACTTCAGTCTCACCTTAAAGAAATTTTCTATGAAAATAGTTTCTCACAGTAAAAAAATTCCGGACACGAATATATTCTTAGAACAAACGAAAAATTTTGCCTGGCGTTAGCCAGTAGGTAGTCCTACATGTGTATGAGGATCAATAGCGGGCATAATGCTAGAACAAATAGAATTTAGACATCAAACTTATCCCTACTGATATGGTATTTGAAAATCATCTTCAGCCTATATAAGTCCCTGGACACGAAACGAATGCTAGAACAAACGAAATATTCCGCCTGAAGTTAGCCAATAGACCATACTTCATGTTTATTAGATTGAAATGCGGGCACAAGGCTAGAACTAATCAAAAAGTGAACTTCAGTCTCACCTTAAAGAAATTTTCTATGAATATAGTTTCTCACAGTAAAAAAATTCTGGATACGAATATATTCATAGAACAAACGAAAAATTTTGCTTTACATTAGCCAGTAGGTAGTCCTACATGTGTATGAGGATCAATAGCGGGCACAATGCTAGAACAAATTGAATTTAGACATCAAACTTACCCCTACTGATATGATATTTAAAAATCATCTTCAGCCTAAATACGTCCCTGGACACGAAACGAATGCTGGAACAAACGAAATATTCTGGCTTTCGTTAGCCAATAGACCATCCTTCATGGTTATTAGGTTCAAATGCGGGCACAAGGCTAGAACAAATGATAAAGTGAACTCCAGTCCTACCTTATAGAAATTTTCTATGAAAATAGTTAGTCATGGTAAAAAAATTCTGGACACGAAAATATTCATAGAACAAACGAAAAAGTTTGCCTGACGTTAGCCAGTAGGTAGTCCTACATGTGTATGAGGATCAATAGCGGGCACCATGCTAGAACAAATAGAATGTAGACATCAAACTTACCCCTAGTGATATGGTATTTGAAAATCATCTTCAGCCTAAATACGTCCCTGGACTCGAAACGAATGCTAGAACAAACGAAATATTCTGCCTGAAGTTAGCCAATATACCATACTTCATGTTTATTAGATTGAAATGCGGGCACAAGTCTAGAAGAAATCATAAAGTGAACTGCAGTCTTATCTTAAAGAAATTTTCTATGAAAATAGTTTCTCACAGTAAAAAAAATCTGGACACCAAAGTATTCACAGAACAAACAAAAAATTTTGCCTGAAGTTAGCCAGTAGGTAGTCCTACATGTGTATAGGGATCAATAGCGGGCACAGTAATAGAACAAATAGAATTTAGACATCAAACTTACCCCTAGTGATTTGGTATTTGAAAATCATCTTCAGCCTAAATACGTCCCTGGACACGATACGAATGCTAGAACAAACGAAATATTATGCCTGAAGTTAGCCAATATACCATACTTCATGTTTCTTAGATTGAAATGCGGGCACAAGGCTAGAACAAATCATAAAGTGAACTTCAGTCTTACCTTAAAGAAACTTTCTATGAAAATAGTTTCTCTCAGTAAAAAAAATCTGGACACGAATATATTCATAGAACAAACGAAAAATTTTGCCTGACGTTAGCCAGTAGGTAGTCCGACATGTGTATGAGGATCAATAGCGGGCATAATGCTAGAACAAATAGAATTTAGACATCAAACTTACCCCTACTGATATGGTATTTAAAAATCATCTTCAGCCTAAATACGTCCCTGGACACGAAACGAACGCTAGAACAAACGAAATATTCTGGCTTTCGTTAGCCAATAGACCATCCTTCATAGTTATTAGGATCAAATGCGGGCACAAGGCTAGAACAAATGATAAAGTGAACTACAGTCCTACCTTATAGAAATTTTCTATGAAAATAGTTAGTCACAGTAAAAAAATTCTGGACACGAAAATATTCATAGAACAAACGAAAAATTTTGCCTGACGTTAGCCAGTAGGTAGTCCTACATGTTTATGAGGATTAATAGCGGGCACAATACTAGAACAAATAGAATTTAGACATCAAACTTACCCCTCTTGCTGTGATATTTGAAAATCGCCATCAGCCTAAATACGTCTCTGGATACGATAAGAATAGTAGAACAAACGAAATATTCTGGTTAACGTGAGCCAATAGACCATCCTTCATGGTAATTAGGTTCAAATGCGGGCACAAGGCTAGAACAAATGATAAATTTAACTACAGTCCTACCTTATAGAAATTTTCTATGAAAACCGTGTATCTCAGTTTAAAAAATTCTGGTCATGAAATTATTCATAGAACAAACGAAATATTTTGCCTGACGTTAGCCAACAGGTAGTTCTACATGTGTTTGAAGATAAATAGCGGGCACAATGCTAGAACAAATAGAATTTAGACAGCAAACGCACCCCTCTTGGTGTGGTATTTGAAAATCGTCTTCAGCCTAAATACGCCACTGGACTAGAATGGAATACCAGAACAAACGAAATGTTTTGCTAATTATTTAAATCGAGCGTGGGTACAAAGTTAGGGTATTGTCCACAGCCTATATTATTTTTTTACAACTTCGTCCTATGTATTGTTAATCTGGTGAGGAATCAATATCCTTACTTAAGCAAAGTGACATAGTTATTTTTGACGTTATGTTCAGATCCATGAACTGTTACTACGATTGATTCGTTGCTATGACCAAAATCTTAGGAGTCGACACATATGATAAGTATTTTGAGCCATATCTCCAGTGCATAGAGTTTAATTTCAATTGGCAAATGAACTGAGGGTTTTTTGCTGTTTTCTCAGAAATGCTTATTAGAACAAACAAAATTTCTTCAGAACAAATCAGAACTAACGAATATCTATCGAATGGTATACTTTTTTTTTTAAAAATCCTTTGGGGCGGGCTATGTTCACGTGAAGATAGCCGCCCCACTTTGGTATTTTTTTTCGCGGAAACTATTACTAGAACAAACGAATTTCCTTCTGAACAAATCAGAACTAACGAATGCCTATCGTTATAGCGAAAAAAAATCAAAAAAGCTGGAATGGGGCGGCTAGCGTGAACATAGCCGCCTCCATATTAATTTTAAAAAAATCGCTATTTCGCGTGACGGAACAAACGAAATTTGGCCTGAACAAATCGGAACTAACGAAGAACTAACGATTTAAGCTAAAAAACGCGGGTTTCAAGAAATGGGGCGGCTATGTTCACGGCGGTCAATTGTTCACACACCAAGACAAAGAACTTAAATTATAACACATTTCAAACATCTACGCAGGGGTAATGCTCATTAAAAGATCTTGGGTAAAGACACCTAATAAGTATAAAACTACGAAACTAGCATACTACCAGTTATCTCTACTATGAATCAGTGTCTTCTCAATGTAAATACAGTGGAATCTCAATAACTCGAATCTGAAGGAAAATTGTAAAAATTTCGAGTTAACGAGTTTTTGACTTAACAAGAATTTCGAGTTACAAAGGGTTTAATTTTTTAAAATTCTACTGAGAAAGGCACAATTTCTAAGTATATTTTTCGAGTTGTAGAGTCATAGTTAAATAAAAATTCGACTTAAGTTTTATGGTATGTAGATCCCTGATGTGATGACTTTATTGTTACATCGTTCATGTTCAATAACTATACTGGAGTGGTTAATTTATAATCATCATTTACTTTGTCATGATTTTAGTTCGCGTCTTTAGTGAGGTCATAAATAATTATGTAATGTAATTTATGGATACGCCTGTTGAATTTCTAAATAAATAAAACTTTCAATTCTAATGTTGTTCTTTAAACATATGGACAAACTTTCACCTGACAAAGAACAGAATGTTGTTTCAACAACATTGCTGTATATAAACCATTTTATGTCTCGTTCCATGTCGGTTTTGGTGTTTCAGGAAGTTCTTTGTTGTTTCTATAAAGGAGGAGTTCCTGCCTACTACGGTTCCTGAAACGGATGTTTGGTGTATGTATTGCCCCTAAAATATATAGGAACTGACATTATTGAAATTAGGGTTAGGAATTCTACTGATGAAACGGACCAAGTTCCCTAAGACAAGAATAGACAAACCGTTGTACACTTATCTTAAATCAGAGAAAAACCAATTAAATCGGATTATTACTAAAATAGTTCTCCATATTGTTTATTTTTGTCTCAGGTCGGAGTTTTTTTTTCTAAACTTTGCTGGTCTAATATTGAGTTTGTATACATACAGGATTTACCCACAGCTATAAAATATATGCTGCGGTGAAATTACATGAACTTGAGTTATAATAAGTAACAGGCCCTCAAGTCATCAAGGAAACCAAAACAGTGTCGGTTAATTTATGACATTTAGTAATTAATTACTCACAGGCGAGTCGAGCATTTCCGGTTTCACATATCCGTTCTTCCTGTAACCATTCAAGCCTGACTCCAGTTTCCCGTTGTAATGTCCATTGGTGAGCGTGGTGGTCATTGTAATAGCTGACATCATAGATTTATATCATCCAAAAAAGTTTACAAAAAATAAATACTCCAAATGTGAAACTACCGACGGATATGTAATGGTAAAATATCTCGCATCGTTTTAAAATAAAATCTAAATAACAGAAACTAGTATTCAAAGTCACCAATACTTTTTGATTTTGCTATGAATGTCAAAAACGCAACGTCACTTGTTTATTATTTGTTACAAAAGAAGGTTCACTTAGACTGATGTAATATTCTCTTTTGGTAAACAGTATCGTACGCGACAACAGACACTAAACGTGTGGTTCAAACGGTCTGACAGCCGCTACTAAACTAAACACTGAGCTGGCGAACCGATTTTACTGAGGAAAACGGTGTGAGGTGCGGAATGTATGAGATGGGTACGGGAGGGGGGGGGGGGGGGGGGCGGCGCCGCCGGGTGGCGCGACGTCGACGTGGAGGCTCGTCTGACACGCAGCGCCACGAGGAGCGCCGAGCGCCGACCGTGGACACCCGACAGTACCGATTGTATGCCCCGAGTTATCTCAATGCCGGCTGCCGACAGTGCAGCAATGGCGTGCTCGGCCAACATATGCATTGATAATACACTTCCAAAATCGTGGAAGAGTGTAGAGGGAATGGAACATGTGGTGGAATCATAACCAGAGCGCCAAACATACAACGCCGATGCTTAATAAATATTAGGCTTGGAAAAGAAATTATGTATTATGTTT